>CM040634.1:25143972-25743972 GCA_022818045.1 Neotoxoptera formosana
TATAAAAATGCAAATTTAACGTAGAGAAGTTAAAGTTTGGATACGGGACATTCAAACTAATTGTATTGCTAGTCGCGATGTCGCGATATTATGATATTCCTGTGACGTCACTTTACAAGTAAAAAAAATTTTTGGTACTAAACGATTGAACGGGTTTTAGTGCGTGTAACAACAATTCATTTTTATCCGACGGACTCGTTATTAATATGTGAAATATTATTATAAGTTCGTAGAATTTTATTATGATATGGTTTCATAATATATTCTACCGCGAAGCTCAACACTTTAAATATTATACGTTTTATGGACATAAGTTCCAAATGGCGTACACAAAGTTCGTTTGAATCAAAATATTATGTCACACGGTATAGTATAATATTATTATCATCCTTCGTAATATTAAATATAGGTACCTACAAGTCTGTTTCCAAAACTTTTCAAACTTGTCTTGTTTCAACTATTTTTGCATTATTTAATTTTTAATATAACAAATACAATACGTTTGGCGATTGAAACTTACTGCCCTAGAAAATTAAATTTTTTTACTACCTGTCTGCAGTTCCGAAACGACCCACCTCAAGTCATTAATATAAAGCACTTATGTCAAAAACGGACCGAATTCGACTGCTACCGAATGAAGTGTTGCGTCAAAGATAATATTCAGGACAATATTTAAGTGTGTTATTAAAATATAGCTCTTCAACACTGTAAATTGGACGACCCGTCGCCCCGAAGTTCCTTGTTTTTTTAAAAGCTTAACGTCGTGTACGCGTGTCCCGAGGCTCCACGGTTCATAATAATATTATTTAACATTAAATGAACACAAGTCGACCGCAAAAATATATTCTTAAAATATTACTTATATAGAGATACGAATATAATATTTACCCTCCGTTCGAAAAAAAACCTTGATTTTTTTTTTTGGTGAAATTAAATCATTAATCTATTTATTTATTGCTGGTAGGTACCTCTGTTCGGTCTTATTTTTTGTCAATTCTCAAAGAATAACAATAATAATAATATTATACCAGGTTACTGTTTTCCCGCAAAAAGACTGTTATTGTTATTATTATTATTGATCGCTTTAGTGTTTGTTTTAAATTTGTTTATTTAATATAATCGAGTTTTTAATACGGTTCTTACTCCTTATACCTACCTAACATGTTTTAATGTCAATACCATTATCAAAAAAAAAAAAAAATTATAAGATATTTATAATGTTAATAAATATTATGACTGTATAATATTATTGATTAATATTTTTTCCCCGAGTAATAGTTGTTGTTTTGAATTGATATTTTTCGCTAACTATTATTAACTGTGGATAAACACTTGCGTGTTGTTTATTGAAATCTATCGATTGCTCGTACTTTATAGCTGTATTAAACGAAAATCGGTTAAATGTATTTTTTAGTATACATACTAACGAGTGATCAAAGGTCCAAAAACGATCGCTCAATATTTTTTTAACCCGAATCGCGTAAAATATTCAAAACAAGGTAAAGCTGTATATGGATGAAACAAAAAAAAATATAATATTCAGGAAAAATTCTATAGTTGTAGTAGTATAATCACTTTAATCGACTGCATATTATATTAATTGTGTACACGAACCGTTTTGAAATTGTTGTCGAAATAACATATACAGCTATTATGTATGCTATTTTTTACTATATATTTTTTCTAAAATTTGTTATTTCGTGTACCGAAGCAATTTAATTTTCTGAGAATTTCGATGTATACGATTTGGATTTCAAACGGTTCTAGTTGAGTTTTACTCATAAATATTCAATGTCTGGACGAGATGGAGCCACTATTATTAGACTGCAGAAAAAATATTATTTACATAACAAATTGTAACAATATACGTCTTTTACTATTACGACGAGTTAGGCAGAACATATTATTATATTTTAATATATTAAAAACGTTATTATGAAAACACTAAAGAGGAAAATATGAAAATCCAAAAGCAGTGTCAACACGATGTGTGCGACGTATATAAATTGCGTTACCGCGAAAGCGTGACAAAGAGTTAATATATTATTAATTATTGAGATTTCGACAGTGCAGTTTTCTTCGTAAACCGATTTTCCGGAGTTTCCATCGTTTGCGTTATAAATCGTGATCGCGGAACGTATAATATAGTCGAAGGTTGGAGTGAAAACGATACCGACAGTGATGACAAAGATTTCGCGGAATTACGAAATGCATTCGAATAACAATAAATTGCAGTCTTAAATCAAGGAGATTATAATTCATTTTGAACTAATATTTTGACGGGTTTTCCGATCGTCACCGTAACCGCGCTGTGCCTCTGTATTGCGAAGTTTGAAGTATTTTCGGAATTATTTCGCGCACCTACCGCAATATCATTGATAGGTATGATACCTAATTTATGGTACATGAAATATTATTACTGTTCGTCCGTATGGTTTCGTTCCATATTAATTATATATTATTATTTAATGATCGTCGTCGTTGTTTATCGGTTATCATTATGCGACGTGATAGGATTACATTCGTCGTCGGGCAGGCGAACGCGCGACGGGACGTGATTTAGTTACGCTTCGTTCGAAATAATCTCGCGGGGATGACGATTTTCCCGGTGTCGTGGCGGCTCGCGTTCTCCGGAAAATGGGAAAACACGCAATATCAAAAATAATATAAAATATCCGCACTTAGAATAGTCTTTACAGCGTGGATTGCCGCGTCTGGCAGCGTCTTATATCTAACGAAGAAATGTAGACACTTTTTTTTCTGTTTCTTTTTTTAAGAAATGCCACTTACCATTACTTACGCGCTCAAACAAAGTTTTCCGTAGTCGAAACGCAGCGTGGTAGCCATAATGGAAACACTGCACGGCGGATTGTTAATATTAATTTTTTCGCCGCGGGAACGTTGGATTTTGGAGATTTGTACGAAATTAACGCACCTAATAACATCGCGAAACGTAAAATTATTATACTACTGCCGTGCTTTTGTGCTCGAGCTTTTATTAAAAAGCTGTCTGCAGCGTGTGGCGCCAACTTCGGTGTATCCCAGAAAGTCCAGAAACCCTAAAAATTCAGATCGGGTGGTGTCACACGTGGAAATCGCATGCGACGCGGTTGAAAATTAATTTATAGTGTTTTAATATTGTACGCGAAGTATAGGGCGATCCATTTTCAGTGTCTATACACTCATTTGTTCGAAAAGTTTCAACTTTTCTGAAAATTTTTATTTTGTATATAGTTTTGAATATTGGATTTTGGAGATTTGTAAAATTAACTAACCTATAATAACATAACGTAACTACTGCCGTGTTTGTGCTCGAGCTTTTATTAAAAAACTGTCTGCAGCGTGTGGCGCCAACTTCGGTGTATTCCAGAAAGTCTAGAAACACTAAAAATCGCATGCGACGCGGTTGAAGATTAATTTATTGTTTTAATATTGTTTACGAGGGTGATCCATTTAAGGGTCTATAAACTAATTATTTTGAAAAGTTTCAACTTTTCGGGAAATATTATTATTTTATATAATTTTGCGTCATTTCAAAAAACTATTTCCAACAAAAATTTTTTTTATATTCTATTCTTTAAATTTTTTCTTTTTTGAATGATCTCATATCTTTCTGATTTCCTATCCCAAAACGCAGAATATTATATTTGGAATATTTCAATCTATAAAGATCAAATTTCGGACAATTAATAGTAGTTAATGAGTTAAAATTTTATAAGCATTTAAAGGTTAGATGAGCAGGGTAGAGTGATACAGGTGTATGCCTCAAAATGTTCTCCACTAATCTGAACGTCCAATACTTATGAACTACTTGTACGAAATTTGATCTTTAAAGATTGAAATACTCCGAACAATATTATACTTCGGAACATGAAATTAAAAATGTACGGTGTCGTTCAAAAAAAGTAAAAAACTTTTTAAAAAAATAGAATTTTTGTTGGTTGTTTGAAACGACGTCAAATCATATAAAAAGAATATTTTCGAAAAAAGTTCAAACTTTTTCGCAGACAATCAAATGGATCACCTGGTGTATAGATTATACTTAGAAGATATGTATAGGTATACTGTTAACGTCAAATCGCGCCTGTGCCAATAACAATACGTACACAATAACAATATTGTTATCTTCGACCGTTGCATATTATTATACTTTTGTGGAACTGCACATTATTAGTTTGATTTAAATTCATTTAAATTTAAACTCTTTTTTGTTTTTTTTTTTTAGAAATGGTTGTTTGAAACGACGTCAAATCATACGAAAAGCATATTTTTTTAGAAAAAAAGTTAAAACTTTTTCGCAGACAATCAAATGGATCACCTGGTGTATAGATTATGCTTAGAAGATATTATGTAGGTACACTGTTAACGTCGAATGGCGTCTGTGCGAATAACAATATTATTGTTATCTTTGATCGTCGCATACTATTATGTTGTACTTTTGTGGAACTGCACATTGTATTAATAGGAGCACGATAGACGCGCTCGCTGCAGTAACTTTTGAACTCTCAAACTTTCTAGACACGCTCTCGTACGGTTAATTGTGTCACACAGTCTGCGCACTATTATAATACAAGTCGCGTGTACAGCAGCAGTGCTATATAGTACGTACTTTAATAGCACAAGTTACCTAGTAAATTGATAACACGGAATGGCGAAAACAATAAATATTAGAATGGTTTATATGCGCGATAAAATATGCAATTTATTCGTATAATACACGACTGTAATAATATTGTACGCGCATTTGTTCATCAACTCGCACCATTAACGTAAATTAATATAATAATAATATTATGATAAATTAGTGTAATGTTTTTAGATAATACGAGTATACTTACGCTGCAGTCATAATATCGTTAAACAGTACTCGACTGCGGTCTGAATTGCGTCTACTTCGCAAAGTATTTTGTTTTTTGAAAAACTGTAAAGCGAATGTACGATAATAATAATATTATAGTATGTATATTATTGTCAGAGTTTGGCAAAATGTTATCTAGATAATTATTCGAATAAATATGTATTCGAATGATTTTTTTACAATTATTCGAATAAAAATGTATTCGAATAATTTACAAACATAATTATACTAGTACAAAATATGTACATTTTATAGAATGATTATAATTCTGTAAGTATGTCTACACTCTATATGTATATAGTATGCACCTCAGTAGTAACTATTGCCTATTTATCAATATTGAAGACGTTATTATTGTACCTAGTAAATAGTCCAGTTTCAGTATTACATAGTCTTAGCTTAGGTGAGGTAAGTGTTAGGTAGAATAACATATTTTGGACTAGTATAATTATGTTTGGAAAATATTCGAATACATTTTTATTCAAAAAATTATAAAAAAATGATCCGGATAAATTTTTATTCGAATAATAACGTTTTTAAATTATTTGAATACGTTTTTATTCGAATAATTCATAATTATGAAAAAATTATTCGAATAAAACGTTATCTAAATAATCATCTAAATAAAATTTCGTTCGAATAACGCCCTACTCTGATTATTGTTTAGATAAAACTGTGTAGCTAGAACATTGTCGTCCGTCAAGTCTTGGGTCAAAGTTTTGCAAAACTCAGAACCGATGTTAATATACCGTTTTAGAAATTGGTATTATTTCAAAACTTTCATTATTTTTACAAAATAACGATAAAGTCGGTCGAATACGCAATATATTATGTGTATCTACACTTTCAAGTATATTATCGCAGTTTTGTCGTCTGTACACAATATAATTATTATTATTTATGCTAATGACGTGAGTGTATGACACATTGGTATAGGTACTTAGGCATTCTATTCTTCGACGCGATAATATTATATGAGTAAAGTTTAAAAACAAAATATTCGCGAGAATACGGTCCCTAAGGTTTTTGAGTGCGTATTACTTTACGAAATTCAAGGATTAAATTCAGTAATATTTATATTTATTTGAGGAAAAAAAACATCTTCGTATAATAGTTATAAGCGCTCTATCGCATTTGGTATTTCCGGACTTTTGAACACTTTAAATTTGGGTTCAAGTTTAAGAGGCTCGTTGTCAATAAAAAATAAATTTGGTCTTATAACACTCGAAACGTTATTATCGAGAACATTAATTTTACAGTGAAACTCGTCAAATTTATGGGATGAATGTGATGTATATCTGGTGTAGGCTGTAATAAATTTTAGCTTAACTTGTTTGAACTTTGAACAGATATTACCATGAAACTATGAAAGTGTAGTTTGTATTTGTATTATTTTATAAGGTTGTTTTTTTTTGTGGCGATAACGTAACGGGATTTTCGTAACGGGTTTGTCGAGTATTTCAGACTCATCAAATGTATATAGTGTGGGGCAAAATATAGACGATTTCTATTTGTTTTAATATAATTTTATAAACGTAATAATAATATTATACCACGTGATGTACGCAGGAAAACGATTATTGTGTAGCATAAGACTTTCGCTCGCACAATGGTTTCTGCAACTTACAAGTTTATAAAAAGTTGTATTATTTGTATTATTAGATAAAATGCACATAATGGGTGGAGTACTATAATAAATATGACCTTTTTAAATTTTTTTTTTTTTTTTTGGATACGAGACAAATTGTCCTCCCTGTCCAGGTATACATGTCATGAAAACGTGACTGCTAATATGTAAATATATAAAAATATACAAACCTACGTGTATTTTTTGTCGTCGAGTAAAAAATAACTAATCACAGTGAAACGTACCCCCTGCAACATAATATGTAGGGGAAAAATAAAGTTTTGACAGAAGGAAAAGCTGTTTTGTCAAATAAACAACAATGATTTATTATACGACTTTGCTATAATTAGTACAAAATTACAACACTATTTTGTAACAATATTTAAAAACGTATCAAAATGACGTACAATATAATATCACATAATAATACAACATAACTAAAATACGGTAGCACACGAAACGTTCGTAAACCGAGTCGTGGTTTGATATAATATTTCTCCCGGATTTAAGGTGATAGTATCGCATTGCATTTGATTTGTCGATTTCAATTCTTGAGTTTCATCGATTTAAAATTTATCCAAAGTCAGGATGAGTCGAAAATATTAGATCGAGTATTGACCGTGTCAGTTTGACGATAATACGGTTGAAAATTAAACGTCATAATAATGTAGTAGGACGGACGTTATTAATAATTAGTAGACGCGTAGTGTGAGATGAACGGTTAACAATGATGATAATAATATACATATAATAATATTATGTGTATTATTTAAAATTATGATAAATAACGTTTTAATAGAATAACTATAATATCTGATAATAAGAGAATAAAAGAAAAAAATGTCATTAAAGAACGACGTAGTTGTGTACGTAGCCGGCCGAAAGAAAAAAACTGTGGATATTAAAAAGAGATTTCAGTCATTGTCTGATAATGTTTGGCGAAAAAACGGTTTAAGTTTACAAACTAATATTTTATTTTTGCCTTATAAAATTTACGATAATACATATTATAATATATTATATTATTAACTTTAGGTGTATTAAGAATGAAAATGTTTGAAAAAAAAAAATATACCAAGATTAAAATGTTTTTTTTTCGCCAACCACCCCGCACTATCGGGCAACGGCTGAAATCACTTTTTAATATCCACGGTTTTGCTTTCGACCGGCCAGAGTTCACACGTATTACACGAAGTTCTTTAATGACATTTTTTCTTTTAGATTCTGAACGATGCTCGGAAGCTATATTATATTATTGGTTTCACTACACTGATGTATTGTGTTATTTTTTTGTCGTAAACTCTTTTGGAGGCACCCGACTCAAGGTCTGTGTGTGTGGGTGTGTGTGTGTGTATTAGATTAACTAAAAACTCACAGATTATACGCAACGTGATACTTTAGAGGGGTGGTTTTTTTTTCGGAAATGAACGTTACTCCTACAACAGAAATATTGGATATTATTATTGTGCAAATCTGTTGTTATGGTAAACCGTAAACATATATTATTATTTCTCTTTTCGAATAATCCATTAAAATGAAAATTGTGATTTAAAACGTAAAATATGGTATCGTAAAAATATTTTAGTACATAACAACTACTTCACTCGACGGTTGAGCGTTGAAAAATTGTATTTTCTCACTGTCAAACTCTTTCCTTATTGCAATTATTCCATCCCATTACCTACCACGATCTACGCCCGTTCGAGGTCAACTCTAGGCTTATGTAAATATTTTCGTCTTTCAAATATTAAGCTCTCGAAATGCTCTATGGCAAATACGTATTATATTCTGGTAAATATTGGTCCTCAGCTCGTTACGTGTGATAACTATAAAAAATAAATACATTTAAATTAAATATAATATAGCAAATTTATGCAAATTCGACTGATTTTGATTTTATTTTCGAGATACCTACGTGTTGAATTCATTGTATAAACATTTGTTAGGTTGTTTTGGGCTATACATCTTTCCAAAGTTTGCAAACATTTGGTTCTCAAATAATGAATATCAATCGGAGCTCGGATAGTGACGCATCAAAAATAATAATATTTTCGACCGATCTCTAGTGGTAAGATTTGATTCTTAGGTATTGTTTTGACATTTTTTCATTGCGATCGTCTCTCGGTTCTAAAGAAAATGAAAGATCTATATTTTTATTTGTTTATTTTATTGCCCCGCGGAAAATCTTTAAGTCGTGTACCTACTGTTAAATATGGGCACATCATTTATTTATTCATCATAATATCATTATCTCATCGTTGGGATTGTTTTTATTATGTTAATTTTCTTAAAGTTGAGACGATGTTGTTGCATTATGCTTCTATACTTGTATTTACTAATTGAGTGATTACTAACATTTATCGAACAATAAAAAAATGTTTACTTCTACGAAAATAATCTATATTATAATATTATATTTGTATAATTTTAAGCTTATTTTTAATATTTAGAAGCTCTATTTACAGTTTTAACTAAACAATATTCATAATAAAATAGCTCGTGCCGGATTGTTGTGTATACCAGCTACTAATAACTTTTTGACAGTTAAATAAATTGTTTCAGTTATTTTGCATAATGTAAAATAATAAAATAATCGGGCAATCTTATTTTGTGTCTGTACTTTATTCTATTAATTAAATTTAATTGCACTTTAGAAAAATATAGTGTAATTTAAAAGATAACACCAAGATACTCCAACTGCATTGTTATATTGTGTAAGTAAATAAATTATCTGCTAAAAAATTTAAAAAAAACTAATGTCTCAACCATTTTCATCGTTTCCGAGTCCCAAACCAATGGTATCGAATACCTTAAGAATGTTTTACAATTTGTGATCCCTATGCGTCGGGAAGGAATACGCATTCAACCTACACGAGCCTTACGTGTCACAAATAATTAACATTTTCCTTATATTCCTCTGCCGGTTTTAGCCAGTCTGCTTTTGTAGAAATGTTGACAGCATTAGGCTACGACAGTATTGTTGTATGGACTGTGACAATGAATTTCGATCTCTGGTCCGGCACTTGATAATACACGAATGCAAAAACGCCGACTTTAACCACGTGGAATTGGGAGCGGAACAGGCCGTCGGAAAATCGCTCGAAACAATTTAAATTGCAGCGCCGGAAAAGCGGAAGATTAGCGTCGACAAAATGTACACAATATTACCGGCAGATAAGTATAATGCGGATCGTCGTATGTGAGTGTAACAAAGTAAGTAAACTTTTTTATTTTTTGGTTGGTTTTCTGATTTCAGCATCGTCGCAGGCCGTCATTTTTGGCGTCGTCGCGAGTCACGTCAACAATGTTACAATCGCCGAGATACAGAATCAGAGGCTCCCTTTGCTCATTAATCGTGGTCGAACACGGTTTTTGAACAGGTCACGGACACGGGAGATCGTGTGATGGGTGCATTATTATTATTATTATGCGATATTATAACTTTGAAAGGAATGATAAATCGTCGACATTTGGGAAAAAAAAGTATGATTTTGTGTCGAGCTCACAGTTTTTTACGGACTGTAGATAGTTTTCCAAATGTGTTAAGACGTGTTAATGGAAATATGTCACTAATAACGACTTTTCTTCTTTTCCTTCTTCGTCTTTATATAATATATATAGCGTGCAGTTAGATATCATTTTTTTTTTAAAACTTTAATAATATCTACTATCTTTGAAAACAAAATAGTGTCTATCGTTAAAAACAATCAAAACATTCGAAATGTTTGTATTGAATATTTTATCCCTCTGTTTATGAAAACCAATTCAACAAAACAGTCATAATATTATCAGTCAGTTTCCTTCAAACTTGGTATTAAATAAGTCGGAGACTTGTGCTTTTGATTTTATGACACATTGTGTTTTAATTCATCTATTGAACGGTTCGATTTGTGAATTATTGCTTTTATTTTTAGTATTTTTATAATGCTATTGCATATTTTTAATTTATGATAATATGCAAAATATCATCGATTTGAGCATAAGCTGTTTTCGTTAAACCGACTTACTTAATACTAGAAACCGTTGTCGTAAGCCGTAGTTGAGATTTGTATTTCTAGACTCGAGTTGAAAACATAATATTAATATTCTTTTAAATTGATTTATGAAACTGTTAAAAAAATACAAAGTAGTGTTTCAGTATAATATCGTGGGAGTATAATACTCTCATCTGACTTTGGGTTTATCCGTAATCGAATTATCCTGGAAAATTGAGGTACACGTTAATCCATATTCCATTTAATTGATAAAAGCTCTTTGTGTTAGTTTGTTTAATTCGAAAGTGATTAAACTATATTTTATAGTATACAAAACACACAACGCTTAACAGACCGCTTAATTCGTTTTAACTGGTCAATAAAGATAAATTAATATTATATTATAACGACGATAACGATGATAATAGTGATAATAATTAATAAACAGAATGCTGTTTTTTTTTTTTTTTAGAAAAAACCTAATTTATCTTAGAAAGAAAACTAATTTAGGTTAAGAGTTTTAAGTGACTTTTTTTTAATCACAAGAAATTATCATAAACTTCAAACGTATTAGCATTATATCAAGGAACTCTATAACAAAACTAGGTATTTAAATTGTTTAATATAATGTAAAGACATAAAATGAATATAGTTTTGTACGTTTGCATATTACACTGTTTGCATTGAGCAATAGTTATAGGTAGACATACAAAAGTGTACTTTGTGCGTATGAAGTATTAAAAAACAAATATTGACTATCTCAAAAGAAACCACTAACTATGTACAACCACCCGTAATAGTAATTGACACTCGACCATGATAATCTCCAAGAAATTATTTTAACTGTCCTCGACACAATTTTCTTTTAAATATTTTATGAAAGAGACATACCTTGATTAAAAATCCTCCTATAAAATGAAATTCGTTTTCAAATAGATCAAATGCCCGGTTTAAGTCGATTGAATTCATATACAATTATTAAATAATATCGTATAACTTAACCGACAGTCATATGATTTTAGATTTCGACTTTTCATACCAATCTCATTATTCACTTTCATAAGTTATAATAATAATATCATAATAATTATGTTTAACCGCAAACCAATTACTTCCAGTAGATATTATAAGGATTTTTTTAGTTTAAAACTGGAAAACTATTTTTTTGCAAACTCTTAGAATAAATTATAATTAAAATAAATAACATAGTATTTAGGTAAGTAGCTATAGTATAATATTATTAAATATGAAAGAAATTTAAAAAAATAAATATTTTTTTGGTCTTGTTTCACAAAATTGGTTCGTTATTAGTACGGACATTATCCATTTAATCTTTTACCATCAGTTTAGAGCATATAATTAATTATTCAACTTGTTTTCCAAAATACCGGTAATAAAAGTAAAATAATGTGTAATTATATAAACAATTTTATTTTTAACTCCTCCTGCTTATTCAATTTGCTTGTAATTAGCATATATTGTTGAAAACCATAAGTAATAACAGCGTAATAAATAATATATTATATTTTTTAACGCCGTATTTATTATAATTACGTCACTTGAATGATTTTTCGACACGAAGTAAAAAAAAAAACTATTTGAAAAATATAGCCTCGCAGTAACGTAGGTAATACACAATATTGCATATTATAAATTGTCTGGACTTAAAGGCTCTATAGTGGTTTTCGAATTCCCACGAATAAATTTAGAGTATACGAAAAAGGTGTTTATAAAGTTTTCTTTGTCCAGATGAATAAAACATTAGTTTACGAACAGACTTATTGGCAAATAATTCCTAAACAACTCGTATAATAATAATATGTATTTTTTCGATTTCCATTCGGACTTTTCGACGGCGGCGTTGTTTTGTATGCATTTTTTTTTAAAAATTTACAAGTAAAATAATATATTCGGAAAAAAAATTCGCCCGCCCCAAGTATGCCGTTTGCATTTTTCCTGCCCGTCACACGCGCGGCTGGGGGGGGGGGAGAATGCGTCGTTTGGATTTTTTCCGAAATCTTTTTCGGACGATATACCTACGACCGCGAATGTGAGCCCATCGTGTCTTAAGCACCTAGATATGATAATATGTCTGGATAGAACGATAATACGATGGACATTTTATGTTTTTTTTTTTTTGATCTAATATAACTCGACAGCAGGGGCCATTAGTTGTTAATCTCTTAAATACTAATTTGCATTATTTTACATTATCTTAACAATTACAATTATTATATATTTTTATCTATAAGGTTAGTTATAGTTTAGAAGTTATAGAAGATATATAGTTATAGAAGGTTATGATTTTCGTGTTTTGATCGGGGTGTTTGGTCCGAGAATTTCATCGAGTGTTTCAGTCCAGTTGAGATTGTACCCACCTGTTGGCGCACATGACATTCCGTGATGACTACAGTGTTTGACTGCGATCTGCTTGTATTGCAAAATTCGCAATTTTTCGAGAGGGTTGGTCGTTTGACACTAGAAATCCATGCGCTATCCTGCAGGTGTGTCCAATTCTTAGGCGATATACGGCGGTATATTATATTGTATGAGCTATTTTATCATATTTTTTGTTCGTAAACCAAAATCAATAGGCGCGGTGTGGGTGCCAGGCAACGGTAGTAGTAGTTTACCTAAAAACGGGTCGTTATATATTTTTATCGGGTAGGTACCTAAGCCACTGCCTGGTGAGCGAATCGCTACTCTACTCGCGAGTTGCGGTGTTCAGACTATAATAATTATAATCGAGTAAATTATGATAGTTTATTAATTTTATTACATTATTATAATACATTTATTTGTTCCTAAATTTCTATAATTTTATGATTGTACCGGGTGAGCGAATCTCTTAAACACGCCCGAGAAGAGGTGTTCAGATTAAATACGCGATAGTCACGACGGGGTTAAGGCCGTTTCCGTTTATCGTAGTTTATTACGTTTTTTTGGCGTTAAAATGTCGTCTACCTTCGTTTCACGAACGTCGTGGGGCCTAACGATTCAATACGAAATCGAATAATATATCCTTTTGACGATCACATAGTATTACATAATATATTATGTGCTCTGTCTGGACGAGATGGCGCTTCGCAGTGTTTAATAGTGCCCCGCGAGTATATTATAGACAGTCCAAAAGAATGATGTTATTTTTTATTACTGTTTGGAAACAAAAAAAAAAAAGGTGTCGAGTGTAGTATACTGCAGTCGAATAGAACCGTTGTCGGTTTTTTTACGACGATTATATAATATTATTGGCGCGATCGTGACGCGTCGATAAACCCTATAATATATTGAGAAACAATAATATAGTTTTCCGGGTGCTGCGGTGCGTGTGTGACGGGAACGAGAGTGCCGTGAGCTAACCTATAACCCGGTTATAAATCACACGACAAACCTGTTAACACGCGTTTGTTTGTTTTGTCGGAGGTGTATCGTAAACAAAAAAAAAAAAATAAATAAATAATAAAAAGGATTCATTGATCGTCTCGGTCGTCTGCTGCAACGGTGGCGGCGGCGGCATCACACACCCCCGCGGGGCGCGGATAATCGGTAAAAGTGCTTAATCACGCGGTTCAACGGAGCCGCTATACCAAGCGCCACGCAACCCGTTCACCAGACGACGTAAGAATAAAAATAATATATAACGATCGGTAATCAATTTCCCACCGATTAAGGGTTAACGATCGTCACGACCGGCTGTGCGAGCGCGCTGCACTTCTCCGCGGCCGCGGCTCAGAGTATTGCTGGAAACGGTAATAATTATTACGCATTATTGTGTGTGTAGGTACCTACCCGATAAAAATATATGACGACCCGGTTTTTAGGTAAACTACTACTATTACTGCTGCTGCTGCTGCTGCTGCCAGCACCCACACCAGGCCTATTTATATTTTGCTTACGAGCAAAAAATATGATAAAATAACGCATATATCGCCGTATATCGCCTAAGAATATTGGACACACGCCAGGATAACGCATGGATTTCTTACTAGGAATACTTAGCTGGAAACCAACTAATGTGATAAAAATGAAAAACCAAAACGCAGAACTCTAATATTTTGTACTATCGCGATCCACGCACAATTTTTTATGCATTAAATAGGTACCTACTATAATAGCATAGCCGCGGCTTTTTGTACTTGAATGATTCTAACGCCGTTACTCGCGATTCTCGGGGATTCGCTCACACGACAGCACACATTTTTTCGGAATGCCAAATCGTTCATTATCGGAACAACAAAGCGGCCGTTTATCGATAAATCGGTTTTTAATAAGTTCCTCGTGAGGTACTATACGAGCTGGGAGGAAATACAACTACGGGCAAGCCGACGGTTCTCGTCTTGAAAATCAAGTGAGGGAAATTCGATCGGACGCGAGCGACGACCGATGAAGTTATTGAATTTAATGTACGCAAGAAAACGTCGATAGTATATAATACCAGTTAATATAAAATATGTTCTGTCCGCCGATGCGAGATAATGACGAGAAGATTTCATTTACAAACTTTGTTGTTCGGCCGATAAAGTTGTTTGTGCAAATAATTATATTGTAGTTTGTATAATATACGAGGAGCATATATAGACGAGAGAGAAATAATTATTATTCGATCTCGTTTACAACAATGTAATAATATACGGAAGGGTTGAAGTCGTCGTGACACAGAAGAGTATCAACTCAAGAAATCGGTGCGACGTTTGCGCGACATTGGCTAAAAGTTTCCGCTGCTTTTCCTCTCTTATAGTGATTTTCCAAAAAGTATAAATCGACTCGTTCCACTTGCAGTCGCAGCGAGTTTCGGGGGCAAAAGAAATCGATCCGTCGGTGGAACGATTATGATTTCTGTTGATATTACATATTATTATTTAAAAAAATAATAATAAAGGCAGAAACTTTTGTGTGTTTTTTGTTTTAACTGCAGTGTGTTTTCCTATTCCGGTATGTATTATTGTTTCCAACGGTATCGTGTACGGCAAACGTAGAAGATTTGTGACGATAAAACTGAATATTTTGTTCGATCCGTTTCGATTGTTGCGTGAATTATATATAATATCAGAAAGTCAGGAAAATATATAAACTTGATTAGTCCGCCATTACCTACTGAAAATATTATAGAACTGAAAAATATCATCGATACGGCACTGTTAACGTCGTAAACACGTCGAAAGCAAAAAAAAAGAAAACTGGTTCAAAATCTACTTTTCATTACCATATATTATATTATAATATTAATTATTGATATATCGTACGATTTGAATGATTTGTTAGTTTTAATCGAAATCATTCGAGACTTATGACTTACGAACAACGATTATGTTTTTTTTTAGTCGTATATAAAATATGTTATAGCAGCAGTTTTAGTTTATTTTGACATTTAAAAATGTAAACTTACAACTCGCGGGATTATTATATTTTAAGCAACGAACGACTACGGTCGTATAGGTCGTGGTTACCTACCTAGCTGTTAATTGTGATTTGCCACGAAATTTTATGTGAATTTCAAAAACCCAGAAGGAATTCGTCAATCCTAAACACGTAATGAAGATAAGTGTCGAAAGAAAAACATTAAAAATTAAAAGACAGCGTACACCGTACGTGGAAACTCTGCAGTTTGGAGATTTTAAAACAGAAACAGGCGGTACATTTATCGGAGAGGATAAAGACCAATTATACTGAGTCATAACGGATTGATGACGAAGAGCAGAGCACCTGTTGTTGTAGTAGGCGTATAATATGAAATAATTTATTGTAATTTACGTAGTAATATTATAATTTGCACGAACGCTTTAGTGAGACGTTTTCTCGGACTATTATTAATAGTATTGTATACGACTAGCGAGCTGCTCGACGTTTAATGTACTCGGGACCAGATTTACACCTAGGGCTCGCGATGCCCGGGCCTACGGGGTGGAAAATTTCGTAAGAAATTGAAAAAAAAAAATCATATAAATATTTTTTTGCGTTTATGTAACTGCGTAAATTAATATTATATAATATTTGATATATATATATATATTTAAAAAAACATAGTAGTAAATCCACGAATTTGACGCGTTGGTTAATTCTGTGGCCTGAGTCGTGTTAAACTTTCGTAATCGTTATAGATAACACAATGTAAGATTAAAAATGTATGACTGTTTATCAGAATTTAAAACCACTTGTTTTGTTTATAAATGTTTTATCTTATATTATTATTTAATTTTTTTTATTGAAAATTCAATTTGATTCAAATAGTCTTTCGAGTTTTGTTCCTAACCGTTTTACGTACACAACACCGGTGTTTAATTTGTTTCATTTTCTTTATGTACTGTGTACTGTTGTACTCTATGTACTGTTTATTTATATTGTTGTCAATGGTTACATATTTATAAAGAGGAACGATTTGATTGTTTGTTTCTATTAAATAGGCTCCGAAACTCCTGAACCTATTTAAATTAAATTTGGTACATAGACAGTTTAGACACTGAGAAAGGACATAGGCTAAAAAGGGCTGTAAGGGGTTGAAATAGGGGATGGTATGTATTTTTCCTTCAACGTAACACCATTATTATTAATTTTTTTAACGGGCAACAAAGTGCACTTGCTCAGCTAGTAATATATATATATATATAAAGTTACAAAAACGATTTTACTCGCCAACAGACCACGATTCGTTTTGATTTTAAGGATGATTTGTTTGGTTTACGGTAGTTTTGTTATCGTGGAGTACGTTTTCAGTACATCGATGTGTCCTGAAAGTTTTCGAAATAAAAGTTCAAAGGAATTTCGTTCTGTGACTTGTGTACCTATTTGATTCTTTTTTTATGTCGTAAGACTACTAACGAGATTAACCGTTAGAGATATTACAAAAATTTAATGATCGAAGTGTGTAGGTACTGTTTGCAACTGTAGGTACAATATTTATTTCAATTTTTCATTGACATCATTACATATAGATCATGTTTTTATACCACGATTGAACTATATATATATAGTTTTTACACATTTTACTTAAATTTCAAATTATTATGGTTAGAATATAATTTAATCAACCACTACGCTGCGCACTACTATTTTCAAAAATAAAACATTATGTAACTATATTATAATAAATGCTAAATAGGTAATTTTAAGAATATGATTTAGCAATACGCGCGTATTTCAGAAATTTAATTTTAAAACTTATATAATATTATATTATATTGGTATACCGGCTTATTATGGAATTAATTTAAAGAGTATTTTGAAATCGATCGATAAAAACGCGAATTTAATCAAATAAAAATCTAAGGAAACTATATATTATAGTACTAGTGAGTTGTAAAAGGTTCCGCATTGACCTCAGTATACATTTGTCAACTAGAAATTTAATTTCGAACGTACCTAACCTGTAATAATTATTTACCGCGAACATATCCATCTACGGGGGACGCGTCGTATAATTTAATTGCTTAGTCGTTGCAGGGCACTTACTCAGATATAACCATACGATTATGTATCATCTGGAAATTTAAATTATTCGGGATCGTCCGGCGGGCTAGGTTAAGTCGCTATTAAACAGAGCACACGAACAGACGGGATAGGTGCACATATTTTGCGGAAGACGAATTGCACTCGAGTGCACAAAATTTAATAATAATAATAATAATACGACGGTCGTAGAATGCCGGCGTGCACCATGTGGTGGTTTATGACAATTATTATATAGTTATAATAATAATAATAATAATATAGCCACGTAGGTGTGTATAATCGTGTGCAGTCGTAGTGTTGACAAATATAATTTTTATATTATGCTATACGATTGCTGTTTTTGTATTAATATAAAACTCGCGCATTTCACACTTCTTGATAATCTAATCTGGTATACAATATTTTCGTTGGAATAAAAACGAGAAAACATAGTACGCAAATGAATTGATGAACGATACGAAATCGTATTGTTTTCGAAAAAAAAAAAAACCAGTAGGTAGATAAATACACTCCCGAGGATTGGGTAGCCTTCGAGAAATATTTTTCTATTGGCCCGTAGTTTGCTATAGTGACCCATATTGGCCAAATTTTAATACCGATAAAATATAAAAATGATCTTATCACATCTGTTGACGAAATAGGAAATAAGGCGCATTATTCCTCGTTTAATGTTTTATTAAGACACATAGAGTATTCAAGTCCTACCAGGCCAACATTTTAGAGGCCCTTCGAGGTCATCTCGAATGCTCGACTGGCCTGGATAAATATAATAACTTTGTTTATATTGGACTAATACTATTTCGTCGGATTGTATATTGAATATGGCACAATAATATAAGTTATCGATTAAACCATATTATATAATCATGTTGGATTATAACCGGTGTGTGTGTGTGTGTGTGTGAATTCAAATGTTTAGAGAAAAACTCGATCAAAACAATATCTGTTCAAAAATAATAATATGAACGAACAAGTTGTAAGTGTGAGGAATATTTTAGTGGCGACACGCGCTTAATTCTACACAAACAGTATGTACGTGCAGACATCACAGCATTGTACTTAAAAACTTTACTTTTAAACAAATAAACCGTTTGTATGGAAAAGTGTTAGTTTTAAGCACTTGAATGTATATATTGTATTAATTAAGTCGTAGGTAGCTTTAAGGGTTATCCGAATGAGGCTAATGGATTGCGTGATATATTCACGATTTCGCTGTACCTAAGTGTTCTATTATAATTACGTATTATTGTGTAATAATAATTGTGTTAAAAATGTTTAGTCGCAGAAAATATAATATATAAACAACAGTGACACTCGTTGCAAAGAATTTTTGATTTCGACTGCTCAAAGTCACTCACTTTATGTTTTGAAGAAAATTACAAAACCCGAGAAGTCGCCCTGCTGCAAAGCGCGTGTGTACCTATAACTCGTTCAGTAGGTCACATGACGTACAACAATATGTGTGTCGAATTTTAATTATTCAACGAAAGACCGTTGTACTGCTGTGTACGACGAAAAACTATTCTGAGCGGAGACGTAATCCTAAATGTCTGAAGATATTGTATTGTATTATATTATTTTCTATTTCTAAAAGTAATTTATTATTTTTCTATATTATAATGATGCGATAGGTCCGACCTTGAACTAATTTTTTACAAAAAAATACTCAATTATATGTTATACAAATACATATTATACAAATTTCAATATTATTTCAAACACCATAAGTATAGGGAGACTTTGACAAATTTTGTGTATTTTATTATTATTTATGTAATTTCGTGAATAATTTTTTTTAATACTTTGTTACAGATCTCAAAAAAAATGTCGTCACAGTTTTTATACTTACCTGCAACGTTCCTAAACTTTTTTTTTCAAATCATCAGTATATTTTTTATCGGTACTATAACTTGCCAACGTTAACTTGTAAGATAATACCAATAAATTCGTGTGCAAACTATTACAGCAGTTACGGAGACGTGTGGAATTTACCGGTGAACGTTTTTCGGTAAAATTCTATAAATCGGAAATATTGCGAAGGTGCGTAAATTATTTCAAATTTTCAATTAATTTACAGTACCTTTAATACATTATTATTATGTTTAATTTCTTACCTTTTCAAAACGTTCGTTAAACATTTAATTGTATATACATATACTTGTGCTACCAGCTACGAACGTTTTTCCCCGATTTTATTATTACCCGTTCCTTAAGACTATAATATTATGTTCACAAGAAACCTTCAACAAAATGTATGTAATTACATTATGTATTCTGAGGACTGTACACGCATTGTAGTCGTAGAGACCAAATAATACATTAGCACACGTCCGCATGAAAGTTTTCCCGCCCAAGCGGAAAAATTCGAGGAACGAAAGGATTACGGCTTGATTTGAACAACCGTAGAAAAAAAATTTGAAACTAACGTAAATTTACTCCTTTATTTGTTTGCAATTTACCGAGCTCAAGTCTCCAAAATATTAGATATCTATTATAGAGACCGCGTCCATAAAAAAGAAAATAAAAACAGGTAAATTATACTTTGTTATTCGTGATATTGTGATGTATTTTTTTATTTTTTTTAAAGAACTTGATTTATTGTCGCGGTTAAATCGAAACCCTAAGTAGGATTCAAAAATAACTATATGCATCCCCCGCCATCGTTTAACGAAAAATATGGTTGGAAGGAAAAGAAAAACAAAATAAATAACAAATCCGCATGGAATCGTTTTCGTACACACGCGTAAGTCTTTACGACGTACATTTTTTTTTTTGTTCGTATGAAGAAAAATAATAACGGCTCTTTGAAAAAAAAAAAACAATTATGGATAATATAAAACTATTTTATCTTTTCTCGACATTATATATATATACGCCTCTTCGGTTGCGGTGGTATTAGAATTTTCCGTTTCAAAGAACAACGTTTACATTTTGTCTAACACAATTATTATTAATCGACGTAAAAGAGAACCAACTTACTTCTATTATTTACTATTATTACTCATCAAAACGCAGTATCCATTGATATTATTAATGCGATAATATTAAATCTTCAGTCGCGTACACGAGTTCAAATATTAAATATTATATTTTCATAAACCTATTTTAATAAGACCGAAATCTGCAGTCACGAAAAACACAAAAATCAATATTATATACTATACGTTTGGCCAGTGTTTCTCAACCTTTTTTTGTGAGGGACGACACCCTGATTTGGATCCAAAAAAAAATGGTAAACTAGTGTAGAAACTAGTGTGTCGAGTAACACACTGGTTGAGAACCACTGCGTTAGCCATACCATATTGTACTACTTACAATTATTATAATAATAAACGAAATATAATAATATATAATGATTCCGTTAAGTGCTTTGAATTTCGATCCTCTCACTCTGTCCTATAATATTCATAATACCTATACCATTGATTATATATTATGTATAGTACTTAAATATCAAATAAATATATATATATATAGTAGTTTATATTATTATAATTAATGATAACACTCGTCGATCGGTGTCAACTAAACTCAGGTTATGTATAAATACAGGTATAATACGCACGTGCGGTAGGACCGGAAACGTTTTCAAAAACATTTTTTTTTTTTTTTTGGCCGAGGCCGTGATGTAAGATTGATATTATCAAAAATATTGATTAAAATTATTGGCAAAATACATAATGGGTGTGAGCACTCATACGTTTTATGATTAATTACGTCACATCATCAATGCACACAAGTTTTGATTTGCAATACTAATATTATAGGTACTTGGGGAAACATAAATGCACCCTCCCCCCCCCTCACCCTTAATGTCTCGTCGTTATGCGTGCCCGACTAAACCGTGTATTCGATAATAATAATATAATAACTATACGTATCATTCGTCTGATTCGTTTTTATATTTTTGATGATTTATGACGACACGACAGAACACGACGACATTTATTCGTATCCGTCGCACCGCGTATCACAGCATAAAAACGGCGTCTTAGCGTATTGTTTTTCTCTGTTTATTTATTTGCCGGGTTAGAGCTTATGGTACCGCAAAGCGATAAAAATAGACGACTTTACAGCGGCTTTTTCGTACGACCAAAACCGTCAAAATAAAACGTCATAATATTCTGTTGCATTTGCCTAGTCGGATAGTCAGTACGCAAGCCTCGCGTTTCTACATTTGTTATCAAAATACTACCTACGTCATAATAATATTATTCTGCGACGGTTTTTACGATGACAAAAATGTAATACCAGGTGTATGGTATAATAATATACGATATATTATATCAGGCTATTATAGGTACACGCTGAACGTATTTAATGTTTCGAATTGACTGTTCGTGTTTTGATATTATACGCACCGCCTATATTATGACGTATAGTTTTAGATTTTGAGTTATGGCGGCCAACAAATCGAATACCTACAAATAACATTAGAGATTACGTATTATTAGTTTGACGGCGAACACTTTTTGCAATAAACACTCGCCGCCCAAATTTTTCTAATAATATTGTGCTCCCTCGTCGAAAAATCTTCGTCTTTAAAAAACAATAATAATAATATTCTGTTCGGAAACAAAACGCGACGATTATTATTGAGCTTATATGAGGCTTCAAACATCTGAGGTCGGTCAGAATGTCAAAAATAACAAAAATATAGTTGAAAATATTTTATGTCATAAACTATATAATTGGGAGCGGGAAACAGGAACAAATTATTTCGTATTTTTCTGTTCGTCATTTTTCATACAAAATATCTTTTTGTTGTGGCATTAATTATTTTATAATATATTATTGTATTATACGAAGGCATATTTATGCGCTGTATAAACTGCTATGTATCTCATTTAATCTTAGAATAATATTCAATACCATATTATTAAAATTAATTTACAGAATATTTTATATAGTTTGAAAAAAATTTAAATGTAAACATTTTATCTCGCGGCATAAATTTTAATGGAAAAAATGAATAAAAATGATTAATGAGTAATGATGAATAATGATAATCGAATTCAAAGTAGTACGATTTAACAATCTACAACACTGAAATATATTGTTTTGTTTATTCTACGTATAACAAGACTTAAGTAGTCAGGTTCGCATTCGATTGTTTGAAAACAGTCGTATAAAAAATATAACGACTACCGAGAATTATTCCAAGAACTATACTAAATTTATCAGAACCGAAATGTATAGAATATTCTCAATAAATTATATATCGAGAAAATAAAAAATTGTCTAAAAAAAATATCTCTTAGATGATATTTTAATACAATATTATTTATATATACTGTATATTTCTATAAAGTATAAACGAATGATTTACGAAGAAAATATAATATTTTCGCATTAAATATTATATTTTAAAAAGCCGTAGGTAGTTTTAATTTTTACTAAAAAAAAAACCTCTGGCAGTTAAAAACTACGCGTAGGAAGTACCTATACTATTTAAATTACAACTGTTCAATAAAAATTTTTTTATTGCTTCAATTAATATAATCAATAAAATACGATAAATTCTTAAGGAATATTATTACCTATCATTTAAAAAAAAAATGTTAAAATCATAATTTATTGAATAAGGGTACTTAAAATCTTTTTTTTTAAAGTTAAAAATTGTATTTTAAATAATTTACTAACCACGAGTAAGTGTAGTTGTTTTATACTAACAGAGAACAATTATTGTTTATGTTACAAATTCTGGTCATACCTAAGTTGACCTAAGTTAAAAATTAACTCATCAATGGGTAATCAGGTTCTCTGTTAGTAACTAAATGTTAAACAATTATTGTTTCGTCATTTTTTTTTTCATAGCTATATGTTTACATTTTTAAATTGCATGTTAATATTAATAATTGTAATGTTCATCAAATAGTGTGTACTTACTACTTTGTACGTTGTTTTTAAGGGGATTATAATATATTTCAGACCACTTTTCAAACAATATTTTATACCTAACTGCTCGTTGATGTAAAAGCGACTGTTATCATAAATTTCACACAATTTTTTTGTGTGTTTTTTTTGCATTTTAATAAAAGTAGCTATATATGAAATTTAAATAAAACTCATGTGACGATGATGCAAAAAAAACCTCAAATATTAAAAAGTTCATAAACTATAATATAACCGTACATTTTACTAAATTTCAATAATCCCATGTCATCATTGCAGTACTACCTACACAGGTAGTTGAACCGTTATTGTTATACTTACGACTTTAAACGAATAGGTTAGGACGTACCTATATACTCTATTTAAATATTCGAAATTTCACTACGGTTGGCCCTATAGTAGTGGCCCTACTAGTATAATACTGAAAGTTCAATAAAAAAAAACTTTTGGTACACTTCACGTTCGAACCAGAACTACGGTGGAGAAAACCAAAAAACCAAAATGTGACACTGCGCACACGGTTTATTGTCCGTATAGTTACATATTATGATAATATTATTATTATGTGTACCATCGATAAGATTATTAAAATATTTAGCTCATATAAAAGTGTTGGAAAGTCGTTTAATGTATATTTTATATTGTACTGTCGACGAGCGACAAAGGGACGAATAATATAATTATTCCTCGTCCGTCGCTTTGTAACAAAATATTTAGGTCGATTATAATAACAATAAATTACAGTTCATATTATTAGAGCTCATCCTCTACGGGTCGTCGTCGTCGTCGTCGTCGTGCAATGGTTTACGAAAGGCGTATAATATTATTTACGCATCGAACGGTATATTATTATGTTATAATAATTATTATAATTATTACTGAAAAGTTTTTCTCGATTGTGAACGAAAACACACTAGCGATGGATAAAATCGTGGAAATAATATTACGAGAATAAAATCGTAATGACGTCGCGATTATATTATAGTACGTATAGTACGTATTGATATTATGCCGTGTGAAACTAAAAGTTATACGCAGACGTGTTTTAATGAATGGCGAACGAGAAATCAAATTAAAACGTATAATTATTATACTCATTCGATGAAAAGAAACAACGAGCGTAGTATATTTTATTGTATGATTTTTAGCGATTGAAAGTATATACAGCAAAAAAAAAAAAAAAACACTTTAAACCACAAACATATTATATTATTATTAAACATATTCGTATGTATTAATATTGTTAAAATACCGCTCGTTCGCTGTTCACTGTATGGACCACGTGCGGACGGAATAAAATAAATCACAAAATTGTCTTTTGTTCCGCTGTAGTATAATTATATATTTAATCGAGATATCTACGTAATGATGATAATATGTTACAGCTAAGTAAAAAATCGATCTTTGTTTGTATACAATATCGATATAAAACGCATTGTGTAGCATGTCGACCGTTTTTTATTATTTGCTAAAAAAACTATTTCTCCTCGACGATTCAAAATCAGTACTCGAAATTACGCAAATTATCCGCAAAATAACATAATATAATGTAACAAAATTGGAAAAATTGGAAATGTACACGCTGGTGAATATTGGAGCCGGTGTGCAATAATATTATCGTACGTGTACACAATAGTCATTCTCATTGATAAAAACTGTTTTTTTTTTTTTTTTTATGAAAAAAAAATAAATATCCATAACAATATAAATAATAGTAATAAATAATAATAAAAATAATACATATTTAATAACAGCAAAACACGGCGCTCAACGACCATCATCTAGTTCACACGGTGAAATTATTATAATATACCTACGCGGAATTATTATTATTATCGACAAAGAACATTCGACGGAAGTGAATTTTTATCGATTTTAATGTTCGGTTAGACGTATACATTTATCGTACACCTGTCGTTCATTATGTGTTCGCGAATACTGGATATAATATTATAGCGTGTGCATTATAATATGTATATATTTCTCATTACAAAGTCGCGTTGTATATAGTTTCAATCGTCGTCGACGTGTTCGCGCAAATGCACATCGTATGCTTACTTTTCCTTTTTTTTTTTAAAAAAAAAGTCTCATCCGGTGTAAATAAAAAAAAAAAACAGATAACGTCTTAACGCGTATATACCTGCGCCTACCTGTTGTTATATTATATATTTCTCGCCGGTCAGCGACGACAAAATAAGTACATCATTAATAGTACAATATTATTGTAAACAATTATGATGATGATGAATTTTCGTTTTTAACCGACTTACCTAAACCGCTGCGAGATCTCGCCTAGATTTTATAAACCCAAACAATGAGGGCTAATGTAAGTTATTACACGAGATACCTTGCAGGTAAGAAAAATACATAATAATAATGGTGTCGGCACAGATGCGGTCGGCACAGTTGCGGTCAATACCTTTTTGGTGGCACTTGCGGTCACTATTTTGTTTATACCTATGAAATGGTTTTACAATACTGACATAATAATATAAAATATTAATATTAATAATAATAATAATACCTAATATAGTAAAACTTGTACTAGAGTAAAACCAAACTTTCCTTCTTTTCTGTTATTTTTATATTTTTATATTTTTTACATTTCATGACTATTTTGTAGAACAGTGGCTCGAAAATGAAATAATGTCTAAGAATATATGGAATTGTTACCAAAAAAAAACACAGGACAAATAATATTGTTGAAGATTGGAACAGCAGATTAAACAAACAGATTAATAGACCTCGACCAACTTTTTTAGCTCTATACAAATGTCTTAAATTAGAAGCTGAGCATGGAGACTTGTTGTTTAATCGACATTTTTTAAATTTAGAAGGAAAGAAAAGGAAAAAACGTTACATGGAATTGGACATTAGAATTGACAAAACATTAAAATCATATGAAGAGGACAGAGACTTAAAAAAATGACTAAAAATTCTTTCGTTCGTTCAAAAACTTGCTTAATAAACCATAACAATTAACTGACATATCTCAATAAAATTGATGAGTCCATAAATTGATAGTTAAATATCATAATAATTTTTAATAAAAAATAGTATTCATTTGTAGTAAATATTTTTAAAAAAAAACTTTTAAGTACGCCAGTAGATATTTTATTTTATTTATTGACAGTCCTAAGCTGTAAAAGTGCGAAGGAAAGTTGTAGTTTATTGTATTATATTTTCCATATTAAAAATATTGTTTAAAATTATTATTATTATTATTATTATGTTAGTATTGTAAAACCAGTCATAGCCCATAGGTATAAAAAAAAAAAGTGACCGCAAATGCCACCAAAAAGGTATTGACCGCAACTGTGCCGACCGCATCTGTGCCGGAATCAATAATAATATGTTATAGTTCCTACACGACAGAAAAAGTTCAAATGTCAAATGTAAGTGTATACTTAAGCTATATTATGGATTAGGCTACAAAATAATAAAAATACGTACATTTTCATAAATTAATAGATGATGATACTAAAATATAATAAAAATCGTACAATGCATTGATAATACGAGTATACGGTATAATACAAATCGTATTAAAAAATGTATTATTCGATTTTTATTATACTGTTTATTATTATCAATGCATCATGTGATTTTCATTATATTTATTAATTTATTCTATTTATTTATGAAAATGTACCTATTTTTATTATTTTGTCGCCTATAATACATAATATAGATTAAGTATACACTTACTGACATTTGAAGTTTTTGTACCGTGTAGGAACTTACACGTCTCATTTTTTATATCCGTGTAGGAATATTAACACATCACATTTGTAGAAACTAACGTGTGTAATCGTTGACCTGCTAGGTCTCGTGTAGGAACTTACTATTCCCCAACAATATAATACACGCGTCATATTTATAATTGTATGCTGCCCAGGAAAAATTACCATCAATAAAGTGACGTTTCACGAAATTCTGAACGAGAGGGCCGCAGAGGAGCGTATAGAAACTGCGATCTACGCCCTTCGAGGAACTCGTAAATAATAATAATATTTATAAAAGGTGACTGATGTGATGAGTCTTATCTCGACGCCCGCGACTGTGCCCGGAGGCTTATAATCCTCGTAAGACGGGGGCGAGAAGTCTCATCCGGCGCTTACAAATTCAACTGTAGTCGGGTCTCCGAAAACCCTTTTTTTTTTTTTTAGTCGACTTAGGTCCCGGACCATAATGGCTATGCGGACATTCTATTTGGCGAATCCCTAAGAACACGATTCACACGAATGACCGGAGCGTATATTTCCCGGAAAAATTTAAATGCTTATTTTATTACACGCGCACACACATATTTAAATTTTAAAGTATTATACGGCAAAACAAAATAAACAATGTAATTCAAAAAGGTTGTACTTACATCTGCGCAATTGCTTCGGACTATATTGAAGTACCAAAAATGTTATAATATTGAGGCAGGGATTTCAATGCACTTAGCAGCGATGCTCGTTTTGTAACATAATATACGTTTCATGTACATTTTTTAATCGGAATAAGAAGTTTTTTTTTCACTTTTTAGGGCGTTTTAGGATTTTTTGGGGCACTTTTTGAGGTTTTAAATCCAAAATTTGAATTTGAAATCGTATTTTAAGATTTTTTATATACATTTAACAAACCGCGAAGTTGGTTCTTGTATTAAATTATTAAAAATAATTTTAAAACTTAATGGAATCAATTTGTTTTAGATTAAAGAAGTCCAAAACGATCATTTATATCTGTAAAACTCTTTTACAGTCCTTTAAAAGTTATTTAGTTGTTTATCAATAATTATCATTTACACCAAAATTATTAATAATAAAAAAAAATTTTAATGCATTGTTTAGAATTTTTAGGGCATTTATAAAGTCCCAGCTTTAGTTATAAAGTGACGTTATTTGTAACGTTATTTTTGAAGTTAATGACGTGTAATAGTTGAAAAATAACTGATACCTGTGTGCTGACGTATACATCGTTTGTCCAGAAACGTTTGCTGAGGATCTACAATTTTAGACGATTTAGAACTTTTACACTTGAATCGTGGCATTGCATTGAACAAATTACAAATTTCCAAATATATTTATTAATAATTGTACCTATAGCGTGTTTGTTCAGTTGTAACAACTAACTTTCAACATTAACACGTTTTGCGTATATTTCATCAAAATAAAAAAATTGAATATTTTCGTTACAATTTATGTATAACTATTATACTTTTTAATTTATGATAAACTCTTCACCGGCCCAAAATTTGTATAATATATTTCAGGCAGTGTAGAAAAATCTTCGCAATTGCACCGCACATTTAAAATTTAAATGCATTAAATCGTATGCAGATCGTTTTATTATTGATGATTAATACTATTATTTAGCCACCTCGGAATTGTTTAAAAATATCCGTTTGTTATCAGATTCTGTTATTGATTCTCTTATTTTAGCGACAAAACGTGGTAATTAAATATTATCATTTTCCATTTAGACGCATTTCACGCGTACCTTTTACTCGAACAACGTCGACGGAACTCATTAAACACGTTTGATATACAAAATATTTCGGAACTCGCTTAATATACTTAAAAGTCTAGACTAAATTAATAAAATTAGGTAGGTAGGTACTTCAAAAAATTAGCAAGTCGAGGAACATAATATAATTGTATTTTATCATTAAACTATAAATTGCGAGTTAATTTCAAAGATGACTGAAAAATACAATTAATATTTTATATTGAATAAACTCAATTAAACGAACGGTAAAAAATATATATTTTCTTTGATCAAATTTATGTATTTTTCTTCGTCGAAGATGTAATAATATTATCCTTTCGTGCGTCATCACAACCAAAATGTGCACATTAGTAACGTCTGTTGTCTTTATTATCTCTACTTAGACTAATACAATTTATTTATGATGTTAACACAGAAATCTCAATACGTGTATTGAAACAGTAAATAGTTGTCTTAACAATAATATTAATAATATGCTATTATTTGAATAATTATAAGATGTCAGATTATTAACTTTTAAAATATATTATTGATCAATATTAAAGAAATAAATAATTAGACGATTGATTTTTTTTTTTAATTTAAATATAAAAGTATTATATTTTAACCATTGTTCTTTCTCTCAATCATAATTTTACTACCGATACATATATGTCTCACTTCATAACTGTTTCAAGCGCACTACTCAAAACATATTATACTTTATTAAAAATGTAACTAATCGACTTTATGTCTGTATATGAACAACGAGACAGTTTACTTTGCGTGCATTTTAAATTAGTTACATTTATAAATAAGTAATTTAATAATTTTCAGGAATACGTCATTATAGTATTTAGTTTATATAAAATTGACGAGATCCCTATGCCGTTCTTATTGAATTACCTTCCCAGCAGTTTCCGTTTATAACTATTAGGCAGGTACTTAACTTTATTTTATTACAATCGTTATGCTTCTATAAAACGGATATTGAAATTCCAAAGTTTTGAGTTTATGGTTGTCATTAAAACGAGTAATATAGAACCCGAGAATATAAAAATTAAGGAAAACTCTTAAACAGTGCGTTCATAAAATCTGTGTTGGTCTGTGTCATATTGCTCTTGTCATTTGTGAAAATGGCCTATAAGCCACACAATTTTACTGAACGGTAAACAAGAGTATTGTCATAGTCGGGTAGGCAATATTTTTAGATTGTACAATGATGAGATTTCCGTTATTTTGTCTATTGTAAACAATGTACCTTACATTTTATGTCGTAAACCTAGGTAATCAAAAAATAATTGTGTCATTAAATGTTTCGTATATATCTTATATTATATATTGTACGGTTTAATATTAGTTTTAGCTTTATTTTTAAGAATATTTTCTAAAAAGCACGACGTAATGTATTAATAGGTACATTATTGTGTACGATTAGGAAAAATAACCTGCGAATCACGAACTAAAAAGGAATAGACATATTATTATCATATCTAAGGAGATTGCAGTGGAATATATATATGACAACCAAAGCAGCCTTTTCTATTGACACCTCCAAATCTAAACTTGCAGAGTACATACGCTGAAGTCATAGAGAAACATATCCGAAAATGTCCTTATACAATCGTCAAAAAAATGCAAAATAAAAACATCTTATTCCGATTAAAAAATACACGCAACCTATATCATGCGTCGTAAAACGAGCATCGGAAAACAATACCATGCAAAACGCGTCGAAATCCCTGCAGCCTTACTATAATAACTATAACGGCCTAGTCGCCGACGTATCTGAGACCAACAAAAAAAAATAAATAAATAACGATAGTCTCGCGATAATTATCATAGCCATACAATATTATACGCGTATTGTATGTCTTATAACAATATCATTGTAAACTATATACGAATAAGTCACTCGGGCTGCAGTTATAAATTCGGCTCTGCAGGTGACTCGCCCCCGACCTACGACGGAACAATAATGATAACAACATTACCTTGTAATAATAATATAATATATAATGGCGTTTCGGTGTGTTTTCCTAAACCGAGTGTTTTTTACGACGCACCGCGCACGTCCACCAGCCACCCCCCCACCCCCTCACAGCCGTCGACCGATCGCACCGACTCGGTGGTCGTAAACACGAGCCAATTTTTGGCCAGACCGCCGTCGTCGCAGTCGTCGTATTATGTTATTATTATTATTATTATTATTATTATTATTATTCCGACTAATATAATATATTATAGCGTAGGTACATATATTATTAGGTAGGTAAGCCACGGCGGCGGCAGGAGCAGAGGGACCATTAGAGGGAGTGCGCGCAGAGGGCCGAAAGAAGGCATTATTTATCGTGACGTTTCGGGCGTGTCGGCGGGGTGAAGTGACGGTGCGGGAGATCGCGGCGACCGCGGTATACCTAGTGGTATATAATAGTATATCATGGGGGTACCTGTGCAGTATATATACGACTGTCGACGATCGTGTGCCACCGATTATTATTATTATATTATAGGAGGTGCCCGCGTGCCGCTCGTGCGCGCGGCCGTCCGTCGATATAATAATAATTAAAAGCCTCGACAGATCGCAGTTGTTTTTACGCGGCTTATATATATATATATATATACTTATTATATTATTACAGTATAGAACCGTTTAAGGCCACCGGTGCAGACGAGTCAGCAGTGGCTGTGTGCGCGCGCGAATAGAGAGGTGGTGACCACTTGTGTGCTCCGGCGGCGGCGGCGGCGGTGGTTTATGAACCCGACAAAGTCGTAAATTCCTCGGCGCAGACGTGTATCGCACACACACACCTAAATTGCGGGTACACATAAATATATCCATTTATTTAAACATCGCGATGCATCGGAGAAACGGGGGGAAAAAAAAAATAAATAATGACGATAATATTGAAAAAAAAACAAAAAAAACGGTGAAATATCGAAAGACAAAAAATCCATTAGCGGTTTGCCTTTTCCGCTGTGGACCGTTTCGCGCCGTTATTCACGGTTATTATTATAATAGTTTTCGAAAAGAGGGATGCGACCGACCGACGATAATTATCATCACCCCGCGAATCAAAACGTTTTTAATAGTTTTCGTTTATCGACGATAATAATAATATTATTATTAAAGACCTTTGCGGGGTCGGGTTCGAGAAATTAATATAATATAATTATAATTATTAGGTATTGCGAAACCACGCTAATATAATATTCCGACAAACGGGGTTTTATTATTCAAACGAAAACGTCTGCGGCCGGCGAGCTATGCGAAATCATAACAATTTTAATATATTTATCTATTTGTATAATATTCTATACAAGGTATTTATAGGCAGTATTGCGCGTAGTACTCGAAATCGTTATTAATTTGATTATTTATAATTAACGTCCGTAGACCGTACGCATTAAAATAAAATGAATTTAAATCAAACTCTCAATTAATAATAATAATTATGTTAATCAACAGTTTTTGCGCAGGTCGCGGCATATCAATCCGAATACAGTAGTAGCAGTATGGAATATACCTACTCGATTTATGTCTACAGTTTATAACGAAACGTTAATAATTTAGTTGCTGATCAAAATAATATATAATAATTGAATTGATTATATTACTGCGTTCAAAATCCTACATCGATGGCTAAAAACTCGTCATATATAGTGTTCAATTAGGATTTAAGAACACGAGAATAATGATGTGTGATCGTGGTCCGCAAACAGGATGCGTGTTACGTGATGATAGTTTCGTGAAAATTGCAATCTGCATGCGAATGAAAAACCGATAAAATGGATAACATTGAATCGAGTCCACATGCTACTCTTATGTGTTTGAATTGAGTCCAGTTTATTGTCTTGATATCAGTGGACGAGTCCTTATAGATAAGACGGTAGTTTACCAATATTGCGCTTAAAATGACCTTTTAAAAATATACCGATTAGTGCAATCGGTCATTTGAATTTTTGAGCACGAACCAGTTACGTCTAATAAAAAAATTTGTATTCCATAATATTTGTCTATACCAATATTGCGCTGCTTATATTTTTGGTAAGTATACCAATTGCGCTGTTTTTATTTTATGGTAAACGTCATATTACATCAATAATTGCCCTCCTTATTCATTACCGCCAATACATAAATTATTTCTCAAAAAATACAAATCGTTGCTAATTATTTAAAAGAAAAGCGATAGATAAAACAACGCGACCACTAAAATTAGTTCGCAACAAAGTGCAATCCAATGCAGTTGGTGGTTTGTCATTGAACGATATGCATTCTATAAGACGAAAATATTATGTTTATCGTACAAGTAGAAATGCAATCAAAACAAATCGATCAGGAGTATATACAGCATTGAATAATTTTTCCTTATTATCGGTACTCGTGTTCGTTGTATTCCAATAAAAATAATGTTATGTACTTTTGAATAAAATAAATATTATTAAGCGCAATCATTGATCTATGAACCCTGGAAATGACCAAGTGCAATCGGTGTCTATCAATCCAAAACATGACCGAGTGCAATATTGGTACATGAAAAGGTAATATTAAACGCGATTGGTAACCTCCCAAATTTTTACCAGCAATTATTTAAATATTGAAATTATTATATTACCAATAATTATTATTCCTAAATGTTAACATCTTTATTATATTTCATATTATAATGATTATTTTTAGTTATTTTTAATTGATTAACTTTTTTCATTATTACTATAGGTATAACTGTTAAAAATAAAAACAAAACAATAGTGTAAACAGAAGCACACGTTTTTTTGGGAGACTATACTCAGCCGACTTAATATGTGTCCTGGATAACGTGACTCGACTCGAACAACCCGACAATATGATATCGTTTGGACTCGATTCCGATTACCGAAAAGTATCGGTGGGACTCGATTCAATATCGCCGACTAAAATTACCCACTAATAATTATTAGGTATATCATATAATAATATAATGTATTATATTATGTGCTCACGTCGATTTACCCGTAACACCGTAAAACGATTAATTTTGTATTTCACGTTATTACCTGGCAGAGTGTACAATAATAATAATACATCGTATACCTATATATTATATAAATAAATACACGTCGTCGTAGACGTCGACGCGAGACGATTAGTGGATAATAATGGTCTGAAGCTCAGACGCGTATAGGCTTTATGCATTGTGTACAAACCGACGACTACGAAGACGACGTAATGTTTCACACAGGTAAAGTATAACACTAAAGGGGAGCCAGGGGAGCGTGAAAATTGCTGTTTACATAATAACAAAAATTCAATTTGCGTTTATTACGGATCTCCGAAAATACTGTAATACATCGAACGCGGTGGAGGGGGGGGGGAAACGTAAACCATCTCAAGACGGTTCAGTGTGCATCGTCTGTAAGACATAATAATAATAATAATAATAATAATAATAATAATAATAATATATCGTGGTAGGTACGCGTATTATATAGGTATTATACGTTCTCCGGGCTCGTCGAACACTTCGGCGGAAAAGCGATTTCACGTGCATCGGGTACCTATTATAATATTATACCGTCGACGACTTGTTGTTAGCCTCCGCTCGCTTGTTCGTATTATTTTCCGATATTATATGGAATTATGGAACGAATTTCGAGTAATACACACGACAAAATAAATATCTTCTGTATGTATATAAAACAGTAAGCTGTTCGACTGATCTATCAACTCACAGCTCAAACCATTGGACGGATTGGACGGAAATTTGGCATACAGATAGCTATTATGGCGTAGGCATCCGCTAAGAAAGGATTTTTCGAAATTTTGATTTTAAAGGGTTGAAATCGGTAAAAGTATTTTTTTACATGTAATTTGTTTATCTATATTCATATAATATAGTGTCCTGAGTGACTGATTCATAATCAACGGAGAGCCGAACCTATAAGAGCTATCAATTTGAAATTTGGATGGCAGATTAATATTATGATTTACACGGTGCACTAAGAAAGACACATTTTAAAGAGGTGCTCATACAAGGATTTTGAGATTCACGATGGAAACAGAAAATTATTTTTGCTTATTAATGGTTGCCATTGGTTACAACTTACAGGTTATAATAGTAATAATATCGACGGTACACATATTTTCTAAAAATGTTCATAATGCACCTAATCTTGCCAGATAACAAGAATACATACATTTTATACTTACACCCGACAACGACGGATAATTTAGGATTGGCAATGGATTTACATTGGTTACATGTTATTATATATTACTATTAGTTATTACGATAAGTAGATTTTTTCAAAAATATATTTATAAAATAAACAAATATTTGGCACGGGCAACGCCGCGCCGGGTGGGACAGCTAGTACATATATAATATACGGAGTGATTCAAAATGTATGACGTTACGGCGGCCGATTTGTCTCTTCGGAATAGAGAAAAACGTACGACACCTCGAAAGGTTTTTTTAAGGATTTACAAACGTCTAAAACGGTTTGTACATTTTATAATTTTTTTACAATATTTTAGGGAGGTTTTGGGCGGTCGACTTTAGAAATATTCATAAAAACTATATATATATATCTCAAGCATAGAGTTTTGCATTTATTTATGTCGTTCGAGCACTAAAATGTATTAAAAAAATGTTTTCGTATTATTATATTTGCGAAAAAAGAATAGGTCCTAAAGTCGATGCCCTAAGACCCTCGCAATATATTGTAAAAGTTAATATAAAATGAACAAATCGTTTTAGATGTTTCTAAATCAAAAAACGTTCGTATCATATGCATTTGTCTGTATTTTGAATATTTACGTATGTGCAGATAAAATGGCTGTAACATCAATTTTGAATCGCTCTGTATATTATGCCGATAAACGGGAACTCTCCATATATGTATATATATAGTTTAAATATATATTTATATATTATATACATATAGTATATTATATAGACGAGAAAACGTAATAAAACGCGTTCACGCGCGTTTGAAAAACAAATCTAAAACAAACTGTTGAAACAATAATAGATGACATTTACTCTTAAGTTTCGTTTGGGCTGTTTCAAAGTTCTTAAACTTATTTCGAAAGCCATATGTTTTCTATTTGCATGCAAATCTTTTGTCGATCATAATATTATTATCATCGCTCTTTAAGAAACTGACACCGCCGCGTATCGCGGACTTCGTCATCAATAAATTACAACTTAACACTTTGAACATTTTTCCAAACCTGTTCAGAACAAACCGTTCACGTCGATTTAGTAGAAAAATGAAAAATAAAAATATTCAAGATAGCATTCATATTATATTATAAAATATTGTATTGTTGTTCAAAAGTTTTTTTTCATAAAAAACTATACAAACAATAATAACAATAGACAAGCTGTGATTGTCACAATTAAAATATTAAACCCGGTGAAAAAAGGCTGAGGAAAAAAACGACTTATTTCATGAATAAACGGATTTGAAAATGCGTCTTATTATTTGAATCGTTATATTATTTTATTGAACCGTATAAAATGTGTGCCACAATATAATATTATATTTTGCAACTATTAATGCATAACGGAAGTAATATATTATTGAGCGAATGCACTTGCGGCAGGACTCATGTGTTCCATTTTATTTTTCACCGAATCGCCTGAAATGTTGACACGTTTTCTATGATTAGATATTTAAATATTTTGTGTTCTCGGCAACTGATGACACGACGTGCACGATACCTTAATCTGATAAAGATAAAATATTAAACAGGAAATGTAAACATTTTGATTAATATTCATTATAATATGAGTGAACTAAAATATTTTACGATAATAATATAATAACTTATAATACAACGAAATAATATATGCAAATATAGAGTTTATTTTGGTAACAATCCCTCTACTGTTTTTGTATTATTTAGATTTTATATTATATTTAATTTCAATTAAAAAACACGAATACGCGTGGCCACGAGCTTCGTTGTATGTTCTCCACACTATATTGTACGAACTTAATAATAATAGTTTTATTTAGCAAAACAATTTGCAATAATCATAGGAGTTCAATACAATATTATGAAGAGTAAGATAAAATAAAATACTAAAATGTTTCAACACCGACTACGAACGTTCGTAAAAGTCAAAGGTCGTTTCGAATTCATGTAGGCGCATTTGTACAAGCATCCATCGGAAAATGAAAAAAACAAAACACATTCGAGACGATATAGAGATGTAAGGAGACCGGCATATTATATACAACGACCGTGGTCACATAAATATAACCAAGCAAACTTAGATATTATACGGTGTGACTTGTTCTCGCAATTTTTTTTGAATTAAATATATTTATGTATTATTTGCTCGCGTAAAGTCGCGTGACGTGTCACGCTCTCAAAATCCAAACATCGTGAAAATACAATAATACTTGTATAACTTGATTTTTGTTTTTCATCTGGAGGATTCTAGAGCAGTATTTATTTATTTTTCAATTCGATTTGTATCTTCGCTTATCTTTGTGTACTGATGAACAAAAATATATTATCATGGTTTTCAGGATTTAAATCTCGCACTCTCGTCACTCGAATCATCACTGCAATATTCGAAACCGTTCTAGCACGCTCGACGTCGACGACTATATCCTAATATTATACTGCAAAATATTAAGTCATGTGACAATTCTTCATCCTCCGGACGACCGTCATAATATTGTTGATTTTTCATTCAAAAGTCGCTTAAGGGCACCGATTTATTTTTAGTCTCTGTATTTCCCTGGACGCGGTATAAAAACTACCCGTTTTGCGTCTTTCGTCGCAGTACGACCGACGCGCAGTGAAGCGATTGTACGGACAGATTCATAATAAATTATACAGGATGATTCGTATGTTACGGTAACCTGATGATTGATTCGAAATAGAGAAAAATGTATGATACGAAAGCGTTTTGATTCAGATATACGTCTAAAATGATTTGTACATTTTGTAATTGCTTACGCAATATTTTACAGTGGGGTTTTGGGCGGTCGAATTTGAAAATGTATAAACATTTTTAATATCTCTTAAGCATATAGAGCTTCTCATTATAATTAATGTTGGTTCGAGCACTACGTTTTGTATTAAAAATATTCATATTATGTTTGCAAACAAGTATATTATGTAGGTTCCCGTTTGAGTTTCTAAAGTCGACCCCCTAAAATCTCCTAATATATTGTAAACAATTATTATAAAATATATAAATCATTTTAGACGTTTCTAAAATATCAAAAAACTTTCGCATCGCACATTTTTCTGTATTTTGAATACGTATGTGATAAAATGGCTGTAAAATAAATTTTGAATCCCCCTGTACATATTTCATTACTTTATGTATACTTATTATATTACTTATATAGGTACAATCGGGGGAGCGCTTTTCATCCATAAATTGTATTTATAGTTAAAAAATAACTTAAATAAAATTGAAAAATGTGGCGCGGTCGAGCGCTGAATTCAAACGATGTGTTCATATCTCACTCTTGCATAATGACGCGTTATCTACTAAATCGATCGTATATACTGATAGGCGAAAAACAGGTGGTTTTAACCGTGTCGCACGTGCGAAGATAGGTACAACAACGGTGACCATTGAATTGGCTCCCAATATTAGGTAAAGAACCTCATCGAACATTGAATTGGCTCCCAATATAATTTTCAACAAGTGGTTCTTAAAATATAAAAGTTGAAAAACTACGTGACTTATTAATATTTTTAGCGACACAGTGCCCGATAACTGGTTGCAATTATCTAATCATGAATCAGTATATATTTGGTTTACCATTTCTAGATCCGGAATCAGTCGACGATTGCTTTTTATTCTGAGATATAGCTAAGATACAACCAAACAATAAAAAAGTTAGAAAATTTATGGACTACTTAGTTGAAAATTATATTGAAAATGATTCTTTATTTCCACCTCTAATGTGGGAAGAAAAAACAGAAGTGTCTGTTGTACAATTAATTATTCATGTGGACCTTTTCACTCAAAATTTAATTCCCAATTTTGTTCTACGCACCCAAATATTTACAATTTCGTGGATGTATTATATGGTATTCAAGCGGATACTGAAATTATAATAAGAAGCTCCGATGTAGAAAGACCACACAAAATAAATATTCAAGAAAAATACAGTTTATAGACAGTCAAATTCAAAAATATAACAATGGTATAGTATCAAGATTTGAATATATAAAAATTCTTGCAAACAAATTTAAGTCTACTAAATAATATTATGGTATAGATCAGAGGTATTCAAACTGTACGTCGCTGCTCCCAGGGGCGTCGCGGGAGTTGTCGAAGGGAGCCGCGTCCTATAATAATTGAAAACCAATAAATATTTTTTCGAAAAACGTTTATTATTATTATCATCGTTGAGGCACACCGGTTGGGAAACGTTGAATCGTCTACAATAATCATTCGCTAAATACAAATTTAATTTGTCGCACGAGTGTCATAAATTTAACAGCTTTTGCAACTTCGCACCTCTGTGAGACCAGGTTTTCCGAGTTAGCTGTAATTATAACAAAATATCGGTCAAAAGTGAACGTTGAGAAGGAGATGAGAATAGCTATTTCCAAACTTGAGCCACGATTTGAACATATATATTATGAAGCATAAACAAGCTCATCCATCTCACTAAAAATGTAGTATTAATAGTAATATTGATTTATTATTTTATTGATTTATATTTACTAAGACTAAACATAAAATATTTAATTACAATTTTTTCTACAATAACTACTATTATTTATAATTTTTTTTATAATATATATGTAATATGGTAAATAAATAATTAGTATAAATTATAAAATATAAATTACATTCATATAAACATTGATTTTTTGCCATTTATAATACTTGGGACTTGGGAGCCGTCAACATATTTTGAAGACTCAAAGGAGCCGTGGGATGAAAAAGTTTGAATACCTCTGGTATAGATAATGTTGAATGTATAGTTGAATTTATTTTCGAACAATTTTTATTGACTATAAAATGTAATATTTGTATTTTAAATTATTTTTATGCACAGTTGAATTTATTTTTGAACAATTTTTATAACCAACGAATTTATAAAATAAATGTCAAGGGAGCCTACTCAATGCATAAATGTTGGGAGCCAATTCAATAAGTAAAATTATCGCTCACCTGTGTTTGGGAGCCAAATCAATAGCTCCGACAACAACAAATATCGGTAGCTCTCAACCACGTACTCGAGTGTGGTATACACACGACGAATATTGTAGCAGGTAATCCGTCGGTTAAAACCACGCGAAACTTCTATATAATTATCTACCCTATAAATATTATACGCATCGTATACGGATCTGAGCAATTTTCCACGACGTCCGCCTCGATGATGTGCCGGCTTTTGATGCCGAGTAAAATATTAAACGTGATAATTAAAGGTCTTCGTCGCGACCAATGAAAATTAATTAAATATAAAATAAACAGGTAGTAGTAAGTACCTATATACTTTTGTACGTGCCTCTATAAGGGCGGCGGACTTTAATATTGTACCGATGGTCGTAGACAAAGGGAGGATAATGTATAACTTATACAGGTATAACGACTTTTCATTTCATTAAAATATATTATAACGCTCTGGCCGTGAAAATATACAAAACAAATATCAAAACAATATTTGAGCGACTGTCTATAATATGCAGGGTTATAGAAAGTTTTTAGACGATGAGTTTCCTAAACTAATTGGACCGTGGTTAGCAAAAGATACCGCCCAACACCTTAGGGCTTAGACGCTGCTCGCCATAGGACCACGGTTGAAAACAATCTAAACTTACTATTATTCTTGAGAAAAACTAAACTCTACAATGTAATTAAAAAAAAAAAACAACTATACACGAATAACGTCTTATTCAGCCAAAGTTCATTTTAGACAAATAATAATAAAAAATGTCGTTCCTCGAATTGTCAATAACGGTGAAACCGACACATTAAAGGTATTGGTTGGTCGGTGGTCGTTAACAAGTATATGACCTTATAAGTACTAAACTAGACGATTACAGTTGTTAAACGTACGGCCGAAATGGCTATATTAATCTCCTAAAATTCAAAGATAGTCAAAGTTTAGAATATAGATAAACAATCCATAAAATATTAATATTCGTATAATAGTTTGAATTCTGTAGAATGGGTTTAATATGTGTATATTTGTTCAATGCATTCTTGTGATAATTTTTCTATTGGAATATTTCGTTGCGTTTGCTAACAAGACATAATGATATACACATGGTACCTATATACCTAAATATCACGGTTTCCATACATAGGTCACTATTACAAAATGTGTATGATAATATATGCGACTGCATATTTTTCATATTGAGTTAGGTTTATTCCCCCGGAGAATAATGACCTAACGCGTTTGGACGGAACAAACGACCAAACTCGCGGGTAGATCCGTCGGCTTTCGGGGTCAGTGGGTCACCACACCCACCCTAGCCGTGTGCCGGTATTAATATTTAATGTACCACGGTTAAATGATCTTCCGAACGACCAAAAACGGTACCTATTGAACTCCCCGGAGACATTAACACGCGCAACGAAAACGTCTGTAAAATTACGATAAAATTTAAAAAATACTTATATATATATATATATATTATATACTAAGAATATGTGTACGTAAAAAAAAAATATGTATACAAACGTATATGCCTCATATTTTGAAATGTATTGCCCGCTCTGCGTACGACGTTTTTACGAATATTAAATTTATTTTATTATTTTCGTTGAAATTTGTCTGATTATTTGTCATATTTTTCACTGTAGTGCAATACGAGAATACGAAATTGGTAGGAGTAATCGCTGCTGGCTATAATAACCTTTGAATATTTTAATATGAACACTTTTGTTTACCATTTTTGCAATGTCTGTCTAGTGTGCGGCGAGACGACAAAGATGGCTCGTGTTGATTTGCAAATTTTTCAAGTCGGATACGGCTGTTTCTAATAAAAGTATTGGCGGTACACAAGTCTGAATTTGCTAGCCGGAAGGTCTTAAATTTTATTTTAATCGCGATAGCGTCGATTCGAAATTTTTTAATTTCGGTTGCTGAAAGTCACTCGATAATATAATATTGGCTGCAGTAGTTTGGAGTCTCTATGCTGGGGGACCAACTCCATGGAGGTCGTGCTGGTTATCACCTAATATAATATTAGAGTGTGGTAGATTATAGCACAATTTTACTGCAATAATTATTGAGGTTGTGATCAAGGAGGTTTTTTTTTTTTTTTTTAAATTAAATTTTAAAATTAAATAAAAATATCATAATAGATGACAAAAAATGTTTTTAACGATAAATAATATATTATCGATCCAAACTAGGGTGGTGAACATACGTCCCGTTTAAACGGGATTGTCCCTTTTTTTATCGTCGTGTCCCATGGTCCCGACAAACTTAAAATGGGACTTTTTCGTCCCGTTTTTAGAAGATAGTCCAGTTTTAATCCCGTTATCGGCGTTACCTCCTGTTAATACATATATTATATGGGTAAAAGAAAAAAATCAATTTATGAAACAAATACAAAACAGTATTCTATAGAAGAGTTTTATATTAAAATCTGAAACCAAGGTTAAAACCGTGTGGCGTAATAGTGTTTTCAAGAAGATCGAAAGTATAAGACTCTAAAATATAAGAATTACTAAAAAGAAAATTAGAATATTATTTTCCAAGAGTTAACCTAATACTGTTTGTCCCGTTTTTTTTTTATATATAAAAATGGTCACACTAATCTAAACTGGTTCCGCTCTATTTTATATAATATTATTGTTTTCAATCAGGTCGGGGCGCCTTTTTCGAAATTCGCGTAGGTACATAATAATAATATCGTAATAACGATTTAAGGCGCCCGGTGCCAATGCGATTTCGTACACAAAAATACGCTCTACGGGAATAGGGATCCTGTGCTGTAGAATCAACCAAATTTGATAATTTTTTTTTTAACTAATAGAGGGTAATATTTTACAGGCCGCATCGATCTCCGTTTTTCAATATTTTGATCTCAAACTTTTAAAAAAGTCTTTAAAAAAAGAGACAATTTTAAGCTTTTTTTACAAATTTTTTTTTTTATCATTATTTAAAATAAAGTACAAAACCTGAGTTCGATGCGGCCTGTAGAATATTGTTGTGTATCAATTAAAAAAAAAATTATCTGAAAATATTCAATCGACAATGAGTGATCCATATTCCCGTAAAGTCATTTACGACAGTCGAAATGGGCAACTAATAATTCGTCATTTGTTAATAATTCTGTGACATGCGACTGCGGGTGCGTTCGCGTCTTTCATATGCGGCTAGTAGAGGGTTCTCTCACACTAATTAATAACCATTTACACTACAACACATTGACAAGATCGTGCGACGCCGAAACAATATGTGAATAAGGTTGCCAATAATTTGCTCCTTAATAAATAGCCGGCACCGCGGGGGCCTTAATATTATTATAATAATATTATAATCGTGCACGCACATCGCGGTTATGAGACTTCCACAAAAAGCGGAAAATACGATCTTTTTGCTCAAACACTATATTATTTTGTCCTCACGCAATATTCACTATTTTATTGTTGCCCACTATATAAATCGCTCTGAAATCGTTCGATTACAATATTATTATTATTACGCGTTATAGGTAACTCGATTTAACTTGCTAATCGTCGGAAGCGCGTGCAACACTGCTTCGGCCATTTGCCGATTTCACGTTTTACTGCAGCTGCAGTGACAATACAATGCAGTCGAAAACGTGTGTCCGTCGTCATCGTCATCATCATCATCATCATCGTAGCGCGGTTATTATAGAACCGAAAACGAATTTCCTGTGTGAATATCGATCATCATCATCATCGTCATCTGTGCAAAACGAACGACTCATTATTGTGTATTATTATTATGTATATAATACGGTAAATTCGATCGACATAATATGCCACGCCGAAGCTGCGCTGGTTGTCGGCAATTTCTACGGCCGGGGCGGCGATGACACGCGACAATAATATATTTTGTTTTCGATGTGATATAATATATTATTATTATTATTATCAGCAGGGCTTGCGTATTTTGAATGTTTGATGTCATTGAATAAAACACCGAATTGAAGTGTACTTGCTGTTGTAAACTGTATTAGATATTTTATTGTTTTGTGTAATAATAATTCTCTCGTGAAACCGATATAGTGAAATAACGGCTGATGCTGGACATACACACACATGCATTCACATCGATAGGTGTGTAATATAGTTTATTATATGTGATACAGCTTTCCAAATTATATGTTTATTATGACACTATGCGTGTGTATGCGGTTGTGGTTATAAACTCAAGCACTACTCGACTGTTTTGACGAACGTCAATCGACCGTCGTTCTTAGAGCTACCAGGAACATCGTAATATAGAGAATGGTTTGAACCTTCTCTGATATGTGGTAACGAACAAATTTTTAAATTTTTTTTTTTTTTTTATTGATTACATGTCATATAAACTATAAATTGATAAAAGACCAAGACAATTGTGCTCAATAATAATATGTATATTATATATCTATACTGCAGTATACATAATATCTGTGATCTCGAATTAAATGGCTGCCGTCTGCTTCAATTTAACACATTAGTGGATAGGATAACAATACAGCAGTTGGCTGTCTATACAGTTTATTGTGCATAATATCTGCGGCCCAGTTTTACACAATTTATAACTTAAAATTACTAATTAGAACAGCGTAAATAGTTTAAATTAAGATATTGGCGCGGGTACTTGCTTAAATTATTTTCATTGAAATACAAATATTATATTATAATATTCCCGTGAAAACGGTTTGATGCGATGTATGTCTGCAGGGATGGCAAATTCATGGCACGTGAAAAAATTTGTTCGCAAAAAATTAAATTATTTATATTTTTAATATTAAACAACGACATCACATAATTGTCAGCATTTTTTTTCACGACCTAGGATACACAAAATAGTTTGCCCAAACTCCGAACGATATTATATTTTGTAGTTCGGACTTTTACAAACGATATTTGGCAAATCCCTAAATAAACAACGAGTGTTGGTGAAAGTCCGAAATTTTTTTACCAACGGTGAGACATTTTTTCCCTCGCTTTATACTCGTATATAATATTACAAAATTATACGTTAAACTAAAAATAATAAGTTTGATAAAAAATTTTGGACTATCACCAACACTGATCGTTTATTCTAGGATTTAGCAAATCTCGTTTGAAAAAATCCGAACTACTGCTGAAATTATCATTTGCGGGTTCGACCAAATTATTTTATGAAATCTAGGTTTTGCTGATATTCGTACTTTTACCGTAAAATATATTAAATAATTTTTTTCATAATTAAATGGCACTCTCCAAAAAAAGAAGCAATTTTTGGAACGTAGAGTCAGAAAATTTGGGTGGTGGTTGGTGTCATTTAATTATGAAAAAAATCAAATAAACAGAGTGGTTCGAAGTTTATGTTACAGCCATTTTATCACATAATTAATATTCAAAATACAGGAGAATGTATGATACGAAAGTTTTTTGTTTTAGAAACATGTAAAATGATTTATATATTTTATAATTATTGTTTACATAGGTCTTAGGGGGTCGACTTTAGAAACTCCACCAGAAACCTATATTTTTTTGCAAACATAATAATATGAAGACATATTTTAAATATATTTTAGTGCTCAAACAACATTTATTGACACAAAACCCTATGCTTGAAAGATGTTTAAAGTTCTTATAAATTTCAAAAATGTACCGCCCGAATAACCTCCCCTAAAATATTGTAAGACATTATAAAACGTACAAATCATTTTAGATGTTTCTTGAAACGTTCGTATCATATACGTTTTTCTCTATTTCGAATCAATGAAGTATACATTTCGAATCGCCCTGTACATATGATTTTTTTCATAATTAAACGGCACGCTCCAAAAAAACAAAAAAAAGGTCATTTTTGGCAGCACGTAGCTTCAGAAAAATTTGCCACCGCCTCCGATATTTAATGTTATACTTTATGACGGTCTGCGGACGAGAAAATTCGAAAATTCGAAAAAAACGCGTGCGGCGGTCGGAATAGAGCGTACAAAAAAAAAAAAAAAAAAACGTGAAACGACGTAGGCAGGTATAGGGTATATTATGGTTAATGTGGGTGTGGGCGGGTGTAATAAAGAAGACGCAAATCGGTCCGAACCACCGCGGGTGAATTGAATCAAAACGAAACGATTTATTGTTTTTCTCACACTTACGCGAGCGTACAACAATAAAAATACATATGATAATTGTTGTTATTATTATTTAATGTACATCGAGGGGGCAGAGTCGGGCGTGTACGCGTGTGTACTGCACCGATTGATATATATCATAATAATATAACAATACACCCGCGGGTAGTCGGTGTGGGTACGACAAGAATACGACGGGGGTAAGCCGGGCGCCGCCGCCGCCACTACCTCCACCACGATCGGCACCCCCGCCGCCACCGCGCTACCCCCACCGGTCATCATCCCCCGCGAAAACAGACGACCGCGGAGATCGCTCGTGTAGCGTGATACAGCGTGATTCGACAAGCGGTTCGACGGTCATCGATTATATTATATAATAAGATTTTTAAATTTTTAAATATATATACCTATTATACATACTTAAAGAACGGGTATTTTGGAATTCTCGAGATCGTTCTGCACTCCTCAAGACGTGTCTCCCCCGGTGGAACAATACAAACTTCTGTATTTCAAACGACAACCCCCTACTGTTTCTGCTGACAATTATTTAGAGGATAGTTTTTGATTTTTCAATTCGGACGGAGTGTATGGTTTCAAGAGTTGCATAAATCCGTGTCCTACAAGAAAAATAAGTCCTCGTTAACGGCGGTCTATGTAAACGTTTTAATGATTAATATTAATTTATCTGCAATATTAATTACAATAATAACTGAACAATTATTACTCGTTCGAGTTTTGAACAAGGCAGAAAGACGCATTAAAATTGACAAATAAATTATCCGCTAAATAATTTACAGTGAAAATAGGAGCTGAAGTTGAAGTTTGAAAAACACAGAGCCACAGAGCTCACTCCTCGAGCAGTATAAAATTATCTCGAAAATTTGAAAATATTATTAAGACGGTCTGAAATTTTTTAATACATTCCAAAAATCAGAATTTGAATAAATTTATCGATAAACGAAAAAATCGGGTTGAACGTGCTCGGCGAATCGCTCTGTACATATCATTCCATATAATATCAATAGCAATAATATCATAGAAGCCTCGCGCGAACCGGTTGCTCCTATCGGACCGTCGCGGGACGTGCCCCGCCCCGTCAGGGTGGACGATTACCGCGCGGTTACCTGCGTATATAACGGCGACGGAGCTCCGGTTTTCGGGTATACGGTTCGAGTAGGTCGCAGTGCACGCATCGCGATAATATCTTCGCGTCATTATCGTTGTTGTTGTTGTCGTTGTTGTTGTCGTCGTCGTTAACGGCGGCGTAGAAAACAGTGCGCGGTTATTCGATCGGACGTCATGTTGAGGAGGACCGCAGACATCGCGTATCAGCTGCAGCACTATTGCGAAGCGTTCGACGACCCTTTCGACGGGACGACCGCCGCGAGTCTGCAGTGGTACGACGACCGCGGTTACGGTTACGCCCCGGAGGAACAGCAGCCGTCGACCGACCGTCGGTCGACGGCGTCGGCCAGCGGCTGTAGCGATGGGAGTCTTGGCGGCGGTAGCGATAGGAGTTTCGGGGGCGGCGGCGGCGGTCCGTCGGTCGACGCGGCGGCCGGCAGCAGGAAGCGCCGGCGGTTGGCGGCGAACGCGCGCGAGAGGCGCCGCATGAACGGCTTGAACGAAGCGTTCGACCGGCTCCGGGGCGTCGTGCCGGCCGCCGACGACGAGCGCAAGCTGTCCAAATACGAAACGCTCCAGATGGCCCAGACGTACATCCTGGCTCTGCACGAACAGCTCGGCGGGGCGCCCCAGGTGGTCGGCGGCAGTCCGGCCACGGTCAAGTCGTCCACGGAGGCATATTACGCACATCATTGCGACGTGCCGACGCTGTGGCCGCAGCAACAGCAGTAGACGGAGACGGAGACGGAGACGACGACGGTACGTTGCCAGGGTCAGTCCGGTGGCGCAATTCCAATAGACAAATTGAAGGGGGGGGGGCTCCTCAATTTTCCTGAAAGTCCAGAAATGGCATCTCGAGGGTGCGGGGGGTGCTGATCGCCCACAAACCACCCGCCCCCCACCTATACGGGTTACTATTGTCGGTTTTCCCAAGCTCACTATACCCTTATAATTATATAAAACTATCTCTTAATTTATAAGCTACCCGTATTATTATAATATAGGTAATCTGTTTTACTCGTTTTTGCATGCTTAAATCAAATATTGTTTGCTTGCGCTCGCCCTGATATAAATATTCGTGTTTATATATTTTATTTTTGTACAATTCTTTTGACGCGTCTGTAGACTTTGCCGTGCTCGCCGTATCCGCGTCTATAACACATGTCAACTGAATTAATTATTATAATATCGTGCTATATCCGATTGGTTCTACCCCGCAGGTTAATGACGACGATGTAAAACTGTTTAAATCGACCACTCTTCTCGTTTCCGTAAAAATTATAATATATATTATATTTCTGGCATATAAACCGATATCGAAAAAAAAAAAAATACAATATGACGTAGGTACGAATCCTCGAGACCGACCCGTCCAAAGAACGTCACGATATCTACTCCGTCTGATTTAATAAAATATGTCTTATGCGAGCGCGTGTGTAGTCGTCGCACTTTAATAATAATTATAATACCAGCCGTACAGTTTTGAGGTGCATTTTCGAGTTTTTGCTACAAACGTGTATATTATCGTGTCATATTTTACAAAAAAAAAATATCACACCAGTTTTCAAATAATATATTTTAATATAATATTATTTCATAACGGCAGTGAGAAACGGGTCGTGTGATGGGTCTTGATGGGTATGGTGGTCACCGATGCGCTACAAAAACTAAATAAATTATATAGTCAATAATATTATAATAGTTTATAAGCGTTAATAAAGTTCGGAAAAGAAAACTCGCAGGGTATTTCGTACCTACTTCGATATATTATATTAAAGCCGTGGATTTTCCTCGGTTCGTTCGGACCGTAAATTCTTGCAAAACTAATATGTGCTGACGTGGTCGATAATATAATATTATATTTTATGTGTTTTACCGTGTTTTTAATCAATCGTTTTCTGAAAAATACAATTTTAACTCTGAAAATAACAAAAAAAAAAAAATGTATCGATGTACTGTTTATAAATAGATAAAATCACTTGAAATTATATTATTATAACGATCGATTAATTTGTTTACAATAAAAGACATATTATATCGTATATTATTAGGATTGAGGAAATACAAAATATATTATTATTATATCCTCGTATAGCAGATGCGAAGAGTGATGTAATTTTTTTTTTGTCTCTGTTTTTATATTTATTTTTGCCAAAAATATTATAAGTTATTACATAAATAAGCGTTAGTAGTAAATATTTTTTTTTCGTTTTGTTTATTAGAATAAAAAGCGCTTTGCGCGATTTGAATAATGTAGTAATAATTGTTTTTTTTTTTTTTTACATTAAATGTATTGTCGATATTTTGTAAAATACACATTTTTGAGACTGAGAACTAATTAATATTTGTAATATTATTGCTTAACGTGTTATTAATAAACGACTAGTTTATAATATTTATATTACATCGTTTTTTTATTTTTTATCATCGGCAGATGCTAAATTGTCGATAATTTATAATATATACCTAGTCGAGAAATAAGGAGTACCTAATATAACCTGACCTCACGATAAGACAACATTATCATAATATTATTATTATTATTATTATTATTATGCACGCAGTAGCGTTTTCAAGACGCATTTTTCGCCGAAGATATTATACCGTTTTTTTCGTTGTACGTAGCCGCGGAGTAATTTCCGAAACGTTTCGTCGTAATAATATTGAAGTACTGCGTCGCATAATACTCATACAATATTAAAGGGTACACAATATTAGAAAATCGAAATGTCCTTAATGGTAAGTGACCCGTGTGTTATGATAGTCGTGTACACGTGTAGATAAAACAAAATTTGATTGAAAATAAATATATGGCTACTTCAAAATAGCGCTTCCACCACTGCGGCGGTTTCCCGTTACTCTCGACGACGTAAGTATACATAAACAAAACAAAAAAATAAAAAAACAATGCGTATCATATTATGTTATATTATATTATATTATATTATATTATATTATATAATAGGTATTTGATAACGGGAATCGCTTTAATCTTCGATATTATCACAACAATGATTGAGTCGCAGTCTTGTTATTTTAATATTACTGTACGACGTGTAATATTGATACTATGGTGACAAATCGTAGCGGACAGATAATACACTTAAAACCGCGATAATACCTTTCTGGTCGTCGTGGCGCCCCTGGTCGAAAATAAAAACAAACGAAACGAGTTCAGTCATTACGGTATTGCCTACAGGTCGAAAACTCGAAACTATATTGCGACAGCACCCTTGTTGTGCACGGATCACTCAACAATTATATTATAACAGATGAAATAAAAAAATTAATTATCCATACATAAGATAAGATTATCTCGTTTTTATTTAGATAAAAAACAGATAGTTAAATACCTATATATGCATGGTTTTTTGGTTTTTTTAAAAACTTTATTGATTAAATCATATTATTTACGCATAGGTACTCATGAACATCTATTTTAAATAATTTATTAAATATTATATAATAAAAATACTGCAATATAGATCAAATCATAAGAAATTTGAATTAAAAAAAAGAATGTCCAACACGTCATAATAATAAATCGATCGTTTTAAATATTATCCGGACACTTCATTGTGTGATTTGATTAATTATATATGGGCACATCTCGTTGTAATAAAATCATCATAATAAAAAATAAAATAAAATCAGCTGAAATTATAATAAAACAGTTATCTAATAATCTACAGACGACCAGATAAGAGTTTTGTTCCGCACAAGCCAGAAAGACGCTGTGTGAATTGATTTTATCCGGACGAGATAAAAAAGATTAAATATTAACATTTTTAATCTAGACAACGAACTACACTGAATATAATAATATGATTATATTTTAACGGATATTTTGCAAGCAACGATGTGTTTTATTAAAACAAAAGGCACAGAAGCCGAGTGTTGACGCACTGTGCGTTTCCGTTTCAAAAAGGTCTTGTTTATCGTTCCCGTTTATTTATAATTGAATTCGATACATCTATCATAACAGTAGACGACTTTTGCAGAGCAATACTTTTCAGGTTTTCATAGTATTTTTTTCCCACAACTGTGCACGGTTCAATCGTAGTTCAAGACAGCGTTCGGATCGCGTTCAATCGCACGTTTAATAAGGCGAGTAGGGCAAACGCAGTAAACTGGGCCCGCGGTTTCCTTTTTTGTTGTAAACTCGGCCCGGAAATTTAAGATAGTAAAAAAGGTCGATATTGTTAACTCGGCCCAATGTCAATACATTTTTACACTACAGTTTTACTTATATTAATTAATTGTATAGTTAAAAAAATTAATTAACTTGTCCAGCCTTGTCTCTGGGTAATGCTAAATGGTTCTCAAAAATATTATAAGAAAATTATATGTATATTTTTATTCGGGCCCGAGATTACACGTCAATCATTTTTGCCCGAAAAAACCCCCTGGCCGAGTTTACACCTGAATAATTTTTGCCCGAAAAAACACGGGCCGAGTTCGCAATAGACCTTTTGAACATTTTTTTTTCCTCGGGCCGAGTTTACAATCGCCCGGTGAGTATCATCACACGCGAGTCCTCCAATCGGAGAATTTCGAAACGAATCATACGAATTTTATATCGATACGTCTTACCGCGTGTGCGTAATAATATAATATGTACCCACACACGTCGTCCGCGGTCGTAGCGAACTACATAATATAAGATATCTGACACACCACTCCAGACATTATAAATCATTATTCTCAGATTGTGCACTATATTATAATATAATATTATTATAATTTAACGCGTCGCTCTCGAGTGACCGCGATAGACCGAGACTCCGATGAAATTATTCCGACGATTGTGTAATATAACAATATTATTCCGTCCGTACACGTTTTTGGCACCGAATTTCGACTTCGCTCCGCCCCCGAACACGCGAAAATCAATTAAAGACGTCGTTTCGCCGCAGTAAATTATTATTATTATCGTATTGCTCGCCGAAAACGGAAACTCCCGCGTAGGGTTCTTCGCCGACGATTGTTCGCCGACGATTGTCGCACCGCTCTGCCGACGGCGATAAGCTTTTTATTGTTTTGACGACGATCGCGCGAGTCCGACGCGTAAACCACGTTTGCGAAAAAATTTAATTTTACGGTAGCGAGACTACCTTCGCGGGGTCGAATGGGACGACGACTACGGTTTTGGAAATCGACGTCAATCATTCATGTAATATTTTTACGTCAGCACTTGGGAGATAATGATCAATAATGTATATTGAGAAAAATGTCAAACGTCACTATATAATATATATTATTATGATTGAAAATCAAACTGTTTCCGCATTGAAGAAAAATACATTTGAAATCAAACGAAACGTCGAGGGATTCCGATATCCGAGGGTTTCGAGTTTCGAACGGCAAAATAAGCGTCTCGCGTTCGTGTGAAAAATGGTTATAGGAGATTATTCAAAAGCACGCCATAAATAATAATTATAATACGCGAAGTTCACTATTATAATATAATAATATAATAACCGCAAAGCGTCGACCCGATGATCCGGTGACATCCATTTCCCGGACATCGATTTTTATCCGTCAATCGGTTTTCGGTCTATTATTTTAAGGTCCATTATCGTCTATGCGTATCGTCTGAAGCGGTCAAGCGTGGCATTATAATAATATTATATACGACTGTCTGCCCCGTCACAAATAACGGTTTTGTTTATATTTATTTATATTTTATACTCGCAAAAATAATAGTGTACACATATATAGGTTAGGACCGCGATTTAACTATAGTGATGGACCGGCTGAGACACGATTGAGCATGCGACGTTGCCATTTTCAATTTTAAACACTACTATACAAAAATATTTATTTAAATAATTATAATAATGAAAATGAAAATAATAAAATAGGTTATAAATAATGAAAATATTTAAATCAAAATATTTATAAGTCAATAATAGTCAATAATATAAGTCTTTTGATAATAATAAAATAATAATAAATTAAATTGATATTCCTTGGTATCTATTTCCAAGTTGGCTTAAATATATTAATAAAGATTCCGTATTCTTACGATTTAAACACTGGTTGTAGGCTTGAATATTAAATTCATTTTTTTTATTTCTCAGATATCATAATAATTGGTGTAATAATAGGTACGAAAATAAAAATTACAAAATATTGGCAACGTAAATTTGGCAACATCGCATAAAATATTCTATGCTCAATCGTGTTGCTAAAAAGGTCTATACTCAATCGTTTTATGCTCAATCGTGCTTTACCGGATGGACCGTTTCTCGTCCAAATATTAGCAGCCTCATAATATCGTGTTCGCAAAAAGGGTAAAGTACATTTAAATTGTGTATATATTGCAACGGGCTCCTTATACGGTATATATTATCGTTTTAAACGAAATCGTATAGGTATAAGGCACATTTTGTGTTAAAAATTGTAACGTTCAACGCAAATAGAGCGCAATTAATTAATGATATAATCGCGACGTGCGAACCCGCAATCTCCGCCGATCGAGACCACACCAACAGAGAGGCAGTCGCACACACGCTCCCCTCCCTGTACCCGTGGAAAAGGTCTCACCCACACCACAATAGCATATTAAGACCTAATTAATCATAAGTACCGGCCACTAATTATATAACCCGTGTGCCCATGTGACCCCCTCTCCCGCCGTTTAGCCTTTATTCGCCACAACTATAGTTTGGTATCGGCCGACCTGGCACTCCTTTTCCTCCCGTCACAACCGTAACATGATCGGCGAGTAGGCCCCGTTTTGCCGGTGTGCCGATGGGCGGCACATGTAACAAATCATACGATGGGTAATGTTTTATTTGTATTATTATTATTTGTCTAACCGTGGCTGGTACTTTCGTAGGGATATTATTATATTTATGTGTTTTGGTACATTTTTAATTATTATTATTATTATTATTATCCTTTATCCTAGGAAATGTGTGTTATTATTATTATTCTTATTATTATTATATTTTTCTCTATGTCCGAGTTTTATGCCAGTCGGCTTTCTCGGCATCAAATTTCACTAAATATAATTATTATTCAATAAATTAGTATAAACTTTCCCCAAATTGAGGTGTTTTGTTTTATTGCCGGTCACCCAAGGAACGGTCTATAATATATATATATATAAAAAAATCCACGGCACTCCGACCCTCGGGTCTCGGTCCGTGGTTGGCGACCGTGATACTTTTAGGCGGCCACATGACTCTCGAATTCACCAGCAATAGTGACGAGCAGTCACAAAATCAACGATTCTATCGTGATAGTAGCGATCCCAGATGGGGGAGGGGGGTGCTAAGGGAGCTTCGGCCACTGCCCGTGTCATATGGTATAAATCTTAGACGATAAAAGGAAACGTATTTATGTTTCAGAAAATGATTTTGAATATTATCAATAATAATTATTGTAGACATTTTTTACGGTAACGACTAATTTAACGACCTAGTATAAGGTAACTGTATAATAATTTTAGATCCGTATATACATCAAATAATTATATAATTCGTTTAGCCCCTTCCTTCCCCCATCGAAAAATCCTAGGTACGCCACTGCGTCATAATACATATTATTTTTATTTTTATTATAATCATTTAGGAATGATAATCGATAATCTAATCCGAAAACTCACTCCGAGTGATAGCAGGATAACTCCAGTGTTTTTTGGTTTACAAACTTTATGTACCTATTCTTAAAAAATATTTTTAGTGAATCATTTTTTTTTTTTGAATAGTGAATTTATACAAATACAGATTTTTGGAATTTTTAATTATACTCAATAAGGTTTATATTTCCAATTATTCTGATTTTTTTATACGGGTGTCCGTACTCTTGTGATGATACTGACTTTTTTTTTCAAATGAAAACTAATCTTTTTCTGTACAATACACAGATAAATATTTTGAACATTTGTATATATCTAAGTAAACATTTGAAAGAGTAGTCTAATATAAACCTTTATACTAAGAATGATAGTCTTGAAAAATGGTTTTCAACAAAATAAAACTGATTGGTATAATATTGGATCTAGAATTTATTATACTCGGATATTCTTAGAAAACATAAAGTATTGATAGATTAATATAAAATACTACTCAAGTTTTTGGAATCGCCCCATGTTTACCAAAAGTATTTGAAAAAATATTCTGCCTTGGAATAAGGAATGAATAATATAATTACAAATTAAAACAAATTATTAGAATTATAAAGATAAAAAATAAATTATTGATTTTTAGAAAAAATGATGTTTTTAGTGAAATAAACTTATGTAAAAAAATATTTTCAAAGACTTAAATAGTTATTGAAATAATGAGTGTTTTACGTTGAATGGATCACTCGGTATGTAATACAAACCCAAATTTAACACTGAATTTATTTTTTATGTCATCACAAAAAAATGTACACATATTTTAGGAAAGCTTGAAAGCCGACCTAAATATAGTTCAGGTTGGTGTATCTGTCTTTACATCGAAAATATGTCCAGAGTTATTAAGTTGCAATTTATCTAAGTAATCGTTGTATAATCTTTGTGATTACTGTGATCATAAGTATTTGATCTAAAGATTTTATTTTTTCTCAATACATCTCTAAACGTTTTTATGTTTCTACTAAACGTCTGAATAGTATAATCTGTAACCAATGGCTACCGTTAAAATTGACGAAAAAATATTCGATTTTCACGATTCGACACTGAACTCACGCTTGCGCTACCCTATATTATATCAACACCAAGTGGTTGGAAAAAAAATACAAACATCCGACTATCAATGAATCTTTTTATATAAATTTCATTTAAAACGGTCCTTAAACTGATCTGATTATCGGATTATTATTTCAAGTGGGCAGGTAAATTATGCAAAGAGATAATATATATGGTCATTGATATTGTTTTCGGACAGTTCTAACGAAAAGACGTAATCGCTTATCGTCCATCGTATTCGGTGCCTATTTAATTTTATCAGACAGTGTAAAATACAATATAAGTTTTTCGGCGAATCGTTCGGTCGAGAACTTCGGCACGAAACTTTACTGCGGCCCCGAACTTCCATCCGAAAGTTGTCGAATTTTATATCAACATCGACCTCCATACCAGTTACGGTAATAATTAATGTGCGCAGCATTTTGTATTAGAGACCGAAACGTATATATTATTATTATTATCATTATAAATTGTGGTTTGTGTGTAACGATAACAGTATAATATAGACCTCCTAATTGGCCTTTTAGCGAGAATAATGTTTTTTTTTTCTTTTAAACAAAACATTAAATCATTGTTCAATATTGCCGCTTTATTTTAATTGGAATTAAATGCTGTGCAGATTTCGAATAAACCATTCATAACCGTTCACGATGAAATAATATCTTAAGTTTTTATAATAATAATAATGTTCGCCTCCGAAATGACGTAGATAGGTACTCCGTCGATTTGATAAAAATATCTCAAATTCTCAAAGACGTATAATAGGTACTATTTTATATTTTATAACAATCGATTCCATACGCGTTTGTCTGAAACGGTTTTTTTACGGAGTGCACGCAAAATAGTGTTTGCTTACGTGTTTTTTTTTTCGTACATTACAAGGTGTAAAAATAGGTACACATCATAATATTACATATAGTAGGTAGAAACATATAATTTCAATGGAAAAAAATCGATCATATAATATTGGGCATTTGGTGGTTTTATATTTAATATGTTTTTTTTTTCCCCCCCCATTCGCATGTACTTGAACTCGAATCGGGGAAAATATGATTCGTCCGCGTCCTTCAAAATGTTATATTAAGCCTATGATACATATACACGAAGAAGTTATCCATTGGGAAATCATAGGACGTCGTATATGCGTATATACCTATAGGTACTTTTATTATTTTATTACAAATTATTTGAACTCACACGCGAATCAAAGTCGAACGCTGTGTGTGTGTGTTGAAAAAATAAAACTCTCGGATTTAGAGAAAGAACAAACTAATAATATATTCGTAATATATATTATTTACCGCGCGCGTTTTGACCGAATTCAATATTTTATTATGAAATTATTGTTTTGGATGAAATGCCGATTCCGTCTAAAAACGATAATCGCTCCTTTCCATTTACCACACTTCTTCTACCCGTGTGTACCTACATAATTACATAAATAATTGCATGTCGAATATTTAGTTATGAGGTTTTAAGATCTATTATTTCCTAACTATTTCAACTGAACAAACTTTTACCAACAGAAATTCTGCGTATTGTATATAATTCACTATACAAATCAATTTTCCAATATGGTTTACTAGTTTGGGGTGGCTGTGGTAGCCTCTTGAGATTCAACAAAATCTTGCCATACGGATTTGTTTAAATAAAAAGGAATTATATGGTTCGTCCACTACTAATTATAAAGTTTTTAAAGCTCTACCGGTCAGATATCTATACAAGCAGTTCTCTATTATGTTTCAAATTGATAATTTTGGTTTCCAAAAAAATAACAAAAGGGAAAATAGGTCATATGACATGCAAGTATATTACACTGATAAGAGTTTTGGGGAAAAGTTTATGGACTATTTAGGTCCAACTAATTTTAATTCATTGCCGCTGTACCTAAAAAAATGTATTTCGAATAATGTAAATAAGAATATTTTTATAACTAATAAAAAAGCTATTGTTAATTATTTATTACTTGAACTTTAGTTGTATATTATCTAGAATCTAAGTATTTAATATTGTTGGTAATCACTAATTTAGTTTTTTTAAATTTTATTTTTATTTTATTTTATAATTTTTCTTTGATTAATCTTTTTATTTTTATTTTTATTTGTTTTTTAAATATTATATTGTACACTATCAACTCATCTACCTCGCCACAAGCATTGCTTAATGAGGTGGATTAATGATTTATTGTTACATTGTTACACTGTATATGTGATTTCGTTGTATTTAATAATAAATTATTAAAAAAAAAAAATAATAATAATGCATTTAATAATATTATCTAATGTATAGTAGTGTATACAGTAACGACATGTATAGCATATTATTCAAAACGCGTCTTACAGAGCCAACCACATGCTCAATTAGTATTATTATGCGTTTCGATTAACTGTTTTAAATTGAAAAAAAAAATTCTAAACGAGATTCTAAAGTTCTATGAAAATTCTCGATCGAAATAAAAAAAAAATGTCTGGCTTATACGTTTCCAGTAAAGCTGTATAGGTAGTATTTAAAAGACCAACCTTTCGTCTGTAGACGCGCCGTGGCAGCCGATGACGGTGTTCGAGACGAATAATAAATTATTATGAAAAATGCTATGATATTATGCAGCAGCTTATTTTCCAACCGTGAACCTGGTTAACTGCGAGACTTGGTGACTACGAATTTAAAATAATAATAATACGTCCACCGAGTTATTGATTTAGTTATTGATTTAGCGAGTCTAGTGGAGCGGCAGAGAAGGTAATCGAGAGTCGGTCGCCTCTGAGTTTCTCGGGGGCAGTGTTAGGATCGGAAAACAAAAATATCAAATCGATAAAGATAACCACCACGCTTTGTTTTCGCTAAGATACAGTTGAAAGATAATCAAATCAAATTAATTTTTCTAAAAATTAAAATATAAAAATATGTTATACAGATAAATTACTGATACCTAATATAATTAAGTATTTAAAGTTAATGATCACAGAAAAAATTTACATCGTGTCTGTACGGTTGTTTTTATCTCAATTTATTACACTATGGCGTCCATCACTAAACATAAACTTCTAAAACTATGCGATATCAGGAATGACTAAGGCAATAAAATATTATAAGAATTAATAATATTTATTACAGCTTTAATAATAATACCGAGACAAAGTGAATAAAGTTCAGCGATTCTCGGACAATTATTCTGGAAAATGTTTACAAAAAAAATGTATCTTGTGAATTTATCTATAGACACGTCGAATATTAAAATAACTCGTAATTATATTTTATTATCGATATAAGACGAAAGATTAATAAATAAATAAATAATTATTGTCTAGATAAGTCCTAACACTGCTTAGGGTGTGGGTGCTGCGCAGGTAACGGGGGGCAATGGCCAATAAACGATAATATTAACACTATAGGTAAAGTATTTCTACTAATAATTACGACGGAAAGTCGTACAATGACAGTGAACGCCTTTGACGCCATACGCTGCAGGGTCACGAGGTCAGGTCAAATATTAGCTTTTGAAAAATGTCGAGTTCGCCTCGTCAAGCCGCTACTGCGCAAGTGCACATTTAGCAAAAGTGTTCGCGTTCGTCGTAATATACAATAACCTCCCGCGATCGTCATCTCGCACACCGTCACGAGAAACGCAAATTCTCAGCCGCCACGACGAGTCTCGTCAGGTTATCGTTTTCGGGCCCCTCCCCGCGGGCAAGCCGCGCAGCTCTTTTTCCGCAAACGTGTATTTTAACAATAATAATATTATTAATACCACCGCCTTTGTCTCGTACAATAGTTCCGCCCGCGCGCGGTTCTGCCGAACTGCCCTCGATACCTATAATATATACGATAACAATACTCGCAATAATAATAATATCGTGTATAAGGTTTCGTTTTTCGTGCTGTTTCGGGTCTCGTTATAATATTACGCCCGCTAAGCCCGCGATAGGTATTCGTTCGATCGAATAAACGATATAATAATAATAATATAATAATAATAATAATATATTAGCCGAGGGTAGCGAAAGGGATTTCGAGTCTATAATATTCGCCGCGTACGAAAGCATATCCGTCAGACCGTTTTACACCACGTGCGTACCTATTATTATATAATATTATTTTATCACCCGCGAGCTATGTATACAACATGCGGCGGTATAATGCGCAACGACTTGACAAAATATAATATTATGAAATTATTTAGTTTAAACTTCTAAACTTTTAAACACGTATATTATTATATTTTACTAAAACGACTTGATCAATTAATTAACACTTGATTGATTTTTCAAATGTTATGTTTTCTGCAAAAACGAATTCAACTTACCTTAGTTAAATATGTAGGCCGGCAGACGGTCTTCGCTCGGCATCGTTTTTCGCGTACAAATGATTTATACCGTTGAATACAAATTTAACCCATCCACGAAAGTGATACCAACTCGATACCTACTGTACAGCAGAGCGGTAACCCACTTGCCGACTTTTTTTAATACTTGGAATAAAACAATTTTATTTGTGTTTGATTTTTTTTGAAAAAATAAAAATAGCCATTTTGTAAATCTAGATTTTACGAAAATGTCGATGGTAAAAACGTTTGTTTTACGATTATTCAACGATCATTTTTTTTTTGCAATTTTTGAAGTATCAGCTGCAGTAAATTAGTTCAAAACGTACCAGCAATCACTTTTTCAAAATAAGGTTCTTTTTGGAACTTTTTCACCACACAAGTGAATCTAAAATTGTTATAACTGTAGTATCGATTTTTCATTTTTCATTTGTCAGGTCTTATTCTGCGTCACAGTCACTGTAAACATCATACGCGTAGGTATGTAAGAGTCGACCGAGTTACGTTTTCATTTAACGTCCAGTCGTAATAACAGTACGACACATAATAATGCTACCCATGTAGGTATATGTGGTATGTGGTAGGTATAATATTATGTGGTTTTGTTTATCGATCTGTGTTGAATGAAGTCGATCACGCGAAATATCGATATTGTTTCACACCGAGGGCTCGTCAAAGTCGTTCGTTTTACAATAAGTATACCGCACGGTCACGTAATAACGACCGTACGTAAACAATTTCGTGTCGGAATATAACGGCCACGCGAAACAGTAAATTGCGATAAAATATTAACACCGCGCCGTAAACTTTTTCGGATCTTCTGAATATTATAGAAATTACCAGCCGCGCAATACAATTTATTGACAAACGTAAATCGAAAGGTAAACAATATTGTAAATGTCGCCCAATAGCAGGTACATTTCAGGTATAAGTTTCTACGTTGTAAATTATCGAGCCTAGTGGAATCAATATTGTTTTTGTGTTAGCCGTTTAGATTTTTCAGTGGAGGACACTACGATAAAGTGCGACTACACTGTCCTCTAAAAATAATAATTTTTAGGCTTGGTTACAAATTTAAAATAAATCGATCGATAAAAAATGAAATCGTTATTTTAAATTAATTACAGAGGGTTCAACCTCTCCCTCAATTTTTTTTTTTTGAAAATGTATTACGCTGTAATTGGCACGAAAAATGTACAGTTTTCTTGGTTTTAATTTCTGAAAAATGTTACAATTATTATAATATTGTGCACGTGCGAACATTTACGACGGTTTATAAGCAACATAATATGGCATCGAGCTACTGTCGGGGTTCTCTTATTTAGGCTTCAAGCCTCTTCAACGCAATCGGGCCATAAATCTCGAGCACAGATTATACCTTTATAAATTTTTAAGTATCGAGTTGTAAGTAATATATTGTATTAATGTATAGTGGTGACGAAAATCCCAAGGGGGGAAGGGGAGCGTTCCAACGATTACCCCCTCAGATACCTATCCGCCGCTGGTACAGTGCAAAACTATACGCACTATAGTAGGGGTGGCAAACCTTTTTCCAGCCAAGTACATCAACATTTTGTCATCAAAGTTTTAAAAAAATTTCGAGTACCGGTGTATGTATAATAGTATGTCAATTTGGGAACCTATAAACATTTTTTTGGTCTCGAATGGTTTAATGAAACACAGCATTAACTTGCTAAAGAACAATAGGTACTCGTATGTATTATTCCGATGTTTTGATTTGAAACTATTCATTGTGGAAAATAAACTTTTACTCATTAATAATATTATGTATATTGACGCGATTTTGAGTTTACTGGGAATGAGCTATGAGCCATCTTTTTTTTGCGAAATACAACATCCATATGTCTGAAAGCAGTGAGTTCCAAAGTTTTATATAACCGATGAGGTAATTTTTCCAGAAATAATAATCAATTTCGTTTCAACTAAACGCAGGAAGAATGAAAAATGAAATAAAAATATTTTCGGGTGCCGTGAAAATTTGGCCACGAGCTACTTTTGGCACGCGTGCCGCAGGTTCGCCATCTTTGCACTATGGTATTGTTATTACTCTGCTCTGCGGTGTCGTCGATTTCCTGGGGGAATCGTCAATTAATATTTTAATCTGATTAATAATATTGTGTGCAACTGTTCTGTTTCTATTTTCCAGGAAAGCCTACTAATTACAATCGTGCGCTCATATCGTCGTCATCGTTCTGAAAATAGTGTGGTATATATTATACGAAATCCCACACTGCGCGGTCGGACTAAAGGTCGCGTTTTTTTTTTTTGTTGCTGAAACTAATTAACCGTCCCGAAACTTCGAGGGAGACTTCGGTACAAAGTTCAAGCACACCAGACTATTTATCTATGGAACGGAAACTAAATCAACGAATTACCTAAAATAACAACGGCGGCATCCTGATTCCTATATTATGTACGCGCAGTATGTTAATTAATTGGAAAGTCAGGATAGCTGCGCTCTAATTCGAAATATTATGCGGAAATTCTAGTGCCGTTTTTTTTTTAATGAAATACATGACTAATAGCCTTTCTTTTACCATTCATTCGAAATTCGACCGATTTCAAAAGGTTTTTTTCACTGAGTTGTAAATAAACAACTTTAAAAAATGGCTATTTTCGATTAGATGTTAAGCATTTTTTTTTTTTTTTTGACTACAGTTAAAGGGAGACTATTAGTCACATATTATAATATTATGCATTTAAAAAAACTGCACTAGAATATCTGCATCATATTTCGGATTCGAGCTACTGACTTTCTAATTAATTAACATACCATGCGTATAATGCGTATATATGCAGAAAATATGTAATTAATAATTAGTTACAGTTTTTGGACAAGTACTAATTGAATACTAATTCAACTTAATTATTATCGTCATATTTCGACACACTTGTTGCTTATCTCATTACAGATATAATAATAATATTTTCACGGTGTGAACCGCCATTATAGTATTTATATTTGTATTACAATAAATCTATATACACATATCATTTTTTTTTATTAAAGTTAAAGCCTCGATGACCATTGGCTTGTATTATTACTTAAATTAAATTATTGTACAAATCAATATGTGTCATAAGTAAACATATACAATTATACTTCATATATTGTATTATTTCAAAAACTCGTGTGTCGAACTATAACATATTCGTCCTGTATCATCACGGAGTTCCACCGCGTATAATTATGACTTTGGATAACTTTACAACATATATTTAATAATAATCCTTCGAGCCACATGTGCCTAAGTAGTCTCTATTCATCGCTCGCTACGCGAGTACCATTGATACCTAACCAGGTCATCGGTAAAATCAAAATATATATATATATACGTTAAAATGGTGATCGGTGTACAACCAAGTGTTTTGTCTGATTTAACTTCAAAATCCTCTCACATTCTCCCGTTTGATATTCTAATCTCTCACAAATGTACATACGGCGTATATATGACGACGTTTTGTAGTCATACTGCATCATCGCAGACCACATTACAATATTATATGACACAGACAATAATATTATATGATCCGTTTAACCTAAGACATTATCGTATTGTTTCACGAACCACTAACGTTTTTTAAAACATTTATCTTAAACAATTTTTAAGTCGTTGCGAAAAACAATATTTCTTTGGAGGGAAAATGATATTTTTACTAACTTTATAGTGTTGATTTCCGATATTATTACTCTTTCGATTGACAACATATATTTTTCATTTCTTATTTCAAAACCAAATATATTGTCACGAGTATTTCAATTCATAATAAATCAAATTTTGAATAAGTAGTTTATGAGTTAAAATAGTATTTAAATTTTAGATGATCGGAGTATAGTGGACTGATATTAAAGTACTGCGAAAAATACGTTCTGATTTAGAATAAAGAACATAAAATGTACGTTTTTACTAAAAAAAAAAATTAAAAATAATAAATAAAAATAAAAAATAGTAATATATAAAAACATTTTAGACAATTTTTGTTTTTTGACGACTTAAAATTATACAAAAAAAACAAAACATTTACAAAAAAACATTAACAATTTTTAAAATAATGAATGTCTCCCGTCAAATGGATCACTTGATATAAATCGTACGTGATTATTGTGACAGTTTGTGGCTAGCGAAAGTAAAAGAAACAGATATGATGATGACAATATAAATACTCTAAAATATCTATATGTTATTCGTTATGAATAAAATAAAACTACCGCGAAAAAACCTACGCGTAATAAAGTTTTAATAGGTTATAAAAGTTATGTAAGTAATTTATTATTGAACTCAACAAAATGTAATATATATTGTGCGTTAGATTAATGGTACTTGCAAAATCTGAAATTCGTGTTATTTATGGAATATAAATCAAATTACTGTTCTACAAATTATTTATAATTATTAAAAACATTTTTAAAAAAAAAACAAAATATTTCATCGTAAAAAAAAAACGTTTATTTTAGCGAGTTTAAAACATATTATTATACAAAAATAATAATAGTAGTTATAATAATATAGTTATATACTATATTATGAGACACGACGTAATCAATAAAAATCTACATACTTGAGAAATAATTGGGATAATACGATGATATTATTTGATTTAATTCGATCGGCTCGTTTTCAAATTTCATTTTATACTACCATATTATAGTAACAATATTATGCTGCCGTACACTTCGTCGCTTGAATTAATTAATACTTTAGGACGTACAACGTGAACAATTCGGATAAAACAATTTTTAAGCTAAAATTTAATTTAGTGGAACATTAAACGTGCGTGCAGTGTAGCAGTACGCACCACCTACGCGGTTTTGGCAATTTCAATTTCCATTAAATTAGAGAAGTTTTCATTTCGGTTGTACCTGCTACAACTATACATAATATGTGTGTACGTTTCGGATACATCAAAGTATAATATTATAATATATTATTTGCCGTTTCCGTCGGTGACTATACATAGTGATATAATACGCTTAATATTACCGTATAATATTGGCACGGCGAATGATTTGTAGAACATCGTCGAATATTGTACATCGGGAATTAAATAATAATACTGTTAATAAAGTCGAATACGAGTAAAGCCGGTATAATATAATATTATTATCTTACACGTCTCGTGTGATTCAGCTAGTTTCTCATAAAAAGAATATTGCAGTTCTCTTCAGCGGTCAAAGTAGATATAATATTAAATGCTATAATTTATAATATATATATTGTGTTCCAATTTCGTTTCGTGTACAGTCGTACGGATTTTTTTCGTTTTAATAATACTGGAAAAAAAACAAACAAACAAGGGACGGGGGTGTGTACGACACCCTCTCTACCAGAAAAACAGATTTGTAGCATTGGTTCACTTATATATATATATATATATATTATGTACACGTGACAGGTATGTCTACTCGTCCTTAAAAACGGTCCTTCTCGTTCACGCCGTCGATTCCACCAACACGTCCTGGCGTAAAACCACTTGTCGGAACGACGACGGCGATGATAAAAAAACACACACAATAATATTCGATTGTGCTCACAGATAACGCCGGAAAGACGGTCTCGACTAGTCGTAGTCATGTTATATCGTTATTATTGCATTATGAATCTTCGAGTGTTCGGAGGTTTTTTTTTTTTTTTTAATTCATGGCAAAATTTCCAAACGCAATTAAATCGCCGTACATAAAATATATATAATATGTATCGATTTGTTTTTTTTGTTACCGATTGTTTTGTATTTTTTTTTAAACTGGTTGTCGGTTTTGAAGTGCCTGCTCGTCGAGGGCCACCCACTACATCGAACGTCTAACCACTCCACGCAGACGACGACGGCGGCGGCGGCGGCGGCGGCGGTAACAATATAATATTTTATAAGGGTAAAACCGTCAAGACGCACAAAAGGATCCGGCATTATTGCAATTTCATTGTGGTTCTTTTGCTCGGGGATTATTAATTTCCAAAGTTATTTTGCACATCTAATAACGCGCATAAACCGAGGGCGAACACGCGTGCTGCAGGATTGTATTTTCTCGAAATTAGTTCGACGACACGGGCAAAAATAAGCTATAATACAGAGTGGTTCAACATTGACTTGACGGCCACTCTATCGATTCAAAACCGCGGAAAATTTTTTGTTGATTTAGAAACGGCACATAATGTTTTAGGGGTCGATCGACTTATGTATAAAATAATACGTATAAACACTTTAAACATCAGCTCTCGCGCATAGCGAGTTGTGTATTTATTAATGTCGTACAATAGTACTAAAATGTATTAACAAAATGTCTTCATATTGTGTTTGCGAAAAAATGTTAGGTTGTCCCGTTTGAGTTTCTAAAGTCGACTCCCTAAAACCCATTAATATATAATGTAAAAAATATTAAAATTTACAAAATATAATTTTAGACGTTTTTAAATCAAAAAACACATTTTTTTCTGTATTTTGAATATTTATGTGAAAGAAAAACTGTAACGTAAAAATATATTTTGAACCACCCTGTACACCACGACGAAAACTCCGCACCGTCCACGCGCGAAAAACAATCTTTAATTAACATTTCCCCTGAACATTTCCCAAAACAGCGGCTAATTTAAAACGTTGTTTCTCGCGATTCGTTTCCTACACAAGACGTCGTCGCACGACATTGTTTACGTGTCTTTTCGTAAGTTTTATTAACAATAATATTATATTATTACCATGACAATATGGTACGGAGCGAGTACACGATATTATGAAGTTAATCTGTTTTCCGTAATGATATTATCATCACTAAAATCAGCATTGATAATCATTAGGTATATAGCTCATAATAGTATGCAAATGTTTTGATCGTAACGGTCAAAAAGTACGAAAAAAATGCACTTACACTTTGATATTATTTAGATTTTATAAAACAAACAAAAAAACACTGTCAATTTATACTCAAATTCTTATAGCTTGTCATTTTTTTTTTTTTTTTGAGCTCACAAAGTATTCATAAAAGTTATCGGACTTTGTCAACGTTTTGAAATTAATTTTGGTATTTTTATATTAAAAATTAATTCAGTTAATTTTAGAAATCATAAATTCGTGCCAAATTAAAGATTTTACAGAACACGTATTATATACAATTTGGTTTTCAAATTTAAGTTGAGTATTATTAAAAGTTGACGTTTTCCTTGTTTTTTTTTTTAATAAAATTTATTTATCAATATATATTAATTCTTTCTATTATCTTAATAATATTTCTATAATTATTTTTTTTAATAAAATGTATTGAGGTTTATTGAAACTAACGAACAATTTATTTCAATTATCACTGTATACTATTGTAAGGTGTGTTAAATCATGGTATAAACTATAATCAATCAAAAATGAAGTGTACAACATTTAAAATAATACCTAAATGTTAAGCAATATTCAAGAAAAATAACCGATTATTTAATATCAAATTAAGACTATAATAATAATATATTTTTTAATATTTTCAACTTATATAAACGAAACATATATAGGTACCTGCTACTATTCATTATTCTTTAAGTGGCATTTGGTTAAATACGAGGCATTACCGTCGCATTTTGTGAATGACCTTTTATAATTTTTAACGTCCAGACAACAACAAAAGAAGTCTTATGAAATTATGACATTTTCATAAAATCCTAGTAATTATATAATAGTTTAATCGGCGCAAACATAAAATATAATATTTTTTTAAATAAAAAATGTATACTGGGGTCGTATAAAATCAGAAAAAAATTTAACGAGATGAAAATAGATTGAGTTACTCTCTCTAGATTTTAACGATGAAAAAATTAGAGGAAACAAATCGTTATATTGATTAGCCGATAATAATGTGTATACCCCATAATCGTAACCAGTAGATTAGATACAAAATTAGTTACAATAAAAATGCATTCACCCTCAGAGGGTATTCGATACAAAAAAACACAACTTCGTAATATCACATCACATCACATCACATCTTAAAAAATAAAATACAAAACAAGATTCATAAACACACAAGAAATTATAAAAAAAAAGTTTCGATCCCTTTGTCAAACAATAATAAAAATGTACATTTATTCGAGCACACAAAGTAAGTATGAAGTCAACATGGTTGTCCCTCTCCGATTTAGTTTCGTTACGCTTTGCGTGTCGTCTTATAACACTAATTGTATTTATTTGTATACAGTAAATTGAACATTTTAAGTAATGAAAAAATGTTTTTCTACTCGGCAACCGAGAATCCATTAAAAAAAAAAAAAATAATAATAATAATAAAGCTTAAAATATCTCGGGACGATTAATATAGTAATAACAATAATTTATTGATTCTCCGACGAGCAATATTTACAAGAGATGTACACACACAATTTTCGTAATGATTAATTACGCTTTATCATACACCGTATACCTATTATACTGTAATAAAGTGATTCGAACTTTGCGTTAAAATATCGCGATTATTATAAACCTGTCTAAAAAAACTTATCACGATTTGACATCTCTTATTACGGAACGAAAGGGCCTTCCCGCGATAGTTAACATAATTTGACAGGTAATCAATTTTTCATTAGACTGATAAGCACGAAGACATTTATCTGCTGTACCTATATACTGTTCTTTTTCAAAGAACTCTGTCACTTTTCAAACGAAGAGTTTGAAGAACCAATCGATTACTATATAATATTATATATATATACTAGCGGACCCGACAGACGTTGTCCTGCATGATATTCAAACGATTAGGATATTAAACAAAGTATGAAATGAAAGACAAATAATATAATAAATGTTTGTTTAATTTTATCTTAATGCGAGTTGATGAACAATATTTTTACTCAATTCCTGAGGAGTATAAATGAATAAACTTGACGGTTTCTCAACGCGAGAACACGCCACATATAATTGGCCATGTGAAAAGACCGGATTTTCTAGATCCAACCCACAAATCGACATTGTTTGACCTTGTGACTTACCAATACTCATGACAAATGCCAAGCGAATTGGGAATTGCAGTCGTCTGAATGGATTGGGCGAATCTGAATGGAATGGTTGAGTCTGAAGTGGTCATTGGGATTCGTGGCAGGAGAACAACTTCACCTTCAAATTTGCCGTTCAAAATTGTGGCTTCAAGAACATTGCCCATACATTTTTTTATGACTAATTTTGTACCGTTGCATAGCTTAGTTGCATTTAAATTCCGAAGCAAAATGATAGCCAATTTTTAATCGCAAGTTATGTGGTGGCATTCCTGGCAAATCCAGCGAATTCAAAAATTCAACAGGATAGTTGACTATTTCATCAGGATCGGTAACAGTGTCGATCGATTTGAACAATACCTCATTGCCAGGCAATGACTGTTGTATTTTGAAGTTAATAGAGTCAACATCGATATTTTTTGCGGCTAAAATAGCTCGTTCCCGAAGCCACGCATGATTAATGTAATTTGCTTGTAAATCTGGAAATATGCTTGCAATCAAAGCATCTTTCGTAGTTACCATGATGCAGAAATTATCTGGCAATTTAATGCATTGTGTGTCTCCATGCAATGGTATTGTTCCGTTTCCAATGTTGAGCAATTGCTCGGAGAATGATGGTGCCAATGGATCGTTTTGCAGTTGAACACGTATATTTGTGTTGAGACGTAATGTACTGACATTTCAGCATAGATAAGATTGTTTTATACATGTGTTAATTTCATCCGCATATGTAGCGCGTGGAATGACCGGCAATGTCTGTCTAAAATCACCAGACAGCAGCAGTAAAGCACCACCGAAAAGCCGGGTGTTATTATTTAGATCTTTCATCATTCTATCGAGAGCTTCAAGTGAATGCTTGTGGGCCATAATGCATTCATCCCAGATAATAATTTTGCATTTTTGCAAAACTTTAGCCATACCGGAATGTTTTTTTATGTTGCACACTGCATCTGGATTTGTGTGAATGTTCAACGGCAACTTGAGTGCTGAATGTGCAGTCCATCCGCCATCAAGCAAAGTGGCTGCAATACCTGATGAAGCAATTGCTACCGCGATATGATTTTGTGATCAAATGCGCGCAAGTATTAGTGAAATGAGAAACGTTTTTCCAGTGCCACCTGGTGAGTCCAAAAAAAAGAATCCACCTTGTTCTGCTGCAATTGACAAATTAATTCGATGATATACATTCTTTTGTTCATCAGTGAGTAGTTGCTCATTATTTTCAACGAAAGTAGTTAAAGAAACTGTATCGAACTGTTGTTCGCGCTTAATCTCGCTGTTAATGATGTCTGTTGCTGGGCGGTTAGGTGAGCGCATACCAAAATGAATGAGTGGCATATTCGAAATCAGAATGCAAATATCTTCAATCTTTATTAGCGCCTCGTTATATATTTCCGGGGTAAAATTGATATTGGGATCTTGATCAGCGATCCGAATGCGATGCAGTATGTCGTCGCTCATGGAATCTTTATATTTGTCCCAGAGGACAGAAGCTTAAAATGGAAAACATGTCGTCAACAATATGGTGAATAATTGGCGAATTTGATGAGGAGAGGCACTCAATGCTGCATCTGCAAGTGTAATATCCCAATGGTTGTCATCTTCCAGCAAATGTAATTCGCGACACGCATCGTGGTATGCGTGATCAAGTGCACTTCGTTGCCCATTAAAAAAATTAATAATGGTGTTACGTTGAGGGCAAAATACACACCAATCCCTATTTCAACCCCTTACAGCCTTTTTTAGTATTAAAAAGTAGCCTATATCCTTCCCAGTGTCTAAAATATCTATGTACCAAATTTCATTTAAATCGGTTCAGTAGTTTCGGAGCCTATTTAATACAAACAAATCACTACAAATCTTTCCTCTTTATAATTTTAAGTATAGTATAGTATTTTAAGTATTTTATAGCTCAAGATCCACCGAACCGATTTCGATAAAAATTTCAGGGCATATTAATATTGATATGTAGATGGTTTCTATGAAGTTTGTACGCTGGGCGATATGTGGTTCCGGAGTTATGGCCTCTGGCGATTTTACGATGGAAAGGATGGAAGGATTTGTTTATAAATGGTTGCTATTGGTAACCATGGTTGCTATGTACTGTTTATTTATAGGGTTGTCAATGGTTACAAATAAACAGTACATAGCAACCATGGTTACCAATAGCAACCGTTTACAAACAAATTCTTCCGTCCTTTCCATCGTAAAATCGCCGAAGGCCATAACTCCGGAACCACATATCGCATATGACCCATAGTTAATATAAACCCTCCAGGGCGTCACCCAAAGGCATACAAAAAATTTCATTCAAATCGGTCCAGCCGTTTAGGAGGAATTCGGTGACATACACACGTACATTAGAATTATATATATAAGATAGATATCTAACGAACGTTATCCAAATGAGCTTTGACATCCAAAACAGACGTAAGCCGATTACCGAATTTTCAAATAATTATACTATACATATTATTATATTGTTATGCTTTTACAAAGTGTTTGTGTATATTTTCGTCGTGAAAACGAATAAAATAAAATTCCAAAACCAATCCACGCGGAACCCAAATTCGGTTGAACGGGTATACAGAGAAAGAGTCTTTTCTATATTAAATATAGAAACGACTCTTTCTCTAACTAAATTTTATAATCGTATAGTTTTTCATTATTCTTAATATTGACATAAAATAATCGATAGCATCGAAATTATCTACGTATTCTCCCCCCCCCCCCCCAAGGGTGGATCCAAGGGAGGAGTAATAGAGTAAGCCGCCCTCATTGAGCTTGTTATATTAAAATTTATTACATTTATGTATGTTCTAATTTTACATGTTTGTTATACGACCACAATTATTATAGTCAAAGATCAAAGGCCTACACTGAGGTTAGATAATAGACTTAATACAAAATACAATACCTATACATTTAGTAATAACGTACCCGAATGGATTACGATACACTGTAAATCGGGACTTGAACACTTGCATGTAAGCATATTTAGCATTTTAGCATGATCTGGTAAATGTACACATAATGATGTCGAAATTACGCCTGACGAAGTCATTGGCGACCAGTTTGCCAAGAACAAAAATAGAAATGTATACTCAATTCTTTAAAATTTAAATTAATATTTTGTTTATTATTATATTATAATATACTATTATGTAGAATGTAAATATATTATTTAACTTATTATTATATTTTCAATTTGTAATGTGTATTTTAATTATTTTTCATTATTTTTTCTCTATTTTTGCTGTAACCAGATCTATAAAACGAGTGTTGTTTTTTTAGTTTAAAAATGTTGTCATTGACACCAGTTTATAAGAATCAATTAAAATTGGTGATATTAAAATGTATGTTATTAAGTATGAATAGTATCTGATGGATAGATTTTTATTACCTCCCCCCCTTGATGAATTTGTGGATCGGCCCCTGCCCCCACCGCTCAATCTGTTAATCCTACCAAAAATACTGAAAAAGAAATATAATAATATAATAATATTCAAGTGGATACTTACATCTGAATGCTGCGTTCGAGTACCGTAAGTTCCATCGTAATAAAATATTATAATTGGCTCGTGTATAATATTACGAGATAATGTTCTTGCCTCCTTGGATCGAGCAATATTCCTACTTAGGTTAGGTATACCTCCAACGTCATTGACACATTTCCCGACGATTTTAGGCGGTAAACAAAATATAATCAAACTATATAACGCGAACAGTGCGGAACACGATACGAGTGTATATTTTTGGACGGCCATCACTCGTCGTTTATTTATTTTGTGTCGTTTGCACGTCAAGTTCGTTTTAAGAATCCTACGACCCGTTTAACGCGAACCGAGTACAATATATTATATTGTCGTAAGCACGCATATTTAGTATACAATAGGTTTGGGTAAGGTTCGGGGGTAATCGGTCAAAAAGTCCGGGAACATGAAATCCATTTTGAAAAAAGTCCGAATTCATATTTTTACCTTTGGACAAAAAGTCCGAGCACGGCGATTTCACTGTCAGACTATAAAAGTATAGAAAATATAAATGTGTATTTATTTTCTTAATGAATAATTGATTTTATAATAATTACCGTTAATAGTTTAATAATATTATATGTATTTACCTATACACGTACGTTGCGCCAGCACCGCATGCATTAAACAGTTTTTATTTTATCAACAATTAGCACGCAGTCAGCGTGGATTTGCATGTCTAATTTTGCAATTTGCGCGACATCAGTGTCTCCGGAATCTCAAAAATCAACGGTCGGTACCGGAGAAACATTTCGCCAACACCGCCCAACCAAAAAAAGGAATTTTTCATATTTTTACATAGCCATGATTTAGCACTAATTTAGCACGAATTTGCACGACTATATCGTCGAAATCGGCACAATCGTAACTTCTGTGCGATCTCGTCCCAAAAATTTGCACCAGCATCACCCCATAGTGAATTTTTTCAAATTTCTAAAATTGAACTACTCCATCATTTACCACGCATTTAGAATGGATTTGCACAACTATCGCCAAAATCGGCACAATCGTAACATCTGTGCAATCTTGTCCCCAAAAATGTGCGCGTTTCGCCAAGACACTTCGAGGGTCACCACGTTAGTTAAATATTAAAACTAATTTCAATGTATTAATACCATTAGTAATATATTTATATACATAAATTGTTGCATATCGCAGATTCGCATCGTATGTGTTTTGTATTACTTATATTATTATATAGATATCTAATGTCAATTATTATTATTATTTATTGTACGATACTGCGATAAGATACTGGCCGTCCGTACATCGCAGTAGGTATTGTATGATAAATAGTTTTTAGTCGTTTGCGGCCTACGTACCTTAGAGGTCGACGCTAATATTGTACAGTTCATATTAAGACATCCCGCGAAAATTATAATTATTATTATTTAAATGTAATTAACGAAATAAAGTTATTGATTACATTTACGCCAATTACGACTCAAATTATTATACAGTCCACTTATCTCAAAAGTATAAGAAATTGCCAGTGTATCACGGCAACATAAATATAATATGTGATCGTGTCTGGCCGTATTGGTGACCGTGTTTTGGAGATCGTGTGACCCTCGAAGTGTCTTTGCGTCCTAATTATTGATGAAATAAAAAATTTTTTACTGGCGGTGCTGGTTCACGTGTACGTCACCTTGAGCTATATTGACGCGTAGTAGTGTAGGCTTATATATTATGTAATGGGCTGCCCTTTTAAGGCGAGTGACGGATATCGTGAGTTCGGGAAGGACCTAATCGGGGGGTTGGGGGGGGGGGGGTCGAGATGTCTCGTGGGGACCGCCGAAGAAAAACGGCCGAATCATAAATGGAGCCCGCCAAAGTCTTAACTATTGCAGGCGCACCCAAATTATATTTGTGCGTCGAGCGGTGGCCTCGGGTCGACGTTTTTGCTCGGAAAGGAGATTTCCGAGGGATTTACACGAAACAGTATACAATAATATATTATAACACATAATGAATACGACGTCGCAAATTAGCTGGCTGCGCTCGTGCACGGCGGCCTTTTTGACAAACGGTCTCGCGGTCAAATGCGCGTCGTCCGGTCGAATTATGGGAAGCGCGTAGGTGAGCGGTTTTTCGTCGACGGCGCTCGCATTGCAGTCCGGTCACCGGCGGTGCCTTTCGCCCTCCCTCCCCCCCCCCCCACACCTAACCCTCACCCGCTGCAGACAGATATCTCGCCGTGTAAGCACCCACACAATATTGTAAGGGTCGTTCCACATAATATTATCGAGGAAAAACGTCCTGCAGCCTCCGAAAAACTATGACTCCGCGAGTCTTGCCGGTTCGTAACGTCGTGATTCATATCACTGATGTCGTCTGACGAACCTGTGCGTAGGAGCATACGCGGAAATCCAGTAAAATTTCAGAGGAGCTATAATATTTTTAACAGCAATGCGAGTGGGAGGGCTTCGACCCCACACGACTTAAAAGCTCCGTGTTCTGGACGGTCTTATAGGATATTCAGGGGGGCTAAGGCCTAGTAAGCTCCCCACTCCCCGATCTCCGCCTATGCACAGGAGTGTCTTTATATTATATAATATAATATGTGTTAAAGTTGTATCACGTCAGTCCTCTGCCGACGACGAGTTTTGAAGAACTGAGAGAAAGAATATCGAAAGGCCGTCCGTTTGGTTTCACCTGACACGACGAGGGGTTAGTGTTCGGGGGGTTTGGGACGACCTGCAGTGCGTGGTGGCCGGGGCACACCGATCGCGTTGAACGTTTGTGGAAACAAAACTTGATAACCTACACACTACAGTTTTGGAATCCCGGAAAAAAGAACAAAATGAAAGTATTATTAAGAAAACCGTATACCTACTTAATAATAATACATTAATGTTTAAAACAAAAATTACTTTTGCAATTTTTTTTTATTCTTAATCTTTAAATGGTTTTTGTAATGCTTTTATTATTTTATAAAATATATTTCTATTGAAATATGTTGTTTTTAATGACAACAAGTTATGTGAAAAAAATATTTTCAGAAAAGTTAAAACTTTTCAATTAATGAGTGGATGCAATATCCTATGTATCATGGAGGGGGGGGGGACTCGGGGCTCGCGTCTTATTGACGAAAACCAAAATTTGTACTTATAATTATAATTATTTTATTTTTTCTAGATTATTATAAAATGTATTTATACACATTTCAGCCCTTGATACCATTTATCTGTGTGTACATAATATCCATGTCGGCCGCCTCAGCTACAATATTATGATATACTAGCCCGACATATTATTAAACAGGTAGGCGCACCTGACCCACGACCCACGTGGCTGCGATTAGCTCTTCGCCGATTACAACGAGAGAGAGAGAGAGAGAGAGAGAGAGAGAGAGCGCGCGCAATATAATAATTACGCGTCGAGTCACCGCTGCAGGTTCGTCCTTGTCATTAGCATCCTTCCCCCCTCCCCGCTTACGGGTCGTAGGCACATGATATAATATATTCTCGTCCTTTTGTACATATATACATATAATATATACGTATATATAAAGCAGTCTCCGTACACACGACGACGACAGCGTACCCCTATGAGATGCTTTGCCGCCTCCACGTCCACCGGTGGACTGGTCGTGGGTGGGAAGGGGAGAGGACCGCCGCCGCCGCACAACCACCCGACGACGATTATGAATGAACGGGCTTGGGCGTGACCGCCGCGCGAACCCTTTTGTTGATCGCACCGCCACTGTTTGTGTATAATATTATATATTATTATTATTATTATATAAAATGTGCTCCCGCCAGATGTAAGACACGCGCATTAATCAACGGTATAATATTTATTACGAGAGTATTATTATAATATATATAATATGATTGCTATTGTATTATCGTCGTCGTCGTTATTATTATTATCTTTATTCAGGTATTATATTATTATTATTATTATATATATTATATTTATTGTATATCGCTACTGCTGCTGCTGCTGCTGCTGCTGCTGTCTAGTTATATTGGGACCGACGCCGTTGCGACGGTATAATTATGCGCCAGTTATAAGGCGTGGTAAGGTGGAAAAAAACCGTTTCGGTTAGCGGTGTTAGTGGTGGGGGTGGGGTGGAGGAGAAATGATTAGACCGATGCGAAAAACGAACAAAGTGTAATAATCATCGTCATCCCCGCGGATACGATTACAATATATTATTATGAATAGAAACGGCTCGTAGTTATTATATTGTGTCGATATTTACGTAAAGTGAAATCGTATAATAATATTATATATTATATTGTGTGTTGAAAACAAAAAGTGCGTTTCACCTCGTTCGTCTTTTTTTAGTAAACAATAAAATAAAATACGAGTTGAACGGTTTTACTGTGCGATCCGTCGATTGTTTAGAATATTATTGTTTTACCTGGCGTGCGAGCGATTATGAAACGACATTAGAAAATGAAAACAAACAATATGCAAAAATGAATGCTTCCATCGTCCGTATTGTTGGCAAGCCAACAATAAACTAGTTTGCTTCGAATTGAGAGCTGCACGGTTAAAAATGTAAAAAAAAAAAACATTTTCATAATCATGTTCAATTGTTATATTATTTAACAAAATATTATAATATACGTATTTTATAATTTTTTATGACAATAAACATCGTACAAGAGATGCATTATAATATCTCACCTATATATGCATGCATATAGGTGACACTGCAGTGTCTATATATGTATAAAATAATGGTGTTACAACGTTTCACGGTTTCTACATATCATTCTTTCGAAACTCCTAAAAATATATTAAATGGCACACGAGCTCGACATATTTTTCCGTTGAAGTTTTAAGAATATAATAATATATAACCGTAGGTACCTATAAAAAAAAAAGTTATTCGTACGAAGTGATTATTAAAAAACATAAAACGGTGTACGCTTTACATATTTAAATTATTTTTGAAACATTAACTTACTATGATTATATACTATATAGGTATTCAGAAAGGTTAAACACAGGGCACAGTGTTTGTACGTAGAAATTCTTAGAACATTTTTTTAAATATTTATCATTATAAGTTCTTGAAACGCGTATCGTTTTAAAACTGCAGATTAAACTGTTGTTATTATTATTTACACAATATTGCATTATTAAAGGCGCATACTTTGCGCTAAAATTACTGACTACTTAGGTACAGCGTGTTTAATTAATGTATAACGGCATTAATGAAAAAACAAGTACCTATATACACAACAAACATCAGCTATTTTCAATCAACAATGTTAAGTATTTAGACATTTTATAAATATTTTGAACGAGATCACTTTATAGCACTATTATAAATGAGTTTTTTTTAAATATTTCATTAACATTATAATGCACTTTCATAGAGTTTATGACTTGCCGTTTTTTGATAGTATATCTTATCACGGAAAACATAATATAATTTAATAAAGAGGGTTTTTTACAACACATAATTATTTTAATTTGTGTTTTTATAATACGTATTATGAGCCATTAAAAATAAAAATAAATAGGTTAGATCAGGAAAAAATGGAAAAAGTTTAGTAAAAATATATAATATCAATGAACGACGGATTAAATAATTAATGCATAATAATAATATATAATAATAACTATTATAATATGTACCAATATATTATAGACCAGCGATTCTCGACCAATGGGCCATGGACAATGATCAAGGGTCGAGGCCAAGAGTCGGAAAATTTTAACTTATACTGATTGACATCAACATTTAATTTTTTTTTTTTTTATATTGATCTAGAAAAGATGACATCGACAACAAAGGTCATTAGTTAATTCAATTTTTATATGATTTTATAAACATCTATATTTTTGGTTAGATTAGGTAGTATTTAATCAATGGGTAATAATAACGTGTCTATTTGTGTGTGTGTGTGTGTGTGTGTGTGTGTGTGTGTGTGTGATTATATTTTTTATCTGTTTATTAAGTAAGTGTGCCTCAACGTTTTTTTTTTTTTTTACAAAATGAGTGGTCCGAACAACTAAAAAGGTTAGGAACTAAATTATAGTTGTAGAGTATTTAAAATCAATTGATAATATTGTATACAATTTTAAAAACAAAATATAATATTAATTTCGTTAAAATATATGAATTAAGCACTTTAATTGAAGATATTATACCCATATAGTGTTACAACATATTCAAATTCTACAACCTTTTAGTAGGTACAAACCAAAAAATAAATTTTGTTTTTGTGGAATATTAGCATTTGCAAATAAAACGCTGTGGTTATACAGCAGTTATAAGTTTCAAAAAACTTAAAACTAAATAATAATATGATTGGTGGCTCTGAAATTATGTACACTGTGAATCTTAAAAATACATAATAATATTATAATATTATAATAAAATAATCATATAATTTACAGTATTCAGATAATATGTACGAAATAATATTAATCTTAAACTGATTTCATTATCGTAAAAACGTACTATTTGTGTTAAAAACGAAAAACTGCAGAAATCGTATGTCTTATCCATAATTGTGATCAGGTTTGGTCGGGCTATTATTAGGTCATCTACATAGGAAATAAAATATTTCACATAAATATAATATGGTCAGTAGGTACTTAGAGAATATTAACAACATATTCAAACCGCTGTAAACATTACTATATTTTATAAGTCTACGTTATTATAATAATATTATTTGCGCCGACATTTGTAATACTTCTTTTTCGGTGTCTTATTATAATTACAGCAGGTGTGCAATAAGAAAGATGTTTATCGATTTGGTTTGTCGGCTTCCGGAAAAGATCAAAATAGATACGCGACAACAGCAGCGAGAGACGCTGAAAAAACGTACAGATCAAAATATCCGAATCGATATTTTTAAATATACACAATTATTATTATTTTGTTCTCGTGAAAATCGTATTAAAAATTATTAAACCGCTCGGAGACATATTAATATAGTATTATATTGTTTGGGGCGTATAAGGACTCGTGTACGTCGCGATGACGTATATTATTTTTATGCTCGGTGTCAAAATTTACATACGAGCAGTTAAAACGAACGCCGCGACGAAATAGATTTACGTTCGCGTGCGCTTTTTCAATTTATATTTAAATTTCGAATTTCCCTCAGACGTATGACAGTCGGACACGGTTACTGCGTACTCGGGAAAATCGATTGTGTCGCACGCGAGAGATACTACACAATAATTCGATTAAAATATATATTTTTTTGCTTTTTTTTATATTCCGTCGTATATCAATAATTGAAATAATAGACTTCGCTCAGACGATCGACAACGATCCGGGCAGAGTTTTCGGCAATCCCAGAGGTATTCGATATTTACTGGCCAAGTCCTTCACGTCTGCCAGCCTGTGGCCACGGGCGTTTTTGCCGACGAACGCTTCCAATTTTTTTATCCGGTCGCAAATCTCGTGGATTATGGAGGCGCCGTACTTGGACCCTTGGCCCAATTCCTCCATGTCCGATAGGAATTTTTCGCGATCTTCGATCTCTGATATCACTGCGAAAATATAAAAAAATATTATGTCGTTAAATTGCATAATATAGTAAGTTGTACATCAATATCAATATAAACATCGGATAACAGTTTGTAATGTATAATACTATTATCTTAACATTCAATACGATTGATCTTATCGGGAGTTATTGAAAAGAACTTAATGAAATTATTAGTGTCTTGCGCGCGTGTTATGCGGTTTCAAAATGGGAAAAATACTTTCGAGTGTTATAGAACCTATATTTAAGCACATTTTACAAAATACAACAACAGTCTGGTAAGATCGCCAGAAACAATAATTATTGACTGTGAGGAAATTATTTTTCAGTGCTCGCATTGTGTCGTCGTCTCGTCTCGAAAAGCGCACAGCGATAATAGTGTCGGTAAAAGAGCAATAAAAACAAATATGACATTTAAACGAAATTTTTTTCTCATCCCGCGAACTATGATATTATATTATTATAATTATTGCGCTTTATCCGTAGGTATTATACTATACTTACTAGAGCAGCGCTTATTATTTAAAAGTTGATTTTTTTCAAATTACCCCCGCACTAAATCTGTTCCACGGCTAAAAAAAAAAAAAATCATACCAAAACAATTTTTTACACCGATTGATTGATTTTAACCAGTACCACAAAAGTTCTAAAGTTGTAAAAATCGTTAGTTTGGTTGAGGCTAGCCAATCAGAACTCTAGGAATAAAAATTCTTCAACGATATTGTAACCGTTATGGAAATTTAAATTTATAATAATATTCGAGTATGCCTCACTTAAAACTCAGTTGGTGCCCGAAACGCGAGTTCCCGTTTATATTGTATTAATAAAAACTCGATTCTGGGTGGCGTTACGGACCGAATTAGATTTCAGATTTTTGGAAAGCATAGTATACAGTACACAGTTGAATGCCAAGTCCGAGTAGTCCGACCGTACCAAGCCGAACAACCGAATTTCGTGGGTACAAGGTAGTTAAGTATCGTAAGGGTAAAAGTCGAATTTTCCTATGTTTATTTTTCCATTTTTTTTTCCGTTGTTGCAATATTATAATCGAGTGATCCTCAATTTAAATGTTTCAATTAACGCGTAATATATTTTAATCAAGTATTATACTAATTTACCCTTATAATCAGCGTATAGACGACAACCGTACACGGCTCACACACCAACACTCTTTATACATTAATTAATGGTCTCCCCTTCGAGGGCAGAATCCTTTTAGAGATACCCAGCCTAATCTAATATATATAGCTGGTACCTATATAAAGTACAAAAACGGGAGGAAGGACATTCATTGATGCGAGCGTGATATAAATCTAATAAAACAAGTGTTCGAAAGGTTAGAAATTGATAACACGATAATATACGAGGTACTGAAATAAAAAAAAAATATAAATTACACTTGAACAATTTTTTTTTTTTGTCAAATTCAACGTAAATTGTACGTGCTTCGTCGATCGATTGCAGTCGTCGGACGACTGAGAATAGCGCTTCAACATTGTGGCCGATTGCTCACGGTTTATGGTTTTTTTTTTTTTTAAGTCGTTATTGGTCAAACACGTGGATAAGACGACAGTATTATACACGACGGATGAGAAATATAAATAAAACCTAAACAATTTTTTTTTGTCAAATTTCACGTAAATTTACCGAACATTTTTTTCATTATTATCTCTTATTGCGCGTTGTCGACGGTCAGATCATATTATTCTGTAGAAGTGATATGGACATTTCATTTCAAAACGTTGACATAATATACAATCACGATATTGTGTGCACATCTTGCGGATGACGTGCCTCGCCGATCGAGTGAAAACATATTTTATTATACACTGTGGTCGATTGATCACCGTTTATGGTTTTTTTTTTTTCAAGTCGTTATCGGTCAAACACGCGGATGATACGACAGTGTACTACGACTGTGCCGCAGACGTGGGACGACGACTGATTCGCTCTGATTTCGCTGTCTCCGGTGCGTTAAATCAATATCGTTGCTATACCTACCATTGATACCTATACTAGACGATATTTGTAAGTACAAAAACGGGAGGAAGGACATTCATTCATGCGAGCGTGATATAAATCTAATAAAACAAGTGTTTAAAAGGTTAGAAATTGATAACGCGATAATATATACGAGGTACTGAAAAAAAAAAATATAAATTACACTTGGACAATTTTTTTTGTCAAATTCCACGTACATTATTCGTGCTTCGTCGGTCGATTGCAGTCGTCGGACGACTGAAAATAGAGCTACAACATTGTGGCCGATTGCTCACGGTTTATGGTTTTTTTTTTTTTTTTAATTCGTTATATCGGTCAAACACGCGGATGAGACGACAGTGTACCATACGACTGTGCCGCAGACGCGGGACGACTGATTCGCTTAAACGTCTCCGGTGCGTTAAATAAATATCGTTGCTATACCTACAATTTATTGATACTGGATGATATTTGAAAATCGTGGCAATCGAAGTGACACGTCCGAAATCGTTTGAAATTCATTACCATAGCAATATCATGTAATATAATCATACCGAAATCGAACACGGCACGGTTTTCAATACACATTATTGTGGGCCATCGTTGGCCCGTTGAACGACGAGTGTAATATAACGCGCGACACTGCACACAGGTAATATTATAATACTATAATATGTATTATTATACCATACGAGTTTGAAAGCGCAAAAAACTGTAAATAAAACGCAGCAACAATAATTATTTTAAATCGAAAACGAACGGCACTCGACTGCAGGCAAAAACGACGACTACCGAGTAATAGGCGTTTAAATGTATTTATTTTAATATATTATATTATTATTGTGTAATATAGACATAGCGGTCACCTGCATACAGAGTGTGATTCATTTAACGCGAGACACTCATAATGTCGAAGAGTATTGAATTTTTTTAAAAGTAAATTTTTAACACGGCTTCGAGTCGTTATACATCAATATCTTTTTAAAGAAATAATATTTTTTTATTCTTGTAATTTTTTAAGTTTTTACTTTTTTCGAATGACAACGCATACAGTTATAATTTTCCTATTCCAAAGCAAAATATTTTTCCGATTATTTTGATTTAAATCAAATTACGGGCGAGAAGTGTATGAGTAATTATTCGTATTTAAAGAATTTATAATATGGGCCGAGTGGAGTGATACGCGGTTAACCCACAAAATGTTGGTCCTCTGCTCTGCAGCTCATATAATATTTTAATTACGCATAATATTACTCTTACACACTACTCGTCCAAAATTCGATTTTTACGTACCGAAATACTAGAAAAATATGTTGCTTTGGAATATTGAGTCAAAACTGTATGTTGTAGTCATTCAAAAAAGTATAATAAGCTTAAAAAACTATAGAACAGGATGGTAAAAAAAAATGTATATAATAAATAAAAGTTTATTTACATTTTTACCGTGTAAAAAAAAAAAAAAAAATTGGAAAAATCAATACTTTTCGATATAACGAGTGTCTTACGGCGAACGAGTCACATTTTGTATAATATTATTATTATGCTGCAATAGTATACTATATTCACCCACCACCCGCGCGCCCGATAATGAGCAACTCTTGTAGTGTTCGTTAATATATTGTGATAAGAGCAAAGCACAATACGCACAGCTATCATTATCATATCGAATAACAGTCATTGCGTGTTAGGTGTATTATTATAATTTTTTTATATTTTTATGGAAACCGATTTAGTACGAGTTCGTGTTTCAATGTTTTTAGCACATCACTGCGGCGAGTCGTGTTTTTCAGAAGCTCGGGATTTATATACTTTACCATATTAGAGTAACTCTGTCGACGATATCACCCGAATATTATACGCTACAAACAATTATTAATAATATTATGGGTTTATTTTATTGAGTCATTCAGGGTCATTCACCGAGCATGTTCACTCCCCGTGTTTCCTGCAATAATGGATTTACTCAAAGTTTGATTTTTAAATATAATATTTAAAGACCGAATTTTCAATTTCTTGAGATTTCTGTGCATGCGAGGAGTGTCTCCTGTGTTGATACAGACTTCTATTTTTTAAATCGAAACCCCCACTATTAACTATAAATTATCCACCTGACAATTTTTTATACCATTTCGACCTAGGTATCAAAGACAAAATCGAACTAGTAGTTTTTGCAGAGTTATTTACTTTGTGTACTAAGGGTCATCATGGGTCGTGAACCTGTTTATAATGGATTTCAAAGATATGTGGGCAATCGTAATTAAAAATAATGTATCGAGATTTATAATTTATAAAAAAAATTCAATGTATAATAAATACTAGATTATATGGAAAAAATATTACTTAAAAAGAAGACGAAAACAAATCGATTATAATAATAATCGATGATGGAGGAGATCGTATGCATTATGACAAGTTCGTTTAAATCTCCTCGAGTATAACTCGGTTAGGTCAGGTTATTAACATAACATAACTCAGGTACACTTAATAAACCGCTTTATTTATAGTGTCTATTCTTCGGCCGTCATCGAGTAGATAAAATTTAGTGGCCATCGTATCTCTCATCGACGTCTGTGTCTATACAGCTGTAATCTGAACATTCGTTGTCATGGCCGAATCGCATAGCTATATTCCATCCGCAATAGCTGCACTTGATATTTGTTTAAATATTGTTATTGTTATAATATGAATACGTTTGGGCGCATTTACTCAAAACGGAACGGATTTACGCCTTTTGGGGCGTAATATTAATTCCCTTCAGAATAGCACCTTTTGGGCGCATATATTTCCTTGCATATTATATCTGAACGCACAAGACACCGCCGCGGGGAGGTTGGCTCAATAGTCTTTCGAAAATATTTAAAGATTTAATTATTTTTTTAAAACGTTGTTCTAATTTAATTTGTGTACATTATTCTTACTTCATTATACCTATATTTATTATTTACTTCTAGTTTTATTGTACAAGTTATTATTATTATTATCTATCCTAATTATTTTATATGATGAATAAATATTTTTTTGTGGCGAAACGACGTAGTCCTTGAATTATTTATAGATATAGATTACTAGTTTACTGGATTACTAGTTACAGTTTTGTACCCAACCCGGGTTAACAATTCCTAGGTAAATTTTTCATACTGCGCTTAAAACAATTGCATAAACCAATTATCATGAACCTGTTACCCTCCGAACGCATTAGTTTAATAATTATTAAAACACGATAGGTAGGTACGTTTGAGTTTGGGCAGTTTATCGTTTTTAAAAATGTCAATTTACAGTAAAAAAAAAAAAAAAAGGTTAGTATGCAAATAGTAAACTTGGAACACATAGTCAAAAATTCTGAAAATCAGAAATTGGCCTCGGTCTCCATTGGCGTCACAGTCACCATCACTAGCTCTACACACTGTACATAGGTAGCAAATTTATCTATATTATTAATTATTTAATAAAAAAAATTATCTTTGGCGCACATTTCACGTCCATTACACCACCCGCCCGTAAGTCGTTTATCCACAGTGGCATCAGTCGCATAAGGCTCGTATCGACCGTTGTCTTAATATAATACTAACTCTATCCAAGAGCTATCTAAATTATTATCATCTATTTCTGCGTGCGTACAGCTGTTGTTTCTGCTAGTTATTACGTCACGGACGACTCAATAAAGTACGTGCAAATCATAATATTATGACACCTGTGCGCAGAAACAATAGCCCGAGATTTTCAAAAATTATCTTTTTTGTGTATATTATACGTAATATTGTTTATAAAAAGTTTACCGTGCTGAATACCTAACGCCGTTTTGACGCATGTTCGCGAAAAGAGCAACAAGTCGTCGCAAGTCGTACTGGTCACACTAAATAATTAATATTATAGTTAAATATTATTATGCAATAATAATACACAATTAATTCATTATAATAGTTTACTTTATACTGATCGTACATGAAGGAAAAAGTTGTTTTTGTTTTGAGAATCAATACTTATATTACACCTATAACTCTTCTCGAATAAATCGGTTCGTAAAATCCAGCTCTGTTGATTTTAATTTTAAAAAAAAGTTGCTCGTTCGTTTAAAAAGTTTGACGTCTTAAACAGAAATAATCGTTCGTTCACGTAAGTGAATAATAATAATAATAATAATAATAATAATAAATTACAAACAATTCTTGATTTTATAGGAGTTTGCGATTATATTTCCGCGTAAAATAAAATCGTGAAGTTTTCTCATTCATAGGAATATAAATATCAAAGTAAAAAAAAAATTAAACTCGAAAAGTTCTCAACACAATATTTTATTTGGCGGCACAATCGGATCGAATAAAATATATCTCCAGGAAACCAATATTATTATGACTTTTAAGTTAATGAGATTTTAAATTATTTCGTTTTGCATTGTGTTTTGTTTGATTATAATAATATATTCTATATTTTATTAATCGTTATATGTTTTGTGATGTCGAATTATTTTTGTTTACCGTTTTCTGTTGGTTTACAAATTTCAGTCGTTTTTTTGCCATATTATACGCAATACGTTATTATGCCTAACGTTTGCAATCCCGCTGGCTTAAATTTTAAATTCGGTTTTGGATTTTGGGCGTTATTGGAATCATAATATTTTAATCTCGCATTTTTTATATAATATTATCTACCGACTTTTAAAGTGTGTGTAGGTTTTGTGTGTGTTTTTTTTTCAAAAATTATATCTCAGCATACATCAGTCTAAGTGTATTACAATAATACTACCTGTTGATTTTAATTTCACATTTTGTAGCGAGGAATGTTTTTTGTTTTTATCGACAATAATATGTTGTCGGCGAGCATAATATAACCAGCTAATCGAATATCATACTCGGGACAGGCTAAAATATTATTCGCGGTACGCATTCAAAGTCAACAGATAATATTATTATCTATTCGGTGTGGCGGGCAACCACGATATATTTCGTGGTATGATATCGCCTTTGACACTTAACTCCACCGATGACATGCGTACAGACTTCAAACGGTTGTAATATAAATCGTAAGCCGAACTCGAAATTTGTTTACACTTTACGCGCACTTCGTTTACTGCACAAGTATAGGTACGCCGAACCGGTGTAACAGGCAAATCTTACCCCCAGGATATTCTTACCGGGGGGGGGGGGGTAAGATTTTCCTAGGATAATCTTACCGGGAGGGGGGGAGGGGTATGATTTTCCTCGGATATTTTTACCCCCCCCCCCGGTACAATATTCCTAGTACTATATATTAAGTTTAACAACGGTGTAAAAATAATTTTTTTTTTTAATCGATTTGTTAGTTAGCGCATAAAATAATGATAAAGAAAAATACTTTTATAGATGATTACTTTTTGAGTTAAGCGCAAAACACTATGCACAATTGAAAAAACAATGAATGAATGCATTCTATAGGTAAACACTCGAATAGTGCCTAACTAACTATATCGAACTAGCGTTTAGCGAACTATTCGAACTATAGTTTTATAGAATTCATTGAACTAAATTATCCGTTGTTCATTTTTATTTTTTGCTTATTCTGTATTACTGTAATAGCTATTAGGTACCTATCTCTAATTATAGTGTTTATTCGTTATTCATAAGGAACATTGGTAAGTACCTATTCACCGAATGATATCAACAATGAATAATGATACTTTATGGTACATTTTAATGTTTAAACAACTTTGGCAAATGTAAAATAAAATTTATAGATCACCTCAAAAACAAAAAATGATAATGCCCAAACGTAGAGATGTTAAATTAAAAAAATTTATGATAATTTACAGAGAAAAATTTGTAAATTTGGTAAATGTTGATAATTTTGGTATGTTACCGTGGGGGACACTCCCAAAAACTCCTCTCTGCCGAATTTTCATGAGCTTATAATTATAGTAACATTTACTATAGGTATAAATGTCCTAGGATATTCTTACCGGGGGTAAAATATGACTAAGAAAATCGTACCCCCTCCCGGTAAGATTATCCTAGGAAAATCTTACCCCCCCCCCCGCGAAAATTATCCGGAGGTAAGATTTGCTTGCGACACCGGTGCAGGGTACTCCGCTCGGAATCTAATACGGGTCGACATTTTATTAAAAATGAAAAATCTAAAAAACATCGCTCGGGGTTTTTTTTTTGTCTCCGGTCGATAACCTCGCGCAACCTTTCCGCGTACGCGAAATCCACGGAAAACGGATAAGCGTGCGTTTAGGTACGTATAATATGTTTTATGTATTTCATATTGCGCTGTCTTATACACTGCTCTCTCGCAAAAAGATTTTTTTTTTTTTTTAAATCTTTTCCTCCTGACGCTCCGCTCTTGGACGGAATCAGCTGTGCTCGAAAAGTTTCCAAAGCGGATACACTATCGACTGTGAAATGTCCAAATGTATTTTGAACTTTTGAATAGGTAGTTTTTTGATTTTCGGATAGTAGTTTACGGTGAAAGTTAACACTACCACGTGTACGCTGTAGGATCAGACGTCTAAGAACCAGCACTTTTTTGACCGAGTTACGAAAAAAAAAGAAAAAAAAAAAATATTTCATATAGTGCGAAAATGTATCGCTGTTTGCTCAAATCAAATATTGACGACAAGAGCGGCACAACGCGTTTTCGAGTTCAAAAATCATTAAAAAAAAAAAATGAAAATGAAAAAATTACATCGATTAGGAGTGTACAACACTAGCTTTTTGAATAAAATGCGTAAAATAATTTATTAACTTCAAACGCGATATTTTACAATCGATGACATTCGTTCAATATCGTTTGAGCGGATTACCGTCCATTATAGTCATTACCTATGAATATTATAATTAGCAAATTGCACTTTGGCCTTCTGAACAGTATAAAAGCGTCTAGAAGGCAGCACTGTTTTGATCAAAAAATAATTTTTCTAATTCAAAAATGTATAGCTCTTCCAAATCAATTATCGACGACACACGAGACATGATATAGGCACACAGATTTCCATTTAATAGCCGTTTTTTAATTTTATTACTATGTTCAGTCGACTCGTAATAATATGCACGCACGGACAAAACACTATCGCGAGATTGAGGTTAGGATAGTACTCGCGGTATATTATGTGCGCAATAAACGGTCGACGCGTTTTCGAGTTCAAAAATTAAGGGGGAAAAAAATGAAAAAATTCACATCGATTAGATATTATGTTGTATACAACACGAGCTTTTCGAATAAAATGCCTGAAACCATTTACTATATTCATCAAACGCGATATTTTACAATCGACATTCGTCCAATGTCGTTTGAGCGGATTACTGTCCATTATAGTCATTATGAATATTATAATTCGCATAATGCACTTTGGCCCCTTTTGGACAGTACGTACGATAATAAATTAATATTATTGTGATATTTTATAGATCCTAACGCAGCAAATAATTAACAATATTATATTGACAAACGACAGTGCTGAATGTAATCGGAACGAATTATTAAACTCGGTACGTTTCGCGTATAAAAAAGAATAAAAGAAAACGTATATTATATTGTTGCAGACAATATCATAAAAATCCGTAACAATAAAGATAGGAAAATGCATTTAAAAGTAAGCTACCATTTCAAATAAAAAGTCTATCGTATTACATTAAAAAAATTAATAAAGTCAACGGATCAATTAATATTATAATATATCTGTATAAATTCATATTTATATGTTTATAATAATATAAATATACTATCGAGTGTCTACAATATATTATTATTGTTATAAAAATTAGAGCTCTCGTCCGAGACAATATTCGCAATATAGTAATATTATCATCACGGGGTGAGGGTAAGAATAGAGGTTTAAGTGAAAAACTTATCGGATATTGTACTGTGAGCAGTGTAAATAATTTAAGTGCAAAGATGAAACGCTCAATAATTTAGCTCGGAAACAACAACTGACTTACGATTTTTCTGAAATACGCGATATAATCGTATCTATATAATATATATATATATATTATAATAAACAAAAGCGAAGCTTAATATTTCAGTTTAAAATATTAAAAGCGTACGGTTGAATTTGATCGATATTAAACGTAATTAAAAATCGAATACTCGTTATTAATCATAATTCGATGTCATCGCACAAAATAAATTTACGTATTATTATCATACCTACCATATACCCCCACCTGCAATATTTTCTTGTACCCAAACGTTTACTATACTATGTCGCCTACAAACTTCGAAAAAGTGTGTATCAATATCGCGGGAGACTGAACTCGGACGGCTGCGGAATTCCAAAAGTCATTAATTAACTTTTAATTTAACCGAGTTAAATATCGAAAAATGCGAGTAATTACATTTTTAATTGTTTTAACCGCGTATTTTTTTCCCCGATCTCTCAGTTATAAAACGTCAGATCAAATTGTGTATTAATTAATTTTTGCCACAGTAGTACCACAGTACTGCGAGGCCGGTGGAAAAAACAACATTCATCCGTCGAAAACTATTTGAAAACTACAAAACGCAAAATTCAATGCTCAAATAAAATCGCGCGTGTCCGCACACCCACCCACACCCACACCCACACCCACACACGCACACGATTTTAGCTATTTTTCGCAGACGCTGCAGGGCTAAAATGCTCACGAGTAAACATCCGTATATTGGCCCATATTATATTTGTACGTCGAACGTTGAAATTAAAAACAAACAATTGTTATTAAACGCACACGGTTTTGGAAATCGAATTATCGTGATTATAATTATTATTGTCGTCGGCGGACAGACTCCTGGAGGCCGCCGTGTCGTCAGCAGTCGCTGCTGTTGTGCAAGCGCGGGCGGCGACAGCGTACGACAACAACAATATTATTATTATTATTATTATTATTATGCGGCGAACGCGACCTGCGAATAATCATTTTTATCGAATATAATATTATAGACTCATTATAATATATTATTGTTTTTTTTTCATTATTTCATTATTAATATTGTGACCAAACTATAAAAGAACGCGAATAGTGTTTGATTTCTGTCTGAAAATCAACGGTTCAAGTATAGGTAGGCGGCATTAAATCTCACCACTATTTCATCGCGCCGTGGATATTATCGCGTGCATTTAATAATATGATTTTCCGCGTGTGTAAGAAAATTATCATTTTCATACCGACACGGTTGTCGCGTTGTTTCCACTCGAGTGATTTATGTGGGACGCAGCCACGTGCGCGTTTACATTTTCAACGATTTACATTTCATGTAAACATGTGTATGATTTTAATTTTATGAATACCGAATTCCGTATAGAATAATATGACAAATATATTATAATATTATATTACGTGTAGGTGGGCATTAATGAAATTATTATAGTGCTGGCAAACGATGTCGTTTTTAATATCGATAAGGTTTTGTATTTTTCTCGATATCGTATAAAAATATTTTAAAATATTTATATTTCGTATACTTTGATACACTACTAGGGTATTATTAAATGCTAATTTACTATTTGGTTGATTACGAATTTAGTAGGTAGGTACATTTTATATAGTAAATAAACCGATAGAAAAAAATTAATGAACAATAAGTCAAAGTAGTAATTATATGTTTTTTACAAATTTGTATGATATTTTTTATTTGTCTTTGCTATATGCCGATAGCATTATTTTAATTCAATGTCGTTGGCCAACATTAGAAAATATGTATTTTATAATGTATTTATTTATTTTATGTAGGTACTAAATTATTTTCAAGAATATTGTTGAAAACCGTTCTAAAAAAGTTTTTGCATCACGTTTAAACTTAAAATTATAACATATTTTTATTCAACGATACAAAACATTTATGAATATTTAAAAAAAACATATTACTACCGATCAAGACCTATACGACTCTTCAATATACCGATTAAAAGTTATGGTCAAATTAATAAACTGTATATGTTTATGACATCCTATCCCAAAGCCCATACAGGCGTTTCGTATAAGACCAAAACGGGCGTGCTATGTCACATTTGAAAAACATTTTGTTTTTTTTCCATTTTAGTTTGACCTCATTTGCGCGATAATCCGCGAAACACGCGTGGCGACAACGTAATCAATTGAATACTGAAAATGTCCATCTGCATTGAGGGTTTTGAAAAGCGTTTGTCAACTCAGCCCGGCAAAGTCAAATAATAAAAAGGTCAATCGTAAACAAGGCACCGCGATTTTTAGGTTAGTATAAATAATTGTTTGTATAAAAACTAGCGGTCAGGTTAGGCCGGATTTTTCAGGCAATATATACATTTCGGTGATTTATTATTGCGAGATGTGTCGCGATTTTCAAAATTTGTATACTCTGTTTTTAATTTTTGAAAACTATTTAGCATTATACGTACCAGACAATAGGTGGCTTTTTTTTTAAATTATAACTTTGTTTAAATTGATGAACTGCAATCGTCCAGTTTGTGCTGTTGTTCGCCCGTTTTGAGATATCATACATTTATATATTTTAAGTAAAACAAATTATTGACGTACCCACACCTTTAAATATCGGTGTATCGTTTATAATGTAATTCGTGTGTAGTGCTGGTTTTGAAGGGAAAAAATTGAATGCATTTTGTGCAGTAGGTATACCGAACAATAAAATTCTATACTGTCATCTCAATTTTCAATATAGTGGACAACGAATTTTTATTTTTATACAGACGAACTCGGTTTGTATTAGAATATCGAAACGACGAGACAAATATTTTTTAATCTAATACTATGTGCGGTAATCTCTCTCTCTCTCTCTCTCTCTCTCTCGATGTAAAGCATATTATTAATGTCCAATGTTGTTTATTTGACACGGGTTACTGCAGGGTTACTATATATGCAGTTGGTGTATAAAATATGCAAATGCAATTATAGTGTCGCGGGGGTTTTAAAAATTATATATTTTCCATAAATGAAATTAATAACTGTTGTCTTTGAAAGAAAAAAAAAATCTATTTAATTTAATTTTTAATTTACCATCTCAATCGTGTAATATACTCTAATATTGATTGTACATAATATAGTTTATTAATAATAAATAGTTTATGGTTTTTAGCATTGTTTTAATTGTCTTTGAAAAAAGTAAAATTTTTATAATATTGACAAATTAATTTAAAAACGAGTTTTAAAAAAATCGATTCAACGATTTGTTTTAAGAACTACACTCATGAAAAAATTGTTTTTCGAGTTAAATTGCACCCAATTCAGACATAGTTTTTCGTGCACGTATTTTGATGTGATGCTTTTTAATATTTTAGCACAGAAATCATACCTATACCGATGGCGATGAACATATTTTACAAAAACAAAATAACTGATTTCAAACTCGCAGCCTTTTTTAAAACAATTAATCTCAATATAATAACGGAACATAATATTATACCTATACTATAATACCATTATTGTCGTGACAGTTATTATTTAACTCGAAATATTTTGTTTTCTACGTATTAAAACGATAAATATCAATCAACATGAAAAAAAACTTTGTAACGACGAAGAACAATAAATGGTTTTTGTATTTTCGGAGTACGCGCAAACACGCAAACTCACTTTTGAACTAATCCAAACACCGTCTGGTTTTGGTTATGTATATTTCGATATAGTAATCAGAGTGTGCGCAATTGTACTGCCAAAGTTTGGCCGTACAACGAGACCGTAAATACAATTTTTATTTTCGGCGTGCTCTTTTCGGTATTATTTATGGTTTTGTTTTGCGGAAACACTATTAGATAATATTATTTAAACAGAGTAACGTTATAACGTGTCTTTATGCACGTCCGCAGCTCGCGAACGAAATAATATTTTGTCTACACAATCCGTTTGACGTTCGACATAATTATACGCATAATATTGCCGAGTTTACGTTAATGATTTTTTACGAATGTGCTACAATATATTATTGGTTGAAATTCCACTTTTTTTTAAATAAATAAAATATAAACTTTGAGATTATAAAAATTAAAAAAATCGATTATGTCTAACAAAATATAATAATATATTAATATACAATGTGCCCAAACATACATCGGCGGTATCAAAACGTTCAATATATTTTTTTTCGGTTTTTGAGACGTGTACCGTACAATTATTGTTACAAAAAATATAATATATTAATGGTGAACAATATCTGAAAACCAGCGAAGCCAGTTAAATTTATCATCCAGAACAATCTATTCGTACAACGGCACTGTCTTGTCGCGTTAACAATACAATAATAGGTATATTATGTGTATAAATGTACATTTTATCTCGCACTGCGATAAAATCAACAAAGGAAAAAGAAGAATTAATTTGATTTTTTTTTCAAAATATGCAAGCCCCGGTACAAAATCGTTATTGAATTTTAATTACCTACCCATTTCGTTACATCGAAACACTCGATATTTTGTTTTTCGTTTGTATTTCAACAAACTGCAGTACAAATAATGTTAACTGTTTTACCTGAGTCGATGAGTTCTTCGTCGGTACATTCGTCGGTAGTTTTTTGGCTACTGGGAACTCTGACCACGGCTACCGGATTCAATTTGGTCACTCTGCCGTAAGCCATAATGCTCTGCAGTTTTTCCTTTTCCCCGTTATAGTTTTCTAGCAATAAGTCACATTCAATTATATATTTTCAATCGCATAACGATAACACTAAGAATCGTTGATTTTATTAAAAAGTATAATATTAAAGTATATTATGTCGAACACGTCGTGCGGCGTTAGTGATGTAAGATTTCAGAAACTTAAGAGACATTTTTTAGAGGAAATTTTTGAAATGTATGTAATACAAAAATAAAAATACATTTTTTAAAATAAAACTTGAATTTATTTATCGGTCATTGTTGCCCGTCTGACATTGCCACATTAGGTAACAATTTAAAATCTTTTTTATTAATTTCACTCGATTTATTTACACGTTCTTTATTTTTACTAGGTATGAACATTTTTCAGAAAATTATCAGAAATTTCTATTTTAGAAATATGTGTCCGAAACTGAAATTTCTAAATGGCGATTTCCCATTTATACATGACACTACGCGCGCGGCGTCATCAAAATATTATAATTCTTAGGCATATCGTCTTAACCCGTCGTTGGTACACGTCATATAGCCGCGCTCACATTTTACTTTTTATATTATTATTAATTTATCAATTAACTTAAAACATCAAACCTTACCTAGAAATATGTATATTTTTATCCTTTACTAAAAAAGTACTATTAAAATAACTGTTAAATTTATCATCTTTGCAGGTCTATCCACACTTTCTTCAGTACCTATTTGTTTCGTCCTGATCGTCGCAGCAGGCTACGCATGGTCTCTCGTCGTATGCTCCTTACATATATCGGCACGTCGAATATTATGCTGTACTGTCGACTTTGACGAACAATAACTGACAGGAAATGACAAATAGCGCAATCGTTTATTTTTATAAATATTCATAGGCATAATATGTTATTTGAATGTATATTCACGTTATGAGATTGATTTCATAATATTTGTACGAATAACGCTCGAAATGCTATCAGCTGTGCGAAGCAGGCGCGCTCACATGTGTACCAACGACGGGGTAATCTATATATCAGCGGTTCTTAACCTTTGTGCAGTGGCGACCTAAGATATATACCACATTTTTCATGCGACCTTTTTATAAATAATGTTCAAAAAATACTGGTCAAAAACTTATCAAATACTATAACTTATAGCTATAAATATACTTTATCGGTTGAGATTAACAGAAACGAATGTAATTTGATAAGCTCCTTTGTACCGATTTTCAATACTGCGAATTTACGTATTCGGTTTCATTTATTATTTATATTATAGGGCTTAAAAATAAAAATATTATACCAACGTTTCAAATTTTAGCCGACCCATTTCAAATTATTGGCGACCCAAAATTGGGTCGAGAACCGCTGATCTATATTATATATATATATTTTTTTTCGTATTAATTCCTCTTTACTCTGTCCCGTGCTCGGCTTGTAGGCTTCCGGTTCGTACGCGCCAGACTCGACGATGTCTTTGAGAGTTCGCGGTCTGGTCGATCGGTACCGTTTGATGGGAGCCGAGGCCGCCGCCGACGACGACGAAACTCCGGAAGCGGGACGGCGCGATGTCGTGGACGAATCGGCGGCACCGGATCTCAGCCAGCCGTGCAGAGACTTTCTCTGTAACGTCGTCAGCCGGCTCTCCTTGATCAGCTCTGCGAAAAACGTTTACGACGGTACAACACGATTGATAACGGTCGAATTTTTTTTTTCTCGCAACCTTTGACAAATTTAATAATTATTTTTATCGAACGATGATTTGTGGACATTTATCGGGCTTTCATCGGATTCACGGATATTATTAGAATCTAAAGTAAGACGAACATTATTATCGAAGTATTGAACTTAGAGATGGGTACGAGAGAATGTCGAGAATTCGGATGACCTGCAGGAAGTCGCCTACGGTTCGAACAACAATTATAGAAATATAATTCGATCACTAATTGTATCGTAGACTTCATATTGGAAAAAATGCTTGGATTTTTGACTATACTAGTGTGGTTTGTGGTAGATAACTTATACTTTTTTAAGAAAGACTATCCTGTAATTTTCAAAATAACCGTATAATACATTTACGTATTACGAAAAAGTATCTTATTCAGAATTTAAATATGGAAGTCTTATAAATAAGTAATAATTATATACTTATTAGTATAAAATCAGAACCTATTGTATGCGTTTTGTTTATATTGTGTCTATATTATTAAATCTTTTATTTACATGCGATAAAAATACAATTAAATAAAGAAATACGATTTTTTTATTGAAATCAATATTATTTATAGGTAATAGACATTATTTCCAGTACATCAAAATTCACACATAACACAAACGATTTTACTCAAAACAATAATAATATTATATCAATATCATTAACTCGGGACGATCAAAATAATAGATATTTTATTTTTATTATACGAAAACAGCGTAGAGACAGGAAGTCTGATTAGATTATAATTTCCGTAATAGTATGATATAGGAAATAGGAAGTATAGGTACCCTTATGGTACACGTTTTGATTTTAGCGGGAACGATCCTTTCCGGTCTGATAAACTTTTATTCGTCACACACACACACACAATAGGTATATATATGCAAGCAAAAGGACTAAACAAATATTTCGAGGGAGAAATGACTATTTTAGGTCGAAGGTTGATTTTATACGAGAATGCGTATTTTTTCCATCGATTTTAGCCTCTTCACAATGGGAAAACATTTCCCAAGACTCACGACTTTGGAAATTTTCCAAACGTTAAACGTCTTATTCGTTTATATCGGGTGTTCGTGAAAAATAATGAGATTAACATATTGTACCTAGTAATATGTTTACGAAAGCAGCGACAATAATTTACATCCCACCCGAAATAAAAGATAATATTGTTGAATTTACATTTTTAATGACACGTCGTTTCTATCTGCGACTGGACAGTAAATCAACTTTGAGTGCTGTAGTTTTTATTTAATTCTCAACTCCCCATAATATTTCAAAAATATTATATTGATTTAATAAGTTTTATAAATTTAAAACGACAAAACAACTGCAGCGGACGCCCGGATAACAAACCCATCAAGTTAAAGTTTCTCCCGATTCTTCTAGCGGAATATTTCCTCCGTTTCCGTCCTATATATTATTAATCTTCGATATTTTTTAATAGTGAACAAAATTCAAATAATTATATAATCAAACTCGATCGACGCAATAGTAATAAACTTTGATAACCGACTGAAATCGTTGCCATTAATGGGTATACTTTTTTTGTTTATCTTCAACAAAATACAAAACTATTTTAAGATTGATAACAAGTAAATTTCGTATATTAATTTGACAACACGACGGCACAAAACGAAACTTCATGTCATAACGTATTTCAAGAAATAGTGTAATTATTATATATTATTAATTACTTTTACCGGTCGATGAAAAACTTCGTAAATACAATTTTAACGGAAAGATACTTTATTGGTACCAAAAGTACAACAAGATTACAGATATTAAATTAAACTAAATTATGGTTCTCATTTCAAAAGCAAACTATATTTCCGTTTTCGTCCTATTATTAATCTTCGATATTTTTTAATAGTGAACAAAATTCAAATAATTATATGATCAAACTCGATCGACGCAATAGTAATAAACTTTGATAACCGACTGAAATCGTTGCCATCATCGGAATGTTTTTTGTTCATCTCCAACAAAATACAACACTATTTTAATGAGATTAATACAACACATTATTGTGCGCAAAACCATCTCGACAGTGCTGTATTGCTCGCGCCGTTCGTAAATCATTATTGTGTTTTTAAACTATTTATTAATAATATTCCCGCAGCTGCCATACCGTTCAGAAATGTCCGAGTTTCCGCGCTGTATTCGGACGGTCTGGACGCGTTGAAGATTCCGCCTTGATTGCAAATTTTTGTCCGGTACGCCATTTCGATTTTCTCGCGACAACGACGACAACAACAACGACGATGACGACGACGACCAATGATCCGGTTGACGACGACAACGGCCACACAAAGGCCTTAACTGCAATTTATTATTATTGTACGACGAGCAGAGTGCATTAAACGCCTCAAGAGCATAATATTATATCAATGAAACAGTCGAGTTGACGGCCTACCGCGGTTATTACCATGGTAACAGACGCAATCGACTTGGTGCACATTTCAATAATATACTGGAAATATTATACGAATATTATTACTCACGTGACTTATCCAGCAATTCCAGCCCGACCACGTATTATAGTCACTTTCCGATGGAATTATTTTTTATTATTGGGTTCAATGACGATATTTGTATCGTTTACACGATGCGTTCTACGCGTATTAGAGATTTTGACGACACGACTGCACAAAACGAAACTTCGTGTCATAACGTATCTAAAGAAATAGTGCAATTATACATATTATATTATTTACTTTCACTGGTCGATGAAAGATATCGACTTAAATACAGTTTTAATAGACAGATAGCAAAAGTACAACAAGTTTATAGATATTTAATTCAATTTAATTATGGTTCTCATTTCAAAAGCAAGCTTACAGTGCTGAAATGAGAGAGTTTATTAAAATACGACAGTCATTTTTTTTTTAACTTAGATAATACAAAACAAATATTTAATAAAATATAAATAAAATAATAACAATATTGTGTTTAATATATTATATTATTATACTGGAAAATGATTTAAATCTAAGGCGTCGACATGCTTCTTAAAACTATTATATGATTTAAAATTTGAAATATTTGTTTCTAATGATTTACAAATTTGTATACTTATTTTAAATTAGCTGTATCGGTTAAATGTAGTAGAAAAAATAAAACGTAACGAAAAAAATAACACCGTAAAAAAGCTTTTTAAGTGAATACTCTGAGGTTCCAGAAATTTAAATTGTTTAAGTAATAAAAACATATTTAATGTGTTCAAAAATTTGCGTAATTTAAATGTATACTAATAAAATAATAAATAAATTATTAAAAAATATAATTAATAAAAATAATTATGAATTATGATTTCTGACACTTGAGTTAATTATTAAAAAACGTAAATTTTTAAAAATTAATATTTTTCACAGTCATTATAGTCATTTTTGTTATTTTTTGAGTCATTTTGACACTTTTTTTGTGTGCATTTTTTAAAGATATTTAGGTCATCAAGTTCCGGGCCCTAGTGATCAGCTTCCTCCACAAGCCATTCGTGTGAATATTCTACATTGTATCAAATTTTTTATTGTTTTAGTTAATATATTGTACAAATGTTAATAAATAATACGAAAAAAAGTAGGTACCACAACCAGTAGTCGTCTTATTGCGTTATAATATAAAAAAGTATTTAAAGTCCAATCAAAGTACATAATTTATAAAATACTTAATAATCAGTCATTAAAACTATTAATTAGAAAAAATTTAAAATTGTAATTTGAGCACAAAGAAAGTTATATGACATAACATATGATATTTTTATTATCATGTTGGAATGTTTAGAACAAAATACGTCATATTATAATCTTTGGCGTACGGTATAAATGACTTAAGTCGAAAATTGACATTTTTGACTTATAGTGTTATTAAAATCTAACATTTTTATATTTTTATATTTTGTTGGTACGGATCACGTAAGTCAAAACTATAACTCACTATCAGTGAAATTTGTTTTGGTTTAAACATTTTAAGTCACATTATATTGGGTACAAAACACATATGTCTAGTTAAGAATTGAGAATCTGACAGAAATAATTTTAAAGTGGTCTCAATATCTTAAGTCAAGTTTAGTAATAATTATAATGCATGCCCTAATAGCGTAAGTCATATAAAATAAAAATCCAATTATCTTAAGTCACTTAAAAATAATGAAGAATTGATTTTAAAATTCTACTTAATAGTTAAGATAAAAGTTGGTACATTGAATATTAAATTTAATTAATTATCATCCCAGACACATTGTCTACGATTTTGAATGATTTTTGAATGTTTTGAATAATCTTCCTGAAAACTAGTCGATTTTGACTTAAGACATTTATACTATACGCCAAAGTATTATTTCCCTACGAAAAAAATTCAGATTTTGTGAACCTTACCTAACGTCTGAGCCATCTCGCGGTGAAACATCAAACTAATAGTTTTGAGTAAACTTCAAATATTTAACGAACAGAGAGGGCTTGAAGTTATGCGATGAAGAATAATATCCGGAAACAATAATATTATTATACTAAGTAAAACACAATCATTTTTTAATAAAATCATCGAGTATAATATAAAATTGTACAATATATAACCATACTCGGCGATAAAATATAACCAACTGTGGCGATCTGATTGTTTAATGGTTTCATATCGAACAGGTAAACATATTTTTCAGTTTAATGATGTTTTTAACGCTATATTATTACGTTATTCGTTAAACGATTAAATCATTTACATTTTTCGTTTTCTGTTTTGATAATGATTTTAAACGTTTCGTTTCGATCGTAACGATTTTATTGCATTTTCAAGCCCTAATTTAGAGACTAAGTTTAACTTCTATTCAAGATGAAGTACCACCGATGGGAGGCCTCTTCCCTCAGTCTGATTTTTTTGATTTTTGATTTATTTTTTGTTCTTATCTTATCGCTTAAGCTTGTTGTTCAATAATTGTAACAGATGGCGTAATATAAAATTTTGTTAAAAAAAAAAAAAAATAGTGTAACTGCAATAATGTATATCCCATCGGACGGATCTGACCTGCAGTATTAGTACGTACTTACTGTAGATATCTGTGAATATTCCGTGAGCCGGAAAACGATCAGGAAAATGACATCCGCGGACGTCGATAGCCATTTCTCATTCCGTGAACCGACAATATTTATTGACGAGGCTGTTCCTTTTTCGAGGTGGAGGCGCGCAAATGGGATGACACTTTTCGGGAATCTATTCTTTCTCGAAAATGGCGCTTAACATTATATTGTATTTAGTAAATACAAATGACGATCGTGTTGATAAGCCGTTTGTCGGATCACGAGCCAATGATGGGCCAATGATGGCGATCCTAACTGCACGTCGACGATAATACAACGATATCGGTTTAAACATAATATTATATTATTACATAATTATTATTGTTACATGAATTTTAACCGAAATAATACGATAAATATTACCGCTCGAAAACTTAAACAAATCATATATTAATATTGTAATGCGCAGTCGACCCAGCGAATATTAATCGCATAAAAAGTACCATCATCGCGATAGAGATTATTCGTATGATTTCGAGCGCACGAAACAAACAACAGTGAATATCGTCATAAAAACTTACGAGTATTGCGTTTAAAGCGAATTAGGTGTATCGTTTTCTCGGTGGGATCTGCAGCGGTGTGACAATCTCGCGATAAACCTCAGAGGTCGGTATATTATTATTATGGGCGTGAAAAGTTTCGCATCTTCCGTACAAAACTTTCGCACTCGATAGTAATATATTTTAACGATAGGCATAACCTTATACTGGCGACGCCTGCTCTCGTTGTAATATAGACCACGCGGTCGCGTCCAAGATAAATCGGTCTCGGCTTAAAACTATCGGCGGTACTCGTATTATATAATAATTATCGATTAGTGCTGCAGTCGGCATCAGATGCGAAACGAGGGATTAATAATAATATTTCGTCGTCGGCAGAGACTGTGTAATATTATATTATAATATTGTTATGAATTCTGCAGTCTACCGACTTCGTGATTTTCACGTTTCGCAAACAATATTATTATATCGTTGTAAAATTTAACTCGGCTTCGCTTCGTCTCCCGCCGCCGCCGCCGCCGGCTATTAGCCAGTGTAAAATCACAGTTATTAAATTAATTAGACGTTTATAGTGCGGTCGGCGGCTGCTACGAATAAAACGTAATATTATTTATTTACAAATAATAATAATATTATGTCCCATGTATATCATGATAATATTATAAACGAATGACAAATCGTCGTTTGAATCAATCTAAACTGTGCGCGAGCATTGTACGACAATGTACGACCGCGTGTTATGATATTACTATTATATTAGTACCTATCTATATAGTGAATTATTATCATCAGCGTGTATTGTAATATTATTATTATTAATATTTTTAATCGTATTTTTTAAAACTGTTCAAAAAAAAAAAATATTAAAATCGAACTAAAACTGACCAAGTTAAAGCAAATTAAGTTTTTGGTTTTCTAAGAATAAGTCATAGAAAAATCATTGTTCTAATCGATATTGATTAAAGCATAATGCGATTCGTGTTGTGCTGACATAACTGTTATTTTTAAAAAACCAAAAACTCAGTTTGCTCTAACTTGGTCAATTTTCGCTCAATTTTAATCATTTTTTTTTTTTTTTGAAAACTTAACTGTATCAAAAATATTTTTTTTAAATTTTTGATTTTCGAAAAACAAAATTGAAATTTATGCCATTCAATCGGAATAATTTCTATACTTCTGGGACACACTGTATATTATGATAATATTATAAACGAACGACAAATCGTCGTTTGAATCAATCTAAACTGTGCGCGAGCATTGCACGACAATGTACGACCGCGTTTTATAATATTATTATTAGTACCTATATATAGTGAATTATCATCATCAGCGTGTATTGTATTATTATTATTATTATTATTATTATTATTACTATTAACACAATCAACTGCGCGCGTGATATATGACTTGACCGTTTAAATCAATGCTCGTGTCCTTGTGGACCCATCGGCCATCGATTCGCCCGAAGGCAAACTATGTGTATAGGTACGCCGCATATGGAGTTCACGCGATAATAATAATAATAATAATAATAATATATAGTCGGGCCGACACGCCCTGCTAAGCTAAGCGGTGTTCGTTAAATCTATAATAATCTGGTCTAGACTAATAATTAATGAAACGATAACGGTTAATGTTCTTTGGTCGATATTTTTAGGATCGATACGTTCGTGTAGTTATATAGATGGGATAACGTAACAATAACGGCGTCGCCGGCATTAAACAACAATTATTTAAATTCTAAGGTCTGCGGTTTGAACAAAGTCGAGTAAATCGTGGGCCAAGTATGAAAAGGCTCTAAATCGCTTTTTTTTTCATAAATCAATTTTTAACAGAAAATATACTTTGAGTGTGTGAAATCTAATCTTGTCCATACTTAATGAAACAAACAGTTTGTTTTCGTCGATTTTTTTGGAATCGATACGACAGTGTAATTGACGGTAACGTGATAATAATTTAATAAAAAAAAAAAAACAATGCTTTTAAGTCGAAACACTGAAATTTCGAGTAAACTCGAGTAAATCTTCTTAAAAAATACATATGAAAAATTGAAAAACGATTAAGTATGATGCATTAATTACGTCGTACCAATAATTGGTTTTTGATCATAACACTAACCGGTTCGTCCGTTATGCGTTTGTAATGAGCACAGACGACAATGAGAGAACATTATTATTTTTAAATATTTTTTTAAGGGTCTTAAATCGTATTGCCCACATTGCAAGCAATAAGTGTGCATGTCTTTTTAAAATAAAATAAATATAATAATATTGTCGTAAAACATATTTTGCTAAAACACTTGCCTTATTGATATTGACGATAATCCAATAATTTATTGTTGTCAAGTTTTGAGATACTCTCTATTTATTACGCCCCGGTGACAGTTTATGGTGCAAACAAGATGAAACAAAATGTTATTTTTCATTGTCAATATGGAAACATAAAATATATTTTAATAATAATATTAATAACTAATTCTTATTATATTTGTAAATTGTAAGTAAGCATACATTTGTAGTCCTTAAAAGTTTTACCAAAAAAAAAAAAAAAATACTGCCCCGATCGTATAATATTTTTAATGATAATAATGGATATACAATTGTTGGCAGATCTGTAGATGTACATACTATGTAATTTAAATTTGATTATGAATTATTATTAATATAATATACTACTTTTTATGTTTTTAATTTGTTCACAATCGATGTAAAAACTTTTACTATTTGTTATTGTGTAAAAAAGTTTTAAAAAAGCTACTTCTTTTTGAACAATTAGTTGAAAACATATTATTTCACTTGAAAAAAAAAATACTTTTAAAAGTATCTAGCTTATCTATTAAACAACATGGACAGAATTTTTTTTTCTACTATACTCTTGTGATTTGTTTCGGGCATTTGTAAAATTATATCGATGACATTACACAAGCTTTTTCGATCTTGCAGAGCTGGCAGATATCATAATTAATTATTTTTATTTTGTCTCGGTGAGCAACACTTCAAGTTGTATAATATCAATCGTCACAGCGTAAGCACATGAACGCCTAAATACGATTCATCGCCAAAAAACCGCCTTTGAATAGGATTGTGATGCACTCGTCTCAGTCAACACGTCATACTTTTTGAATGCCGAAAATATAATATTATACCCAATGGCGCATTTAACTTAGTTTTACAAAGGGGGGGGGCACTAACCCCCCCTGGCTCCTACTATAAGACACCTAAAATAATGTGAGAAAAGAGTGTTATTTTTGTTTGATGTTGGATTTTTTTAATAAAAAATAAAAACAATTCAAAAAGTGGCTTTTCCTAACTTAAGCAGTGACCTTTTTCAAATTGCTGCTGCGATTCCTAAAAGTTCTACGACATGTAAACTCAGTTTTTCAAGTAAGTATGCAACAAATTGAAAATTAGACGAGGACAATTATTTTGTTAGAGCAATATTACGGTTCACTGACTTGTCCGTTTTAAATATTGACAGACATCCTATCGCAATAATAACATGAAAACGAAATCAGTGTGGGTTATTGAAACGGGTATTGATAATTTTAACACCACTAAATTGTAGGTCTAGATGCGCCGATGGACGTACACGTCGAATTCCAGAAGCTCTACAACAAATCCTCGAACTTTCGACAAAAACGGAGTCAACTCACTCGCATCAAGTATAGCGAGATGAAACTCATCTCCTTTATCAACACTAATCAAATGTCATACATTATATATCCGTTTGCTCTGTGCGCCTAAGACCACACACGCCGGACTTCAAGGGACGTCCGCCATTCGAGTCGGCTTACAAAAAATCCACCTCAGATATCCGACCTGTCAAAGCTTCGACCACTCTACCCAGGACCAAATCATACGCAGAAGCCACCAACGGCCCAACACGAGAACACAAAACAAAATAATCCTCTTTCGAACTCTTTCGAATTTCATATCAACTCTAAATTCATTAATTATTAGTCGTTTCATTTCTCTTCTTTCATCAGTCCTAAACGCATTAATCACTAAACACATTATCTCTCCGTGATTATTATCGTAAAACACTGCCTTGCTATAATTAATATAAAATCTTATCCACTATTACTATTATGGCTATTATTATATAATATTATACTTATAATTTTCAAACTGTACAATATGCCATTATACTATCCTAATCATCACAATATTACTAATCTTACATATTTTAGTATAAAAAATATTATTAACACTGTTCAAATGGTACAAACACTTGTAACGGCACTCGGTGTGCTCAGACGTAACAATAAATAAAAAAAAACAAATATAATATCCGAATAATGTAAACAAAACGTGACGATCAGTCGCATATAACTCACTACAAAAGACCTTTGTGTTTATTTTCACGGACTATATTAATAATATGTTCATCTACAGCAAAAACGTAGCTATAAAGTCACGAAGATAGGCCTAGGGTAAATAAACCGCGAGACTTGAAAATAAACCGTCGACGGCAATGCGGCGCAGAAGGAAAGCATTAATATATTTGGCTTTTGTGTAAAAAGCTACGAAAAAAATTAATAATATGGCTACATATAATATTATTATTGTTACCAGGGACCAGAACCGGAACCGAAAAGAACCGGTTCTGGAACCGGTTAACCTTAAAAATTTAGGAACCGGAACTTTTTTTTCCAAAAAATGAAAAACCGTAACCGTAACCGTAACCTTAACTATAAAAGGGTTATTTTGCTTAGGTTAGACTAGTTATTTGGACCAGTAAAACTATAGAAACTACTATTTTGATTGTCCATTTGTAGGTTCAGAAAAATAAAAGTCAAATCTTTTAATGTTTTTGTGTTGGATATTTTCCAGAACCCTTATATTTTTTTAGAAAACCGAAATTAAACCGAAACCCTCAAACAAATTAATTTAATAACCGGAACCTGAACCGGAACCGAAAAACCCTGTAGGTTCCAATCCCTGAATTTAGTACAAAAAATACAAAAAAAAAAACAAAAACAGTAAAATAAAAGAAACTGATGCAGAAGAAATGACTTTAACTGTATTATTAAATAATATAATACCATAAATATTTGGCACTTGAAATTGTATTTAACATGTCTGTAGAGTGTATAAACAGTATATTTTTTTTTGCTTCTTAAATCATGCTAGCTGCAAATTGAAGGTAAATAATGCAACAAGTAAACACGATACAATTAAAATAATTTTAACAATATAATTCAACACAGTAATAACTCAACTTATTTCTATATTGTAGTTTTAGTGTTACTGTATTAGAACAATATTGAAGAAAGTTTAGTTGGAGAATTTTTGAACTGTAATAACAGAGAAATTACATACTTTTAGTGATTTGAAGGATGGAATCATATTGTATGATATTTGATTGAGTTTTCGATTTGAAAAGTATTTTATACGATGAATCCAACAACTCGACTTTTTATTTTGTCGATATACAATAATATATTATAATATATTATTACGTCCCGCAATATTCAGTGAATGCGAAACATCTAACACCTACTCCGATTTATTAAAGACTCGAAATCGAATATAATTGTTCAAAAAACTCGCGTGTCACACGACGACGGTTATCTTCTGTATAGTTCACCCGCAAACGGACAGGTGCCAGGTACACGAAAAGACGAAGAATTCGATGGATTGGTTCATCGTTTGTCCGTTTTGTCGTGAACACGTCCGTTTATACCTATCCAGAAGGGTTGGACTGGCCTATATTCGACCAGTGGTGCTCAACCTTTTCGAGTTCACCATTTCCTATTATGTCACCAAGATGTCTAACGACCCTTTTGTAATGTCAGCATTAACAATTTTAACAAACTGTTATTATTGTATTTAACCGCTGGACGATAATGTCGGCTATAGAGTCAAATTACATATTATATTGTTCGTATAAATTATTTAGTAACTTTAAGTCATGTAAGCTGTTTATTTACTTGATGATAAATTAGTTACTTTAATATTTTAATACGCCCAAATAGAGTCAAATTCAGCCGGGAGCGTCGAGAAATATAAGAATCTAAATCTTACAACCGCCATTTGAAATATTCATATTTGATGTCTTTGGAAATATATTGACCGTCTATTATATTAATTTGTGTAATGTTTTTTTTGAATCGTATTCGTTGTTATGGATTTATTCAATTGAATGTTGATTTGATAAATTTTCGATGACTATTCGAATTGTGACGAACGGACACACTTCAACAAAATATTAACTTATTAATAAGTCGATTAAAAATGGAAGCTGTAAGCAGAATAATAGTTAACCAGACAGAAGAGGATGTAGAATATGATGGAAACACAGAAGCCGAAGTAGGCGCAGACCAGAATCGCGGTGAAGTGTCGGCGCAACGGTCTCCGGAACAGTTTTATATGGCGGACGAGGCGTCGGTGGCCACAGACTTCCCGGAGACCCTCACAAGGCCGACGATCGTCTCCCGCTTAAATCACCTTCGCGGAGACCCATCTACTACATTGACAGCGGCTCAACTGGACGTCCTAGATGGTGTAGCTAGAGACTTGCTGGTGGCGGCCGTCCGGAGGTCGCTGCTCCTACCACCGGTGAGTCTGGATCAGCGGTCGAACGGCGACGGTAGAGTGCTGTCGCCGCCCCAGCCGGTATCTGTAAATAGTAAAGAAGAAGATGACCATGACAATGTAAATAGTAAAGAAGACGATGACCACGACAATGTAAATAGTAAAGGAGACGATGACCATGACAATATAAATAGTAAAGGAGACGATGACCATGTCAATGTATTTAGTAAAGAAGACGATGACCACGACAATGTAAATAGTAAAGGAGACGATGACCATGACAATGTAAATAGTAAGGGAGACGATGACCATGCCAATATAAATAGTAAAGGAGACGATGACCATGACAATATAAATAGTAAAGGAGACGATGACCATGACAATGTATTTAGTAAAGAAGACGATGACCACGACAATGTAAATAGTAAAGGAGACGATGACCATGACAATGTAAATAGCAATGGCAATGGCGATGGCACCGGACTGGATGAGGATCCAACAACTGCGGCCGAGTCCTCTAAGGCAGCCGTAAAACCGAGAGGTAAATCCTCAAAGTCTTTCTGGTCGGACCTCGGACGGCGGGTCACCAGGGTGGCCAGAATACTGATCTGCTGTGTACCGAGTCGCCGTTCGCCAGAAGCTGAAACTACTCGTATATTTAGTTAAATTAATTTTTTCCTGTTTTTTTTTTAATATGTTTTGTTAGTGACATGTGTATATGTGACATGTAATACAAATATGAATTAAAAAAACTAAAATGTACAAACGTATTACACACTATTACAATATTAGTATTTTATACGCATATAATATAATATGCAGTACGGCATTTGTAGAGGTTCTTGTGGCGTGCACACGTTTGTGTGTGTGTGTGTGTGTGTGTGTCGAACACTGCCGATAGATCAAAGGATTTCCCGGCGCCTTTAAGTCTCTCGGTGGTGGTCTATTACTGCGGTCCAGTCAAAAGGGCCCGACTATGTGTATATGTCTATATCTTTAAAGTACACTTTTTTTCCGCAGGGTCGGGAGTTTTTTCGAAATTGTACTTCCGCGTGCGGAAATTGATGTTTTCACAAGAGTTTTCAAAAGGTACGTGGAATATGGCAAAAAATAGTTCTCTTGAAACGGCCCCCCCCCGCCCACCAAACCCCCGAAACCCATCTTCGAATTTATCCGTTTGTGTGAACGTTTTTTTCACAGACGAAAGCGCTCGAATACTGCACGTACTTCCGCTGACGAACGAAATATCGTTATTATATTATCGTCGATATAGGTAGGGGTAGGCGTATTATAAGTAAATAATAAAATACTATTTTTTTTTCCGGACCCATATAAAATAAATATAATTTTTTAACATAAATATGTTTTTGGGCAACTTTTTTTTTTTGCGAGGCTGTTTTTCGTAAGATTTTTGTATGGTCACTAATATAAACGCATTTTATTACTTATTATTTGATATTTGTATTAAAGTAGACGTTTAATTCATATTCGATGATATTATTATAAAAACTTATTATTTATGATTCGTAGATTTTCTTGTGGAGGAAAAATATCAAGTGGCATAGTATTATACTGGTACTTTAACGCTATGATTTACCTATACTTAACCTTTTCTATTTTACATTTTAATAAAACAACGGAGGATTCATAGAAATTCGTATTGCTTAGAATAATTATTATTTAATTCGGCAACTATTTGAATCAGAACCTCCCCTTACCGTCAACGCACAATTTGGCTTTTAAATTCCTATTTGATTTTATCAAAATAATATAACTGTTTTGGAACAACTCAATTTCTTCAAGCATACAATAAAGGTATATTGTATATCATATACGCGTATAAATGTGTGAAATAACTTTCTTTTAACATACATAGCCAGATTATATGTTTATGTTCATAAAAAGGCTCAAATCACGGCTAAGACGAAATTATGCGTTTGGATTTATTATTGATATATGAGGAGAAAAAACATAAACGGGAGTGATAAAGAGACCAGTGACACTTTAGCTTTTTGGCTTGAAATTAAAAGGTTGAAAAATAAATAAATCAAAATATATCATGACACCCACTCTCTCTTTGAGTTTGTGACGAAGATTTTCAGCTAGTTGAATGATAGGTCATTCGTGAGAGGGTCGTCGTTTACATTCTAAGTAAAAACAGTTTGTAAAAAAAATGCTGCTCCGTTCTAAAACGATTTGATCCCAAGGTCGTTGTGAAGGGTGAAGCTTTTGATATTGTGTCGTGGAGTGTAATGTTTTAAATACTTAAGTTTCATTTTAAGTTTGATTTTTCAGCCTACCGCCACCATGGTATATAGTATATTATATATTCTATAAACAATACGTTCAAATATTATTTCAATATTTTATGTTCAAAGTGATTTTCAGAGCGTCTAACAGTTCAGTCTTTTGCGTATAACAATATTAATATATTTATTATACGCGTATAAATTCGAAAATTTAAATATCACGTTCTTATATTAATTAATTTTAGAATAAAAGTTAAAAAGTCGTCTGTGTGATAACCGTGTTCCGAGTAAGAATATACTTAAAAAGTTTTCCACGACGGCAGACAACTTTATTATAACAGCTGGGGAGGGGAAAAAACGGCAACTCACGTTTGGACTTTTGACGGAAGTGTTTCGCGTATTGTAAAAATATTGGGTCTTGCCTTTGCCGCTGTAGCAAGTTACACAAAAACGTACGAAGTATCGAATACCGTCGTGCAATATATAACATAAAATAAGAGTGAAATAAGATGAAGTTCCTTGCGCGCTCACGATTTATAATGTACTTGGTTTCGTGGAAAGCGACAAATGTTATTTCGTAGTACCAACATAATGATATTATAATATTGGCAGATTTTTTTACTCAGCGTATAATAATATAAACACTGAATTTTATAATAATATGACAGCGTATTTGATTTGTTTTCTCTTTAACATTCGGGAAATCCCATTATGATATTATATTTTAAAAACTATATTATAATAATATATGTATATTTTTTTTTGTCATTAAATCAAAAATATTTGCACTAATTTCATATTATTAAATAAAATAAAGTTGATTTATCTATCTCTCTATATTGTAAGCTTATATGCTCGTTAAATGACGTAATAATATTATGTGAGTACGCTGCAGTAACTAATTTCGTTATTATCGCGCAGTTGGTAATAATAACGAAAATCGGTTATCATAAAACGCGTTAGGTCTGTAATGAAAAAAAATATTCCGATTTAACCCCTCGCCAATCTTCAAAATCTGAAATATGAATAATAATTACAATTTTGAAACTTAAAACGTTAAAATTAATTGGCCAAACACTTTTATAGTAGGAACTTAGAGCATATAATTATTGATCACCTATATAGCGTAATATTACGACCTTATGTAATCAATGCTCATCCCACATTTTTTTTTCCAAGTAATATCAATATTTTCGTATCCGTGGCAAATGAAAGAGGATCGGGTTTTTTTAAAAACTCTTTTCTTTTAACGGATATTATTATTTTCGTGAATAAAAATAAAATGAAAATAAAAATGTTACAGCAATTTCGTTATTATAGGTTCAAATTATATAATAATAATTTACGAAACGCAATACATTTTTTAATTTAAAAAAAAGAAACTATTAATATTGTTATTACGTATTATCTTAAAACTATATTTTAATTTAACATTAAGCTCCTTTCAAAAACAACAAATTGTACGAAGCTGTGTTTATGTATATACGCTTTTCGGTTAGCCTTTCATCTTTGAGAATGTGATACAGTTCGTTGTAATTTATTAAAAGCAACTCAAAATCGTATAACATTTTTATGTCTCAAAACAGCAAAATATAAAAAAATCAATTAACTTAAGTGTGGTTTCACTTGAGCATATTTTTCACAAAATATATAATATCCTTATAATTGAAATATGTTTGTGGTTCCTTATTGAGTTTATATAACTTTAATAATAATGATATCGACATGGTATATTATATTATTCACAAATAAAAATACGTTTTAAGATGGAAAAACCCGAAAAAATCACGAAAAGTTGAAATAAACCAAAGGCATTCATTATTTTCTGTTAATTTTATTGTTTTTTTGCAATATATCAAAAAAACTGACTCGAGTATACTAACTACTAATGGACGAAAAAAATTGCGCATTAATTGTCAATATCGACCTGCTTGAGTAATTGTAGAACCACACTTAATATGTTATGCATACATATTAAGATCTAAATCTTATGGTCTTAACACGACGCCTACACTCGGTCATAATATCTGACCTATCTGACGTCGCAGCTGAAAAAACCGAAAAATTAAAAATTTACATATTATAACAAAATATACTAATCAGATCGAACAAACGCGACGACGACATTATTATTGATATCAATTATAGAGATAACAATATATAGGTGGCATAGCATTTATAGCCGCCTGAAGATAACTTTTCGTGGTTAGCACAATCTAACATTTTTAGTTTTCCATTTTGAATACCGACGACATTTAGATGCCTGTAGCACTTAAGAACTCGACTGTACCAAAAACAAAACACACGTTTTGGAGTAAACGAAATGTATGATGATATTATGTGCCTTTTGACGTGCGTATTGAATTTGTAGACAAGCAGTTTGTATAGATTTTAGAAATTCACTGACGAGAAATAATATATTGTGTATTGCATACACATTACGACGTTGTTTGGTGGGGAGACAGAGTCCAGCTGTTCGTTTTAGAAAATATTTAGGCGTACCACTTCTAATTATATTCCAATCAATAGACCGTTTAAATTACCAGGTATAAGTACATTTTATTTTACACTTTTGCACAAAAATAATTATAATATATCACAAAACAAAACATAACGTAAAGCAGAATATATCTATACAAATATTATAAAGAGGAAAGATTTGATTGTTTGTATTGAATAGGTTCCGAAACTACTGAACCGATTTAAATGAAATTTGGTACATAAATAGTTTAGACCCTGAGAAAGGACATAGGCTAATTTTAAAAGGTACAGGACCAACCCCTGGATGAGCTCACACGGCGGTTTTAAAATTTACGATGGAAATATTTGTTTATAAATGGTTGCTATTGGTATCTATGGTTGATATGGTATGTATAATCTCTGTTTATTTATAGGGTTGTCAATGGTTACATATTATTTTATTTTTATTATTATTATTTTATTTTGCGCATATTATTGTCCGCCATCCAATGCAGTGGATTGCCTATCTAGGGGGTTTAGATGCATGGAAATCACTTGAGGTTGATCTCAACTTAATATTTGGCTCAGGCAACGCTGGGCAAGACGGCTAGTGTATAATAAAATAACACAAAACGAAAAATTAAAAATATATTTACTTAAAACGTATAATATTGCTTTCGTAGAAATATTAATTATACTCTATGCGATTTATTTTTATCGAAGCGATCAGTCTAAGTTTTTTTTTTGCATTCTTGCATTAGATAAATGCAAAAGTTGTACCACGTTTCAATTCTGCAGAATAAATAGATAAAAGCAAAACTCGTTTAGTGCTTCTAATCAACGATAAACTCAAAAGTCGTACAATACGTTTATGGATGATAAAATATATAGAATTCTTTTTTTTGAAACTCGAGCCCCGCAGACGGTATCACGGTAAGTCCTCCAACGATAGTGATGTCTGCAGGTATAATAATTACTGCTGTGAATTATTATTGGGCGTGCATCAGCAGGTGTCCGTCACCATAGACGACGCGATAAAGACAAATCGGCCGAGTTCTGCACAGCAGCCGGGCCGAACGAAATAATCGCCCGTCTCTCGGAAAATGTATGCAAAAATGTCAAGTATCCGCGGCGTCAGTCGGGTGACAAAAAAAAAAAAAAAAAATGTAACAGACCGAGTCAAAGGAGAGTTCAGAAAATACATACTTCGACTCAAAGCAAAACATATATTATATGAATAATAATAAGTCCGTAAAACTACAAATTAGCCGACTGCGGGGTAAAAACTATATCGTGATCACTCGGCGTGCACACACTTATTATTACAAACAATGGTGGTATATAATACTGGTATACGGTATACAACACCACAATATGATGCGATTGTTCTATTTATGCATAGTGTGACTTACCGTGCTTCTATTATATTATATTATTATTGTTATAAAAGCGTGTATTTTTCAAAACGTATGACCTACAAATCGTGTTTTTATTATAATCAGAGATGTGTACGTCCTTTTTCTGTGAAAAACACACCATATTATACGTCCGTCGTTAGATTGTTAGATTGTTACCTATTAATAATTTATAACCATTGGGTAGAAAGAAATCTAAACGGATAAAATAAATAATTACGACAGTTTCCAAATAGTATTTGAGTTTTTGATTCTGAGAGGAGCGATGGATAATAATATATTGATTTTACAATGACGATGAGTGTGCGTGTGCGTGTGTTCGTTTGGTTGTCTATTGCAATCTTTTGGGGCAGTAAAAATGCTTCGATTTTATTCAACGGCATAATTACTTGCGGTAGGAAAGTGAATTTAGTCGGTACTCTGAGGGGATCAAAATTTATAAATTCCCAGCACTTTTTAAAACCGTCGGAAAAAAATAAAAACGAAAAACTAAGAAAAAACCGAAATTCTTACGTAAAACGTTTTTATTTTTAGAATGATTTTATATCGATTTTATTATCGAATTTCGAGTAAGCCCGCACGGTTAGAATTAAGGCAATAGACTATAATATGGCGAAAATGCATAATATACACTTTATAATGAATTTACGTAATATGAAACTCCGTGTGTGGGTACATATGCGAAAGACGTGAATATTTCAATTTTCAAAATTACATTTTATTTGTTGCGTAATTATTTTGCAATTCAATTTCCAAACTTGAAATACGCTAAGATAGGTTAGTATAATATTGTATAGTTTACATAACATCTGTGCTAAATGAATATTATGACGAACACAATAATAATATGTATATTATGTACGGGTCCTTAGCATTTGTAGAGACATTACATTATTGCCTAGAGTTAAGTCGGCGCGTTTATCTTAATGTTTTTTATTAGACCTGAGTACGACGTTATAACACGGCAAAACGCTCTTCAGCGCACGAAATCGTCGTAACTCGATTTGCATAGCCCAACCGTTACACACACAATTTAACGGGATTACCGCAAAAGCCAAAATCTTAAAACTAAGCACTGAAGTCTAAAACCGTTGGAAATTTCGGGTCGACGCCTCTTAAAAATAGTGTACCAAATGATGATGATATTATGTTCATATGACGAGAACATAACGCAATATTTGTTTGTATATGACGCGAATATTACAGTAGTTAAAGTATTATAATGATTTAATAACGGTCCGATTGTTGCACGCACGAACGATCATCAAACGTGAATGTACGACGAAGTAGACGAAATGCGATAAGAAAGCAATTGTGACCTGACCACGGTATACAAACTTAGACGAGAAAACTGTGTATGGATAGATCTGCCCCTAAAGTTATTTTTTGTATCTAGATAAAGTTAAATACTTTTTTATCTAGACAGAAAAGAGATATTTTTTAAAAAATGTATTTAAGTCTAAATTTTGAAGAGTATATACTTACACCTCAGCTACTGCTTGAACATGTTTTAAAATGATATAATAATAATTAAAAGAACATTTTCTTTGGATTTATACAGACTAATTTATCTAGATAGGGGAATTTCTTATCTTAGATAATTAGTTAGATAACTTGCAACAATATTCATCTAGAAAAGATGAAAGATAACTAAATATTATTTATCTAGATGAGTCTCAACACTGGATACGAGCCGACGGCCGTTCTCTGGTCAGCGTCAATGTCGTTTCCTTTTCAAAATCGTCCTTTTCCCAGTGAGCGTGCACCGTCGTCCACTTGGCCTGCTAGTTTTCTTATCCTTATCCGAGTGCAAGCGCTGAGTGCACCACCAAGTGTAAGACGCGCACCGACCTGCAACCTCGGGATGAGTTTTCCGGTCCTGCGAGTGAGGTAAACGACATTACCATAATATTGTTACCACGAATCTACTTTATTCATACTTTTTTTATTGTAGAGATTTAATCTTTTGAAGATTTTACTATCGTTGACTATTTTAGCTTATCATTTGTACACTATTACAGTAGATTCAAGTAAACGCGTGTTAAAATAGAACCTAACAGTTTAAACGCCAACGTCAAATGTTAAAAAAAAATCACTAAACATATCAACCACTTTAAAATACTTGGAGTGAAAAACCATCAGACAACAAAATATAAATTATTGCGTAATCCTGCCTACCACAGATTAAATTTAATCAGCTATACTGTGGTCATATGTTGGTAATAATACTACCTATGCCCAATGACGAAGATACTATATAATTATATGTAAGTATTATATATAGTAATAATTACTCTTCCGCACGAAGTTAGTACACTTTTTAATTATAATTATATCGTTCAACAACAGTTATGTTTAAATTTGATAACGTGGCAAAAAAAAAAAAAAAAAATTCGAGCGAACTCAATCGTATTACTAAAAATGTCGTTCTCAATCGTATTTTACCGATTTGGACGATTAGAAGCCTTTCTGAAAAAATAATAACAGTGAATTCTCCGAGAAGCACTTTATCGGTATATAATGTGTTTATACTATTGCGCAACGAGTCACTACCTAACCTAACCGCTGTGTTGGTTACAACATTCATCTGACAGGAAATTTACTATAAGTACGACGCCATTCGTTCAATTTTAATGGGCGAGTCGAAATATATATATAGTTTTGCTATAACCAGAGTTAAAAAAAAAAAAAATACTAATAATCTCTTACCGAGACCGTACACGCGAAGTCAGCCACTCGTTAAAAAAAAAAAAAAAACACCTCTCTGGCTCTCCAAATAAGTAGGTATTAACCGTAAATAATGTCCGGTCATCCGCCGCCGGAATCGCCACTCGAAATATATGGGGAAAAAAACGATTCAACCGTCGGAAAAATTGATAATATCCTAATAATAATAATTGTATTTTCGAAAACTATACGATTGCTTTATAATAATATAGCCGTTAAATAATATTATCATGTATCGCACGCACCGAGTGATCGTCGAAAAAAATCGTTTGTCATCATCGACTGCGATGTGCGTTCTACTCGCGGGTACAACACTATAATATTCGAAGATAATAATATATTTTTACGACGATCGATACACGCGCTGTGCTTAACATATAAATATCAAAATATTACCTTCATAATATATGTTTATAAATCGATAAATTCAATTTGAAAACGCGCGGCCGGTGCGGATACTCCGGGGACACGATATTATTATTATTATTATACGATGGCAAACGCGTCGAGCCCATTATCGGAGGTGTCCGTCGGAGCGCTGGCGCGGAGCCATCGCGGCGTAAACGGCTGAAAACGCGCTGAATTATGACGATATCGATCGGCTGCGGTATAATTCACAATCTCTTTGCAGGGCACCTACCCGAATACGATATTAAAGGACGAACGATATCGTCGGAACGGACGGAGGAAGAAAAATCAAATCGGACGACGGTGCGTCGATCGAAATACCGAAAATCCGTCGGCCTGCCCGTCGTCCTATAGGTTCGATGCAATAAAATATAATGAAATAAACCCGACTGCTTCGTCGTGGTTTTAAATATTGACCTGCGATCCTATCGCAATTCCGCGTAGTGTCAGGTCGTACGTGTCCATTAGTTTTCAATGGAGGATGTCAACTAATTAAATCTTGTATAAAAAAAAAAATGCACCCCCATAACGACATAATATAATAATAATATTACAAGAGTCAATACGACCCGCCTACGCATGTACAGGGTGATTCCAAATGTATATACTGGAACGGCCAATTTATTGATTCAAAATAGAGAAAAATGTACGATACGAAAGTTTTTTCAAATTTAAAAACATCTTAAAATATGATGTGTACGTTTTATAATTGTTTACAATATAATGGTTTTAGGGAGTCAACTAGGTACATTTCCAAAGCACCTCCACCTTTAAATTTCGAGTCAGAAATCATATTATCAATCGTTTGTACCTGACTGTACCTAAAATACTCACATTAGGACTAGCACAAATTGAGTCTTATAACCGATTGAATCTTATAGAAAAATAATGAACAACAATTTTAATTAATTATTCACTATTTATTTTGCTATCTACTTTTCCTATTACATATTAGATATTATTAAATAATTATAAATATATAGTACGTAGGTACATACTTATTATTAATTGAATACATATTTTACAAATTAACTTTCATAGGTTTTAAAGTTTTATAAATTGAAAACGCGATAAAATTTGTTGTACATACATATATATAGTATATGGAATGATTAGAAACCAGTGATAAGTATAATATAACCAACCTAAAAGTTTATTTTCTAAGATTTTTCTTTCGGAATTTGAGTCGTATAGCCGAAGAAGTGAGTCTTATGTAAACAAATTTTTTTTTAATGAATTTGAATAAGCTCGGACCGTTCCAAGCGATTTTTAACTTTTTTTTTTCTCAGAGTATTATGTTATAAACATAATGTTATAACTTGTATTAATTATAGTAACGATTCATCGTGGTTAAGTGTCGTTTTGATTTTCAACAACGAATGCGTTTTTTTGGCTTGCTTTTAGATTTAAAAAAATGTTAGTAAATGCATAGGTATTTTTTGATCAATAAAATAATACTCATCGCAATTATTAAGATTGACACTTTAAGGGTGCCTTAAACATACAACTATAAAAGAATTTGTGTATAGATTGTAGTAGCTAATAGCGTCGAAAGCCTGTAAGGAGCAGAATGTACTTAATATGTTATTATTGATATATTTTTAAATAATTAAAAAATATGAAGTTTTGTAATGATTAAAATCGTTTATTTTTGTTTAATTTAAAATCTTGATTTAAAATGGTTTTTTTGTTCCACGGGAGTAATTCGTTCCTTCTGTTCTGTCTTGTGATTCTTCATTGTCTTGTGAAGCTGCAATATTATAATATATGTATATAGTATATAAAATAAATTCTGTGTTTAGAAGAATAATTATTATTCCATTCTGATTATACTGACTTGTCGTGTGGGCTCGGTTGTAGACACGGCAGTGGTTAAATTTGGGACCGCCACGCCACAGTTGTGTTCAAGATTTTCAAAAAATATTTACACTTTTTAAAATAATGAGTGTTGTTACTGTTGTTTGATAAAAGAATCACCTGGTATACTGTTTGGCTTGGGTCGTGGAAACTTATTTCACTTCGAATTTATACCGTGGCCAAATAACTAAGTTATGTAGCCGTGGTATAATTCAAAGTCCACGAAATAATCACACCTGCAATAACGTATAAAAAATATCGCGATCAGAGCCTATAATAATTTATTAGAAAGTCCACGAATCGATAAAGGTACTTACGAATCGGCGATTCCCGTCTCCAGAAACCCGCGGTGTCTTCGGCCGCTTACCCCCGCACCGTAAAATTCGCAGGGCGAACCTCTTGACCGCTTAGCCCCGCAACCGATAATGCGCAGGGCGAACCTCTTGACCCTGCCCCACACCGTTTTCTTTTTCCTCGGTCGCTCTGGGCCAGCCATATCCTCGTCCACATGACGTGTTAGATCGTCCGATTCGCCGCCGCACAGTTCGGCCAAATCCGGAGTGGAGTCCGTCGGCACGCTCGGGGCCCTCTCCCGCGGACGTTCGGCTCGACGCGTTCTCTGTGCCCGACAAGCGGGGACCATCTCTTCCTCCTCGGCCGGGACGACCTCCGGACCGGTCGCTGTGTCGACGAGTACCAGGGACAAATAGTACTCGAACAACGGGCCCGCGTAGTTCGACACCGCGATCGGCCGAGTGTCCGCGCACAGCGTATCCGCCAACGTAATGAATAATCGCGCAGCCGAGGCCAGGCCCAGTCTTTCGGCGTCCGAAATGTTTTTCGCTCCCACTGCTGCAGAGACGCGCGAGAATAATAATTACAAACAAAATATTAAATTCCCGTAGCGAGTATAGGTATAGGTGGCTTTCTGTGTCGGCCACATAATATATATATCTTCAAATTCGTAGACTACAGAACGTTATGACAACAGCATCCAAAAGAGCCCTAAACAACCTAAAAATCATGAAAAACATCAAAGACACGCTTAAAAAAATTAATTTCTCCTGTGCTGGAATGATTACTAGAGAAAATGCCTTAGTCCCTCCCTGGACAGCTGAATTAAATATAAATTCAGAAATGAATATATTTCAAAAAAATGTTACATCACCACATGCATATAGACAATACTTTTTACAGATAAGAGAAAATTTTAAAGACTATACCGAAATATACACCGATGGTTCTAAATCGGACAAAGGTGTCGGTGCAGCAGTGACATGTCAAAATACTGAAATAATGTTAAAACTGCCAAATGACTGTTCCATATATACCGCCGAAGCACAAGCCATAATTCAAGCCATCAACCTTATCAAAAATAAAAATATTCAAAAAGCGATAATCTTTAGTGATTCCCTTAGCACCTTTATGAGTATACAAAACTCCTATAGACCAAAAGAGACTGCAAGAACAATACAGAACCAAATATATAAATTACAAAAAGAAAACACCATAAAAATAATCTGGATACCAAGTCATACAAATATCTCAGGAAATGAAAGAGCTGATACACTTGCCAAAGAGGCTACTGTGTCACAAAACGCAACCCCATGTCAAGTTTATTCAATAACCGACATCAAACAAATAATTAAAAAAATAATTCTCAATATATGGCAAAATGAATGGAAAACTTCTAACACCAAATTAAATGAAATTAAAAACCACATTCTCCCTTGGCCGAACAACACACTCACCAGAAAAGAAGAAGTTGTTATCAATAGGCTCAGAATAGGCCATACTAGATTAACTCATGCCTTCCTAATGAAAAAAGAAAACCCACCCATGTGCCCGACTTGTAACGATACCATAACTCTGAAACACATCCTCACCGACTGCAGAAAATACGAATTACAACGGAAAAAATACCATCTAACTCACCATCTCGCTGAAAACCTCAACATCGATACAACCAACGTTCTCAAATTCCTAAGGGACACAGAACTTCATAAAGAAATTTAATGTAATAATATATATTATAAGTATAATGTATCTACCATATTTAATGTAACTTATCTATTATTAATGTAAATACTATGTATTTTTTTGTAGCCAATGGCCCATCGTTGCCGAGGCATTTGTCAATAAAAAAAAAAAATAATAATATATATATATATATAGTATATACTATACAGGGCGTCACAGGTTTATTTGACTAATGCAATAACCTTTTTTTCTATTCAATATTTTTAAGTTTTTTTTTTTTTGTAATGATTTGTAGAGCTCTGCGCTATAATTTGTATATTATCTTATATTTTGTTTTATTTTTTTACAACAGAAATAAATAATTTAAATTTTGTATTTAATATTTTTCTAATAACTCAAGATAGCTATTTCATAAATAAGTATTAAAAAACCATTTTGGCGTTTAAAACTTTTAATTTGATATAACTATTAATTTTAAGTCGTTCATTTTTAAACAATTTTCGAAGTGTGTTAAAATTCAATATTATTTCTTGCTAATCACTGTTACTGCTGTAAAAGTTATTGCATTAGTCAAATATTATTGCATATTATAATAAAATTATATGATTTATAATATTACAGAGAAACATCTCTCAACGGGCAAAATGACCAAATCCTGTCAAAAAAATATGTACTCCAAATGCGTATTTCGACCTGTCTATAACGGACTCTTTGTACAACGGATTATGGACACTAATATTTAACCCCGGTGATTTCATCGAGGGCAATAATCCTAATATATAAATCCCCAAATGTACATTGTACATGTCATATGTATCTATTTATGTACAAACTACGAAACCTCTTCAATACCGAACGACATTATAGGTAGGTACCCTACACGTGAAAACACGGATTACGACCGATTACGATAACGTTTGCGAGTACATATTGAAATACAATTTAACAGAAATAAATCCAGATATAAAAATCGCAATATGTATATAAAAGATAACTCGCGAGTAATGCTGACGTTTTTATTCAGTTTCTATGGGTTTGTATTATTCTATATTATAATGTACGATATTACGTATAAAATATAAGTTAATTTTAGACCGACCTTGCGAATATTCTCTCATCTGTGGTTCACTGGTAGACTCCTTAAATTCTATTAAGTCCCCAGAATTATTGCAGCTCTCGTCCGTTATTGTCTTTGATTCCATTTAGAAATGGAAATATTAGAATATTTGATTATTATAATATTTCAAGTTAATATAAGGTTTAGCGTCTAAGAGCTAGCTTTTAACTGATTGAGCTTCTAAATGTTATAAGAAACAAACAATTAAATTTCCGTAGCAACTAGAATTTATGTGTTTTTTGTATCGGCCAGATATAATACACTATATATTATATTAAAATTATATTAAAACTATATAATTTATTATATTATATATAATATATATTATCTACAGGCGTGCGCTGACCTGCATTTCGGGAGGTGCCTACAATATTTTTGGGCCCTTTTCATAATTTAGGCCCTCTCTTAACGAGACACGCACATAATACATATTTTAATAAATTATAACGGCCCCACATATTACCAATCCCGGTTCAATAAATTTCAAGCTTCAATTTTTGCAAACATAATTTGAAGACATTTTTTTTCATATACCTACATTTGAATGCTTGAACAACATTAGTTAACGAAAACTCTGTGCCTTTTAAGGTTCTATACGTTTCTTAAGTCGACCGCTCCCAAAATCCACTCTAAACTATTTATAAACAATTATTATAAAACGTACAAATCATTTTAAATGTTTCTAAATCAAAAAACATTCGAACCGTATACATTTTCCTCTATTTTGAATCGATCAAATGGACGTTACATACATTTTAAATCAGCCTGTAGGTATATATATTGCGCACCGATAATATATTATGTAAATACTTACCCCATTCGCGATGTACGAGAGCAATAATGACGTACAGCCAATCATTATACGACGTGTGTACGAACCGGTACAAAAAAACAATTTGTGATCCGAGCACGGCCGCGATAGCACTATGAAACGGTTCAATAGTCAAATTGTCGGCGTATCAAAGGAAATTAAAATACAAAAGAAAACCTACACGATTGAGCATAAAAAACTCTGCAACGTTGCCATTTTCAATTAAATAATAATAATAATAATAATAATTTAAATTTAAAAATATTTATTCAAATAATTATAATAATTTAAAATATAATATGTCAAAAAAATAACATTATTTCATAGTCAATGTTTAATATACCTATAGTCACATTAAAATAGTATTTATAGATCCATTTGATAATAACAAAAATAATAGATTTGGCATGAAAATAATAAAATCAAAATATTTATAATAATAATAATTATGTTATGACTCGACGTGAAAATAATAAAATAAAATAATTTTAGCGTATGATATTATCATAATAACTGTGTTTAATAATAATACGTCAAAATAATAAATTACAAAATGTTGGCAACATGAATGTGGCAACGTCGCATAAAATATTCTATGCTCAATCGTGTTGCTAAAAAGGTATATGCTCAATCGTGCTTTACCGCGTAATTATAATGCGGTCGTTGAAATTGATGATCACTTTCGGGCACATCTCGCTGCCGAAAAATTCGCTGATAACCTGATATCAAACCGAGGTGACCAGAATTGGCCTCCCGGGTCGTGTGACCCCTCACTCCGTGTGATTTTTTTTTTTGGGGGGGGGGATACGTGAAGTCACAAGTGTATGCAAACAATCCGCAAAACATCAGCATCAATCAAAGGAAGAGAAATCAAGGCCGGTAATTGGCGAAATCGGCAGCGAGACGTGCCCGAGAGTGATCACCGATTTCAACGATCGGACTGTATTTACTCGACATTATTTTTCGTCATTAAATCGGAGATGTTTATGGTTACAATATATTTTTTTCCTTAAAATGTCGGTGGTTTTTTGTTTTTGCTGAATTATTACGTTTCGAAAAAATGTGCGCTTCTGATGGGACACTAATAATAAATAAATAATAAAAACACGCAAAACAGGTGCTCGCAGTAGATATTTTTAGTTGAACGGCGATTTGTGCACGTACGAACGGTACAGACATCGCGACCACTTGCGCACACGAATCAAGAGTATATGCTGCAACGAGATAATACTGCAAGAATACTGCAACGATATGGAGGCGATTAACGGACGCTCAAACAATATTATGTAATATAGTAAACGGCCCTCATGGCCCTCAGGGGTAAAAAATACTATAAGATAAAGGCACTACGAAAAATATAGAAAACACTTTTACGATTTTAGCATACAAAAGCAAATAAGTGTAAATTTTCACACTCCTCGCCGCCGGTCTTTACACGACGACGTTCGGTGAAAGACAGAAATCGCGGCGGCTGGAAATAATAATATTATAGGTATATAGCTCTCACTGCACGCAATTAAATCCGTACAAAAACAAAACAATAATTAAAAGCAGGTAATTGTGTGTGCGTGTGTGACCAGCTGTTCCTCCGCGACCGATAATATCTTAAGCTATTTACAATAATATTAATTGTATTAAATATTAAATTATTTAACATATATATTGTGTATGTAAATATATATGTTTATACCCACGCCACACACATAATAATTTATAATATTTGTACAAACTTGTTCATCGTAATAGATAAAAGTGATAATTAATAAATAAATGATTAAATAAAATGTACCGACGTTCAATATTCCACGCACGTCCGTTCTATCTTCGTAAATCACATCACAACGTCCCGACAATGAGTTTTTAGTTTGCGCCTTTGCGTTTATGAATAATAAACGCGTTGAATAATAAACAATATAAAGCGAACCGCACATAATAATAATAATAATAACTAGAGAGTCACCGTGCATATTTTATGAAAGTCTCCAAATCAATATTATTCTGTTGTTGTTGTTGTCGTTGTAGTTGTAGTTGTTGTTGTTGTTGTTACTATTACTTATTAGTATTTTTACAATCAAACACAGAGATTATACTCACTAATTATTATTATTATTATAGTATATTATATTATGTAAGGGCGCTTGCTTGTTTCGTTCGGACGGTTTCCGATGAATAGTCGATAGTAGTAATTGGTAAAAATATGACTATATTGTCTAAATACGAAACACCGCTGATTATCGTGTCCTCGACGCTTCGTTAATTTGAGGAAAAAAAATTGTTTTTTCCAATACTATTGGAGACGAGTCGATAACGGTTATTGATGGTAACTATACTATTCGATGTAGCGGTTAACTAGACTTAATAATAAAGTATATCGAAGCACGCGGCGAGTTGATTACCAGGTACTTGTTTAATAACTAAATCGAGACGGGTGAATCGATCCCGAGACAATACTTAGAGGTATGTATGAGTGGACTACCTTTTTTTTGTTGTATATCAGAGAAAAATGGGGAAAAATAAGTACCTACCTGACTGTATATATGACGGACATAATTAATACCTAACTAAACCAAAAAGTTTAACATGTACTCTTGAACGGTCATGGTAGCTGCAATCATTTATGAAATATGACAGCGATGGACTCAAATTTAACGATTGAAAAAATTTCGGGAGACTTGTCAGCCAACCTCTCCGTGCCGTGTCTCCTGGGATAACGCTAATATGCTGAAAACAGGGAATCAACAATATTATGCCTGATGGGAATCAACAATGTTATGCCCGACGGAAATCAATTTATAAGTCAGGCCTGACAAACTGACTAATACATAAAGTAAGTTTCGAGAATCAACTCGCCCACAGCGCAAAACATTGATATTAATTAAAATATTATATTATATAATATTAACAAGGAAAATTGGATACAGCTGGGGGGGGAGCTGTCATCGGGGAGGAACAACAGGGTTTTTTCGCGCTTTTTTCCAGGATTAGGGGGCCGCGAAAAAATAACAAGGAAAATTGGTCTCAAATCCTAAGGGTGGCGGAATATGAGTGGCAGTGGTGTACCTAACTTTTTTTTTTACGGAATCAAAGACGCCCCGGGAAATCGAGTGAACATTTCTGAAGCGAGGTCTTCATAATTTATTGAAAACAAACAACAATAGTAAAATAGGAAGTTGAGGGCCAATCTCCTCCCTCTTCGCGTCCTTTACAGTCTGTAAAAACAATATACATTTTGAAGGGCTCTATCCCAACTACTCTGGCCTTTCGGCCTACATTTTACTCATTTATAGGATCATTATTTAAACTTGAAATCGTTGCAAACTATAGCTATGTTCAACTATTAAGTCGTTTATGTAGCATACACCAGAGAAATAATATTGATAATTCTATGACTATATTATTATATTAATTTATATAGTAAGTTACACGATATAGTAATAAAATACAAGTTGACGAACAAAAATGATGTTATTCAAATCTTTATAATTTGTATTCATTTCGTATACACATAAAACACTGTACTGTACTGTACACGTTTTAATTTTGTGTAAATATTATTATTATGATTATACATTTTTTGGCATTTTTTTTTAGTTTTGTAAACTGTTTTTTCCTCTCCTAAATTATGCAACCACGTACCTTTTCGTTTTTATTTTTATTTTTTACGGTACCTATTGTGAGTAAGACGAAGGGTAAAATATTATATTTTAAGTATTGTGTACAAAATATATGACACGAAAATAAAGAGAGACATTTCCTCTTTAAATATTCACAAATATTATTTTATAACAGAACATTTAACAATCGAATATTTTTTTTCCTTAGCAACCGAACTACATGACGTATACCTAATATTATACAAAATATTTTACCCGATCTTTGCCATACCTTAATTTCGATTCCACGATAATATTTTTTTATTAAAATGCTCTAGGTACTATTCAAATTTACATTTTTAGATTTCTACATCAACGAGAATTTATCACCTAAAAGTTAAAATTCACTAAGACCAATAAAAAAAACGTTTTTTCTTGACCCATATTATCTGAAAATATTTGAAGGTTTTGTTGTTTTGATTTTTGAACGATAAAATCTCTTTTATAATTTTATATTACAAAGAAAAATAATTTTATGAGAATTTAGTTCGAATAAGATCGACTTTTGATCTAGTAGGTAGTTTAGTTAAGAGTATTTGTTTATAATTTCGAGTTCTGATATTTAGAGTGAAGTAGCGAAGCCGCTGGGGGCACTGGGGACCACACATTTAAACTTAAAGTATATAATATAAGAAATTTCACAATAACTGACACTAAAAATTTGATTTTTATAAAAACAAAATTATCAAAAAACATGTTCTGTTTTAGAATATTAATTCAAAAATGTTTTAGTTGTTCATTATTTTATCGTTCAAAAAAGTAAAAACCATAAAAATATTATTTTATTCAAAAATATGGTTTTGTGCTGGCTTATGTAAATAAAAATATTAACAATATTAACGACGCTATTAAAAAATAAAGAGGGTTTACTGTTAAAAAAATCACTATGTGTAATATTTAAATTTACGCACTTAAAATGTTTATTTAAAATTAATATAGGTACCTAATAAATACGTACAGAAATAATGATACGCACTACACTTCAGAGTTATTACGATTGATTTTAAAGTCATGTCATGTACACGTGCTTACCTGCACCTAACCCATGATATGTTTTATTATGATTTGGTATGAAATCAATATAAAAACTGAATTGAGCAACTGACCCCAACGCATATTATATTATTATGTTATTAAGGAACGCAGGTACTCAAAAAATACTAAAATGTTTTATTATAATTTATTGTGGGTCGTCGATGTCGATACGATATTATATATAATGAGTATATTTATATTACAGAAATGTGTTCGACGAAGGTTGCAGTACAAAAAATGTGTTTGGCCAACCTAATAAAATAAATCGTTAGAATTATTTTTTTATTATACGCTTAAATTTTTAAAAAATTTAAATCCAAAAAGTTAGAATCGAATCAAAAATTGATAGTTGCATGCAAAATGTCATTGCATTTTCTCAAAACTTTGGAAAAGAACGAAGCGCGTTTAGTACACAGAATACCTTTTTTGTTTTTTATATAATAAAATATGATACAATTTAAGCAATTCTATATATCATTTTATACGGTTTATCGAGCCAACACGAAGGATTTGGAGTTGATCCAAGAATCACCGATTGGTGTTTTAAGTGGCAAGAATTATCGTAAGCTCGCGGCATGTGTAACGTACGGACTTTTGTTAAAAAAAAAACGTATAAAAATTGTTCTAAGCGCATAGAAGGTACACCTTCGTACGCCGTGTTTTTTTTTATTTGCGAACAAATGTTATTTTCAATTGCTTAACGTTTTTAGTGAGAGGCCTTTGGTATAAAAATTGATTATATAAAAGCTTTAAAGTCGGCGGGCGTGTCGGCTAAGTGAGAAAATAATTTTTTTTCAAAAATTGCGTTTTATAGTATAATAGTATATTATAAAATAATAGCAAGTGTTTTATTTTTGTCACTTTACCTCCGAGCTTACAGTCGTGAGAAAACTCTTCGCGGTTCCACTGACTCGAATAATTAACTCGTCGAAAAAAAAGCTTTAAGATCTGTACTCGGAAAATGCCACTTTCAGAGCGAACGACAGCCTGTTTGATGATGTATAATTATATTATATTTATTGACGCCAAACTAGCCTCTGTGGTGTTGGAGGTTGTTTTCGCAAGTGTACCGAGACAATAAACTCATTCCTTTGACCTTCGCGTGGCCCTAGATTTATACAATATGATCCATTAAAAAAAATAACAAATAGGCAATATAAAATTATTTGACGGCTAAAGTTGTAACAAGTACGGAGAAACGGTTTATCATTATTGAAAAATTAAATAGATATATAATATTATTTTAGGTTTACTGCGTTTGTCACGAAATAATAATATTTTGAATGTAACACGGCGCTTAGTGTATGCAATATTGATACGATATACGGCTATTAATACCACAAAAATATTAATAACAATAATATTATTTCGTTACATTGGCCAGTCTGTTGTACATAATATAGGTAAATACCAACCGCTATAACTTCAGTGTGTTGTCGTGTCAATCCGTTATTGTACCAAATTTATTGCTTGACATTCCATAGTCGTCGATTCGTCGTCAATTATTATTATTTGTCATGGCCAACTTTGCCACCGGACTCTTGTTCGCAGCATATTCGAAAATTTGTAATTTTTAGCTCAAATATTCGAGTATTGACCCAGTAACTTGAATGTAATTTAAAGGTAAGAATATTAAGCAGGTCATTTATTATTAGGCTTATAATGGTATTTACATTTTAACGCTACTCGCGAGCTCATTAAAATTATAATATTGTACATACCTAGTTATAACTCACTTTATAATTAAAATATCAATTATTAAAGTCTACGAGGTGCCCCATATAATATTTAACCTTTAAGTTTGATATTTATATACTTTTTGTATGTATTACTCTCGTGTTTAAGCTAAAAGAACCCAAATATTTAATATACGAGTATAACACTTAAGTTGCACATAAAAATGTCATAATAAAAAAAAAATTTGATTACATTATTTTTTTGGTAATTATAACTATTTGGTTATAACTATTCGTTATGATTGGTCCCGATCATATTTTCCATAAAAATGCCTACATAAACGGATAGCATGATTTAAAAAAAAACCAATTTTTTTATGGTCCTATATTATATTATTGATTGATCGCTCAATCTTATAGAGTCCGTACGAACAAACACCAACTCGACTATACCAACGAAAAAAATCAGCTCATTGTTCGCACACTCGTCGTAAAATCTGCGCCGAAATCGATTTCTCGTAGTACCTACGCAAGTATAGGTCTTGAGATTAATCAAAAATATAGTATACTCTACGACCTCGTCTTGTACTCCGAAAACACCGCGAGAGGAAATTCTTAATTGTTCATTTCGGACGACTACAACAACTGTGTGTGGAAGTTTCGTCGGTTGTTTGTTTGTTTTTTTTTTCCAATCAAATGTACCCGCCGGAAAACGGGGTCCCAATTTATTATTGATAAACGCCTTGTTGCTGCGTAAGCCTACATCGACCTGCACAAAACTTAAAAGTCTGTATATTATGTGTGGGTGATGTGTGAGCTCGGACCCGCTGGGAAACACTCGGCCGCGGCATCCCGGCGGGCTATTATTATTGTATGGCGCTCGGTGTAAATGGACGGCGCGGTAGTATATATAGCCGGTTACCGCCCGACGACGTGGTTACCGACAACAGCCCGCGGTATACGCACACACGAGGACTGCTCGAGTCGAGTGTCCAAAAGCAAAGTCAATAATATTATTGTGAAACGCGTAGGTAGTGGATTGTAATTTTCGTTTTTTCGTGTTTAAACGATACCATTACAATATTATATAAACTCGATGGTTTGCCAGCTTTTTGATTGCTTTTATTTATCGTACACGAATTCGACCCCTATTTATAGAAGAGGACATTAATAATTCGTTTGAACCGTATAATATATAAATAGTGCCATTATGATGATATATTATTCGACATGGTCTGTGTGTATTATTAGCCAGTCTCGCGGTGTGCAGAGGCCCGCAAAGGGGTAAAATTATATAAACGATTTCCCTAATATTTACTCGTAACAGCAGGGGCTGAATTCGAAACGCTGTCGAACCGTATCGTAGCCGTTTTTCGGAGCGGTGGCGGCGGGTTGGACGTCGTCGTCGTCGTCGTCGTCGTCGTCTTTCGGCACTTTGCATTGTCGTTTACAGTGGTTGAAATAAAATAAAAACAATCAGTTTTCCGGTAAAAAAAAAAAAAAGGTTGAGAGACGACGGAAAATCCGGTAGCGCGAACCGACGGAAAAATCGCGTGGAAAGCGTGCGCCGCCGAATTTCACTCTGGTCGGTCGACGTGGGACGGCAAAACAAAAGTCGTCCAAGTGGGCAGCGGGCAATCATCATGGCGTCACGTGAGATCCGCGCAGATGGACCGCACAAAGTATACCGAACGATAATTATTATTATATTTTGAATCAAAGTCGTAATCGCACACGTCGACCGAGCCGGTCAGTCACGCGCGTTCGGTTTAACGACGACGCAAAAGCGTTGGCGCCGATCGACCACCGCCGCCGCCGTCCTCCGCGCGGGTTAATACTATATTATAGTAGTCGAGTATGATCGGTTAATAATAGCCAACGCCGATGACGGTAATAAACGATAAATAACGATAATGCCGACGATAGCACGTGTACAGATAGCCGGTCGCAGACCTAATCGATTCGACCACAATATGACAGTCACCGTAATAATAGCAATAATAATTGAAATAATGCGAACCATCATATTATTATTATTGTTGTAATGACAGTGCGTCGTATTGTGAACCACCACAGAGGTAGTGGTAATGACCGCGGCGTGCGAGTCTTTGAAAGCGCCTCGAGGTGAGTCAATAATAACAGTCACCCCGTCGTCGTGATTTTTGAAAAATTATTTTATTTTTTTTTTTTTATTTATTTAAAATAATTTACAACCTATACAAAAATTAGTACAATAAGCAAATTTGATATCTTATAATGGTTAGTGACAGGAGTTTAACATTTATGGACAGGCACTCGGCAGTACCTGCACCCGGCCGGGTACATTTTAATATTATTATTATTTTTTTTTTTATTTTTTTTATTTTAGTAGGTCTCTAGGCCACTGTCTTTTGAGTCTTCTGCGTACATTACCAGGAAGTGAATTGGATGATAGTTGTTTTATTAATGGGTTACTGTGAGAGTTTAAGTTGTTGTGCAATTTAGAGTAATATAATTTTGCTAATTGATTGAGTGTAGAAATGTTTAGGTCTTTATGAAGATTATTGCCTGTGAAGTACCGAGGGCAAGGATTGGAAGGCCTGAAGCGTTTTGATATTGGATGGCTTTGCAGTGCCCCATAACTGAATACCGTATGTCCAAACTGGTCAGACTATTGATTTATATATGATAAGTTTATTGGATAGGGAAAGTTTGGATTTTAAGAGTGGTCTGAGGATATGAAGTCTAGAGTTAATAGTTTTACGTTTATGTTTAATGTGTGGGCTCCAGGTTAGTCGATTATCTAGAATTAGACCAAGATATTTTACTTCGTTTTGAAAAATAATAATAATAATATTTCAATATCTCTAATAAGTAAACATATTCATTGAAGAAAACTAAAAACTATTAAAGACCCACCTGCTATAATAATATTTTACCAACTCAAACCTAGGATTAGTAAAAGTTCTAAGAAACTTTTCCCTGTTTTGTGTAATCGTTGACTTTTGATTTACCCTAAACGACAATATTATAATTAACAACCGTGTACCTATTTATAAGTACAAATAAACATTATATCATTGACAGCCACTAATGTCCACCGTGACGTCTATAGACACCATTTGAGCCCTCTCACCACGTCCAAAAGTCGAACACAACCAACTTCGCGGTAGTCACACGATTGCATTTTTACGACCTCATATTTTTAATCATAAAAAAAGTATTTTACACGGCCACGCACGACTAGTCGTGAACACAATATCACAAAGATTAGTAATTTAGAGTCGCATATAATAGAGAGTTCTCGAGAATCTGTGTAATCTTTGGAAATTTGAAATGTATTGTATATACCAGAAATCTGAAACCTGTGGGAGGCGCTATATTTCTTTTTCGTCCACCAAGAAAACCCCGTTAGACGAGAGAAAACCTTTTACAGTTTTAATACGACTTTAATAAACCATAGGTCATATAATACTATAATTCTACAATATTATAATTATTTATAATATACTAATAAAATCGGTACACTTAACGTAGTCGTATCCTTTTATTAATAGCTAGCCTAGTTTAGGCAACTGGTTGAATTAATTGATAACGACCGATGGCAAACCAAGGTGATGCACAAAATCAAATGTCTTAAACTAAAACGAAAATGTAACCATTATATATTATCTAACAACTATATGTTTACGGCTCGAAACGTGCAGTGAAAAGGTTATTTATTTATTTTTATCTTTTTGAATTTAAAATGTACGGCCATCAGAAATGACGGCAACTATAAGTATAAAAAAAGGCTAATATCAAATATTTAAGATTTTTAAGAAAAAAAACACACACGTAAGACCGTAAGTAGCCTGTTTAGCAAATCCCAGAGGTTTCCTCTTGCAACGTCGGAGGAGTTATCAAGGTACCTAACATCCGTTCAAAAGTTCGGTAATGAAATTTTGGTCAACTTTACTGTGCCGTGAAGTTAATGCATTTAATTATAAATATTTATTAAAAAATATTTCTGCGAACTATAATAAAGACAATCTTTGTTAATAAAACACTATCATTATTATACTACCGCTTTCTGATTAAGAAAAAAAATAATACTTGCCTGTAAACCCTTTATAGGGCATGGGATCTATATATATTTCATACCTAAGAAAAAGAAATTCTTGCACCTTGTGTGCGACGGTAATATTTTTCCCACTTGTTTGAAAAAAATAGTTATTGTTTTGTTCAATTACATAATATATTTTATAATATTTTGAATAGGATAAATAAATCGATAACCGTCGGAGTGGGAAATCATCATCCCACTGCCCGCAGAGGAGACTCATTTTTTCCCTCCAATATTCTTCTTGTCAACATAATTATTCGTTTTATTTTTAATAAATAAACAGTTTATAACTTCGATTTGATTTCGTTTTTATAAGCAATAGAATTTACCGCGTTTTTCTATGTTATCGTGAAGTGCACGTGCCCAATATTAACGGTGTTATCGTAAAACAATAAACATTTTATTTTGTTTACGACTTAATATAATTTGATATGCTCAACTGAACATCATTATTTAAATTTTCGGTGAATATCTTTAAATTAAGTACTGAAGCATTCGATACTGTTTTCAAAAGTCTGTTAACATTTTTTTAATAAATGCCAACTTAGAAAATATTTGCGCTTGTAGTACTTATATCTCTATACGACAATTCTCACGTAAATATGTATATAGTATATTTTAGATGTCTTCAAAACAATTAACCGACGAAGATATATTTTCAAATGGATTAAATGCAACAAGTGATTATAGTATTTCTGCGTATTTCTTTATTGCACTAAAATATTAACTAGGTATATTTTCTTAGGTGCGAAATATACAGAGCCGTTGCCCGTCATCGCCGCAGTTTTTATTTGCCGTAAGAAACTATTTTCCCAACACTTTTCCGACTATGCGAAGCATATCAACGTTTTTCCAATATTTTTCCCAAAATCCAAGTAAGTACTCCGTACCGTACGCGTACTAATTTTCAGAATCATCGAATGTAGGTTAACCCCCCCCCCCCCCACGGAAAAATCAGGAACGAAGTATAAATTATCTGACACTTGACTGACCTACAAATGTATTACTAATAAATAATTTTTCAAAACCCCTCCCCGAAATTTCTTCCTGCGTTCGCCCCTGGTCAAAATACGTGAACCGTATTGAGATTTGTCATAGGCCGTTATTATTCGCTCCGTCGTAATAATTTATTGAGAAACATAATAAATATTGTATATATATATATTTTTTTTTATCAACACGTTGTTTTTAAAACGACGTGGTAGTAAAGTCGAGCTATTAATTTTAAAATAATAAAAGACCCCACAGAGGTAATAAATCTAAAATTTTATGACTAGGTTCTTTTTTTCGCCGAGACGACGGTAGAACGACGCAGTGTAACGTATAAAATATATATTATAAATATCTCTCTATATATACGCGTCGTCGTGTATTTTGTAAATACTAAGCAGACGTGTCCATTAAACGGACTTGACGTGTCATTTTGATGGTGGCAATTTCGACGCATAAAATTAAAATTGTATTTCAATATCGCGTGATTGGATATTAGAAATTCAAAATAATATTATCGGTCCATTCATTTCGAGTATATCGTTATAATTATTTTTACTCGCACGATCGCTAGCGACTGCCAACTGTATTATAATATTATTATCGTGCAGGAAGATGTATTATTCTTTTCGAAAAATATTTATATGTTTCTTTTTTTTCTCATCCGGCAAGTCGTATGATAATATGTTCTTTTAACATACTTCTAGTTAAGCCGTGATCTCTTTTTGACGCGTCTACGAATTTCAATGCGATATTGTTTGTAAAAAAAAAAAAAATCCATTACAATAGCAAGTACATATAGTCACCTCGTTGACATTTCGTGTACTTTCCGATGGCACTTTTATTCGTTAGCTTCGTTAGTCGTTCCGCGAATACTGCACGAATCGCCGTCGTATGTTATAATGTCATTATTTTAATGAAAGTGACGGTATTGTGAAATGCGTATTACGACGACGTTGTGATTCACACAATAAATAATAATAATATGTTAACGATACGCGAACGGCAAACAAAGACGAACGCGATGAAACCCGAATTTTTCAAAGTCACGCTGATAATTATTGTTAGTAGAATAACGAAGAAGAAAAAAATGCGCCAAATTGACGTCTCGTATTGCAGTCGCGTGAAATTTACGAGCTTTTTTTTGTTGCAAAAATTTCGAAGTGTCGTATGCGACCAATATTGTCTTGAGGGCCGGTAGAGAAGACCGCGATCAAATGACGTACACTGCTGCCACTAAACCATGTGTGACACACATTCAATCAAATTACCTAGTGTTGTGGAATTACAAAATTTTGCCGTGAGAATCAGAAAATGTGCAACTAACTTATGTTTTTTTTTTTTTTTTTTTTTAACTCGCAGTCTTTGAAAGTTTTAACGAATGGTTGATAATGCTGATTAAAAACTGAGGTAAACAATAATTGTTTGGTTGCCAAGTTTAGATAGGTACCTATATACCATATAGTGTACCTATATTATATTTTTCTGAATATTAGGAACTAATTACTCGATTTTTCGATTATTTCCATCACTATAAAGTATAATTATTATTATAATATTCAAATGTGGGATACGCGAGTTTGCGAGTATACCTATATTCTAGATAAACTTTCCAAGCTACTTATATATTCAAACTAAATTTCTATTTTGACATTTTTTCTATAAAAGTCAAAAATACCAACAATACAATGCCCTCGTTATCGCTTTAGTAGAAACGGTCATCCATGTTATCATGTCTACATTTTTCAAATAGTATGGATTAACAATTAGTTTAACAATTGTAAAACGGGCCCCGAAACAGTGTAAAACGCCGTTAGCGTCTATGGCGGTCATGGCCTTTAGCATCTATGGCGGTCATGGCCTTTAGCATCTATGGGGTCTACGGCGGTTAGCAGCTGTGCTCGTTTTATTTTCACTTCTCACCACATCTAGACGACCACCGAGGTGTTGACTGCGTTGACTTGCAAATTGTTATCAGTATCACAGCGAGACGGAAAGATTATTAATGCAGGCAATAATTATTTTATTTCAATACAATAATAATATGTACGTTACGTTTTCTTAATTTTATTCCCGTGTGCGCTTTCTCGGTTTCATTTATAACTTTACTGTCAACGCAGACATGGAAATCGAACCGAAACAAAAAAAAATATCATGACGTGGAACGTATTAGAATATTTTGAAAAACAAAGTAAGTGACCAATTATAGAATATATATCAAGTGCCATAATATGATTGTTCTTAAACTGTATTTTAGGTAAAATAAATGATGTTGATCTGCAAGTAAGTCAATGAATGATTATTTTTTAATATTATATGTTTATTAGGCTACATTATTGTTTTGTCATTATGATTCTTGTATATACATGTATACCTTTTTTAATTATAATTCGCCTATACTCAAGACTTTTTTTAGGATTAAATCACTGATTATAACATTTATAAATTGATCTTTAAAACGATACATTTTATATAATATATTATGACAGATTACTCCCTGTCGCCTCAATTCTAAAACAAGTAATTTGATGGGTTGAAAATATCACAATAAATAAAATAAAATATTATATTTTTAACCTTATAAAACATTCATAAAATGTTAACATAAAGGCCAATTGAAAAATTATCATTTTGCGAGTAAACCTAATTTTATCTTGTAAAATAACTATCTAAAAATTCGCAATGAACTAAAGCAAAAAAAAATTGTTAGGTAATTCAACCTAGTGTATGATTTTTTCAGTATATTTCCAAATGATCGAAAACTTAAGTGTATGACATTTGAAATGGAGTTAAAGTAACTTGGTAATAACAAAAAAAAATATTAACTGCCTTAAAACAATTTTAATATTTACAGCTAAACATGAAATATGGTTATTGGTTTTTCAGTTGTACCCAAAAAAAAAATTCGTTTTTGTCAATAGCTGATTTCGCGTAAAAATTTCCGTTTTTCCCAAGTTTTTTCTTTGAGTTTTCTGATTTTCAATAAAAGTATTGGGAATTTTTTAGTTTACCCCCCCGACCGCAAGTACCAGCAAAAAAAAACACACATCATTGTAAAATCAATACATTCATCACTCCACTCAGAATCTGAAATATATATTCAAGAACATTTTTTTTTCACACAATTAAAATGTAAATTATTATCAAACAGAAATAATATAATAATCAGATAAAAAATTAATGACCAACATAAATAACATTGTGTACACATAGATTAACTATGCAATATTATCAGACACTTTTTGCAATTGTGTTAATGAACATTTTTTTTTTTTTTATTCATTTAAGTAGGTACCAGATTTTATTATTCGCAATTTAATCAACAATTTCTTTAAAACATTTAAACTTTTTATTCTTTTGGTCATACACGTTAACAACAATCTAAATAAGAAAATGAATTGTTCATTTAAAAAAATTAATGTACTTAATTTGGATTGTTAAAAAACTAAATAAATAAGTTGACGAAAAACGAGCTACGAGTTATTATAAAATATAATAAGTTCGACGTGTATCGTGTGTGTGTATATATATATATATATTTATAGCTGTATATAATTTATTATTTAATAATACATAATAACATTTGTTATTAAATTTATTATTTTATAAATTACTAGTTTTACGGTGCTATAGTAGATTTAATATTTTCAATTTTGATGATTTCTCTGCACTTAGTGTAAACTCAAATAAAATCTTAGGTTTTCCAATTTTTTTTTTTTACTGGTTCTTATTTTGAAAAATTGTGTAATATGTTTTTTTTAACGTTTGGACAGCTATAATACAATTTTCTTTAACTGCTTTGTTATTAAATACAAATAACGAATGAAAGTAACTTTTATAAATTCAAATTTCTGCCGTTTTTTTCAATATTATTGTATTATGCTATATTGCATATTTTATGTTTATAAAAAAAAATTTGTAAAAAAAAGCTTAAAATTGTCTCCTTTTTTAAAGACTTTTTTAAAAGTTTGAGATCAAAATATTGAAAAACGGAGATCGATGCGGCCTGTAAAATATTACCCTCTATTAGTTAAAAAAAAAATTATCAAATTTGGTTGATTCTACAGCACAGGATCCCTATTCCCGTAGCGCGTATTTTTGTGTACAAAATCGCGTTGGCACCGTGCGCCTTAATCACAGATCATACTCAAGCAGTACCTAGTTAAGGAGTACTGTGAGTGTACTCTTGAAAAGTTGGATTCAGACATATTTTTAAAAAATTATCTTTTTTTTTTATCTAGATAAAAAAAGTATTTTTCCTTTATCTCGATAAATTTAAACTTTGGCATCTTTTATCATTATTTCGATACATTTTTGTCGTATTATCTTCATCTTTTTCTAGATAAACAACAAAAAGTGCTTATCTAACACTGCATAATATAATATGATTATGGCATATTTTACTCTTAGTTGTGTTCAAAAGTCTTGATTATTGCAGATGAATATCTGTTATGTCTTGTTAAAATAGCGAGTAGAATTATTATAATCGATGTCGTAAAAGTTATAAGACCACGCGCAGCATTGTAGCTTTTATGGTAATTATTTATAAAACGTCGATAAGTGATAACTAAATGCGAAAATAAATAATAGAAGTCGCTCACGTCATAAAAATAATTATAGTATGAAAGCTATTAGACGCTTTAATTATAAATTATAATTGTTATTTTATCTCGATTGTAATACGGCTGCTAAAACCGTTTAAAAAGTGGTTAAGATTGTATTTTCTGCGACATACTTTTATAATAGTTACATCACACGATCGGTTTAAAAAAGCAGAAACGATTTCGCGTTCTGACAACAAACGAAATTCGCAAAATTAATATCCGAGCACACCGCGATTGTTATACGTATTACATTATTATTGTATATAAACTGATTTACATATTTTCTACCTACAACTATAATATAGTGTTCAGCTGAAACTCGCACTCGCGCCAATGGAAACCTCGCTAAAGGGTTGTAGGTATATCATATAATATGTATAAAGGTATATCCGCCGTTTATTTGTATATAAAATAAAATAACACGACGTATCGGGTAAGTACAATACGATAATGCGCGTTAGCATTCAATCAAACTCTTAACACGTTGAGTGCCACTGTCGACACTTGGTCGACGACTACTGTTGTCGGGTCTCCAGGACCGCGGTCGACACGTGGTCGACAAATGTTATGTGTATCTTTATAGGTGTATTACTTCATCGGTTATAGACGTACAGTTTTGATTTTTATAATATGTGGTTATTCAGTAGGATCTCGCGATTTCATCGATATATCTGGATTTTGCGTACCTAGTCATTTTTGGTCGGTTTCTCTCATTACGATATTATTATTTTGGTCACCACTGTCTGTTATATTGGTTTATTGCCAATTAGCTGTGCTATACCTTATCAGATACAGATAATCTAAAAATAGATGGGCATTAAACGACTTTGTAATTGATTACATATTTTCAAATTTATATTTTAATAATTAAAATATTTTATATTTGTAATTATATATTATACTATTATTTATATAGGTAATTTGCGCAACATGTTCAAATCCAATTTGCAAAAAACATACTACAACCATATGCGATTCCCGTATCTGTAATACGCAAATTCAAGAATAAAAAGTTTAATTATTTTTTTTTTTTAGTAATAACAATATGTTAATGCTCGATTATTCAAATAATTGTAATGTGTAATATATTTTGTAAAAAAGAATAAATATATAAATACTTAAATAGGTATATATAGTTTATAAGTTCTCATTCATATAATAAATGTGTTTTGGTAGTTTATTCCATATTATAAGACTTATTGAAGAAAGTGAAAGAATCTCGCTCACCACGCGACCAAAGGAGTACAAAAAAAAGACGAGACCAACGACGGGTTAATAACTATTTTTCCCCGAATGACGGCGACGGCGACGGTGTTGGTAATGTTGTACATGCGGCGGTTCAATTTCCAATAATATAATAATAACTATATTAATTATTATATTATTGTTTGTGTCACTCATTGGTTGACAAAAATAATATTATTTAGTTTATTTTAATTATGTTTATGGTGCATTTTACTTGAATAACAATAATAGTTTGTGTTTATGTTCGCAGACTGGCACATTCTAAATGTACATTTTACATAGCGTTTATTACATAATATTATTTATACTGATATTAATTATATAAATTATTATATTAATTAATTATAATATTATTTATATTTTTACTATTATTTATACAACTTGGCCGGGCGCGGAGAACCGATGTCGACACGTAGTCGACCGTCGTCGTCGCGGCTCACGTTTGGCGCGGAAACTCACTATATACAACCATCATAAATACCGTGGCACTCAACGTGTTAATCCTCTTATTACTTTTGTGGGTGATCCGATTCGGAATATTTCAAGTCGAATCCCAGTTTCGCGCGTACTCGCCCACTCGACGGCGAAACGAAATATGTTCGATCCGGCGAGTCGCGGCGTGAAACCGGAATCGTTCGTTTACATAATTTTCAAATAATTTCCCTCGGAGCCTTTGACATTCGATCGAAAAGTATTCCCAGAAACCGCACTGAACTCGAAACTATAGAGAAATGTCAATATTTTGGGTGTAAAAAAAGGTCTATTTTCCCACCCGGGCGAATTCCTGATCGAGCCACTTTTGCAGGCTCGCGGATAACTCCGCGGAGGCCTTTTGAAATCAAAACCGACCTCGGGACATTTAAAAATAATCAGTGTATTACATACATCGCAAAGGCAGTTTTCACCTTTACGTGGACGTGACGCATCCAACAAGTCTCCGACAGCGATTAAGTGAGGAGCGAATGTTTATAGATTTGACATATTTTTAAAAATTATAATCCAAATTCATGAGGAGTAAGATAGAAAATTGTTTCATCACTTTTAACGAATTCAAATCTCCAATTTAATATTTTCGCATGTTTGTCCGATTTTTACTCGTTTGGTCGTGTTTTTTTTTTCGTCACGATTTTAGTACATATTAATTATGGTTTTTGTTGTACATTATTATAATATAACGTAAAATATTCCTTACCAATAACCTACAATATAATGTTTATAATATAATAAAGGCAGGTTCATGTCTTAACCTGTTATAAATTGCGTAGTAATTAAAAAATAAATTAAAATAAATTAAAAATGTTCATCTTTAAACAAGACGTATGCTATTTATTATTATCATTATTGTTTTATTTTGCATGTGTGGACTTCATTTTTTAGATGTGTTTAAAAACAATTTTATGTTCCTAGTATATTATAGTCTAGAGCAGTGTTTCCCAACTGGTGTTCCGCGGAACCTATCTAACTTCCGAGCTAGTTCCAAGGGTTCCGTGGGAAATTTGAGAACAGATAAACTGGTACTTAAATGACATTTGATAACTTTCGTGAACGACAACTGGACCTCTTCTCGTAGAGACGTTTCATTGTCCTGTCACAAGATATTTGTTGTGTAATAAGGGTTCCGCAAAATTTTGAAGTTCCTGCAAAGGCTCCGCGAGCAAAAGAAGTCGGAAAAGACTGGTCTAAAAACGTAATAAGTTTCTTCTCCTTTTTTTCTTTTTTTCTTATTTCAGTGTCATATTATAATAATATGTATTGGGTCATATTATATTGTACCATTGGGCTTACGCCCGTTTATTAATTAATTAATTAAATATCAAACAATCACTGATTACAATAATGTTTATAATATTATTATGTTCACGGATTATCACTTTTTAAAGCATGGGGAATACCAAACATTTTTCTTTTTATAATCTCATGACAACATTAATATGACTTTTATGAATGAACATATTATTTGACGTTTATGCCCCACCGCTTATCGTCATCAGTTCTAGATCCGCCCACTGTGAGTGACGATTACGCCGAACGGGATTCAAGCACTCTGTACGTTTTTTTCTAAGGGCTTTTAAAATAAAATACAACGTTCATCAATTACAATAATTTATATTATTGTTCGGACGATAGGTATATTTGAATTTACATAATATCTTTACGTAATATTATATTAATTTTTATATATAATAATAGGAGAGCAAAAAGTTCGCACCGAATAAAAAATTGTAAATATTGAGAGTTAATGTCGATCGTGATGTGGATTATTCTCAACATCGAGTAGCGAGTTCGAGTCTTAAAGTGTGCGCGCGATTTGTTCCGAAGTCCGACGTCCGTGATTGTCGTGGGGGGGGGAGGGGGGTAGTCCGAAAGCCACCGTTCGGTCGGCGCATCAGCAACAGTCGCGTCTCGGGAAAAACCGGTCGGCGCCCTGCCGCAGATGCGCTCCTCCCGGTCTGGCTGGAGTGCACCGCCGCCGCCTCGGATTTTCCAAAACGCACGCACGTCGCACCACACTCGCCGCCACGCACCATCGCCGCTCACCTCGTCCACGGTCCGTCCACGCCGCGGCCGACTATCGCGCCGTCCCACTCCCCTCCCCCCCCCCCCGCGCGATGTATTGAACGCGGCCGCGCACGCGCCGGGCGGCCCAACAAGCGCGCGCGAAAGGCGATCGTGGTGGCGGTGGCGGTGGCGGCGGTGGCCCCGCAAAGGCCCGCGCGATTCAAAATCCGTCCCCGCGGGAGTGCAACAGGAGGACCCGCGACGCAATTTTGGCGCGCAGGCGCACGCGCCGACACCCGCGTAGCGCCAGACGACGGCCGCTCTGCCTCCCCCCTCGCCAGGGCGGCCGCGGAGGGGTTTTTAGCGGTGGTCGGGCGGCGGCGGCGGCTTCGGCGTCGGCGGCGGTGACTCGTAGTATAGTACAACAGTTGTAGTAGTAGTGACGGGTCTGATCGCGTCCGACGACCACCATCGCCGCAGCCGACCACTTGCACCACCGCCGACGCCGCGCCGGACCACCCCTCATCGACTCGCGCCCGACGGCCGTACCTGTTACGTAATCGCTTCTGTCTGGGGTGAGTTTTTGTGAATTTTTTTCCAAAAAAAATTGCGAAAATATTTATTTCCGCAAACACGTTTTTATATTAAAATATCGCGTCCCTGAACGAAAATCTCTGCTGCACATTTAAAATGTTATTTGCAATGTATACACAATAATATACCTGTCGTATAGTATTATTTTCAAAGACTATATTATATACACGTTTCAGCGTGATGCTTATAATTTTTTTTTTTGAAATTTAATATTGTTATTATATGACATTATAATACGATATATGCACCGAACGCGGAAATAATTGATATTATTATGATGCCGATTTTGAAATCAAATACGATATTATTATTATATTAGTTCGTGGAAATCGGAACTTTGCACTCGGTTTTTATGGTAGTTATTTATAATTTAATATAATATACTGAATAATGCCAACGGAATTTATACATTTTAAAGTATTTTTATTTGTTTTGTTTACGCGTTACGTATCATTTTTATACGAATTCAAATTGAAAAATAATAAGAGTATTCGGTGCACATTTACATAATCTGGAAAAATATTTAAGCATAATATTATTTGAATTTTTAATTGCGCCGCTCGTTATTTTTTAACTGTTTAACTAATCCATTTTTGTGTACGAGTTATGTAAGTTTTTCTTATTTTTTGCGAACAACATTATTATGTAAATTGTTGAAAGGAATCCGTTAACTGATGCAAAGTCAGTATAGGTATACACTTACACAATGTTTTTAACATCACATCATGAACATACGTTTATAATTAAGTAATGTTAGCCGGCTACATAATATATAAACATACGTGGAAGGTACGTTTTATCGAATTCTTCGTCCATCTCAATCGCACGGAATAATATAATTAACTTAATTAATAAATGCCACCCTCAGTGTGTTTTTAATTATCTTTATTATAGATCTCGACTATTTTCTTATCGACGGTAAGCAAAAAATTGATTGAAGTTTCAAAATGGTTTAATAGATGTTTTCATTTAATTGACACGATGTATTTGGAAAATGTTATACTAAATATAATAATTAGTTTTTATTTTTTTGCGTTATTAACGTTAATGAAATAAACTTAAGAAATGTACCATTGAAATAGAAGTATTTAACTCAATGTAGAATTATATATCAAATAAGTCTTTTTTTTTTTTTTGTAGTTTATTTATTATTTACTGATTTTTAGGCACCTATTATACTTCATTATCGGAAATAGAAATAATTTATAATCTCGACAGTAATTATATTGGTAGAATTTTTATACTAACCTTCGATTTTTCATCTGATTTTGACCCAAAATATATATTATTTGTCATAACAAGGCAGAGTTTAACCCGACTGAAAGTATATTTTTATCGTAGATGGTGGTAAAGAGAGAACAATTATTTTTAAAGTCTAATGGATTATAATTAAACGAATCTCTGTGATTCACGGTAGCCGAGCAAACGGACTCGCGTGTGAAAATAATAGTTGTAGTGGCGAGTAAGAGCAGTGGACCTTTTTTTTTCGAATGGCCTTTCTACGGGTCCATACAACTGTAAAATAGAAAGAAAAAAAATAGATCATTCGATACGCAATGTCTTTTAACAAAATCGGATCGCCATTAAATAATTTAAAATATAATCACGATCGATTAAAAATCATTATCCAAAAAAAAAACGATACTGCTAATTTACCCATCGATTGCAGGGTGCAGAATTCTATTCCAATAGCGACGGACAGCGTAATGTCCATTATATAATATTATCACGATATTTTAATCGATTATAAACACACATTAATAGTGCCACAACTGGCCCTTGTGAGGTACCTAGTTCCTAAGTTTTTCACCCTATCCGGTAGTACAATATTTTATTTTTTATCGCGTAAGGGTTGTACGCCTCGTTGCATTAGATTTTCGACACATATTATATTATTACCTACTGAGCAGGATACAACAATAACACACACACACACAGCGTACGCGCGCTCCGCACGGATCGTTAAACGTTAATAATTATTATTGGCCGTCGGACGATTTAATTGAAACTCGTTATTTCGGCCCGGTATAGCTGATATAATAATAATAATAATAATAATACTAATTGGTATATACCGGAGTCACGGGACCGGTCACGTTTCCGGACCACCATTGTTCGAAAGGGTCGGAGGGGGTGAACGTGGATCCGACCGGCCGGTCCTCTCCCGGCGTAGGTCTTCGATCGACACGTATTATAGTTGACGTGGTTTTCGTCCGTTCGTTAGTAACCAGAGACGCGACGGGGCGGCAACCGCGGTACCTGTATCGTTCCATTATGTCGTACAACGACGGTGATAAGTACACACCGCGGGCACCAAAGCATCTGATTTACATCTTTGATGTGAAGGGTGGCGATAGGTTTTGAGCGCATTTTGGTCTTACAAGCGTTTCGTTTACGTTCAAACACGAAACATATCGCTGTCGTGTATTTTTTAACGAGCGATTATTAACTATCGCGTCGTACGACATAATAGTTTCATAACGACAATTTTTTTTTTTTTATCGAATCTAAGTAACCTACCTACTTTAGAAAATAAAACAAGTGAGTTAATTACATTTCTAAGAAACGAAGAAGAAAAGTCGTCCCAACCCCATGAAACAGATTCCAACACGACTTCAACTCGCTCGTATTAGGGTCCAGCGAGGGGTCCGGACCTCAACCCCCCCAACAAAATTTGTTTTCATTTACGGCCTCGATTGTATGACATAACATTATATTCTATAGTCTATACGATGAGAATCGGTCGCCTAGTTTCGACAGCCCAAACCGGACTGGTAAAGTCGGTTGGTCGCGAATACCAGAAGGGGTGGAAAAGAAAACACCTCGTCCTTTCCCACGAAAAAACAGTCAAGTCTGATAGTTTTCCATCCGCTTGCGATAATATTTAACATTTACGAACACGACGAAATATAATAATATTGCTATTATACAAATACATGCGTGTATACATAATATTATATATGATAACATTAACCGACGTACCACGACCAGACGCACGGTTTATACCACGTATATTATATGACATTCCATCCGCGCCCATTTCATCGCAATAATAATAATAATTTTATTAATACTTCGTAAACCGCGGGTCGTACGCGAAATAGCGGATAAAGTGTGCCATTTTTGTTCCATAACTTGACTGCGGACAGAACCTTCTAGCCCTCGGGGACGAATTCGGTGACGAGCTATTGTGTGTATTCTATTGTACTAAGCTTTATAGGTACCTATAAATCGACAGTAATTAAATACTTTATTTTTACAACTTTTCTACCCGACGCGCGTCTTGTTTTGCATAGAAATGGTTTAATTGTTTTTCCTGGAATAGTTCGTTTACTGTTGCGTGTTTTGTATGGCATTATAACAACGCACGTTAAAATAACTCCGGCAGCTAAATGACAATACTTAATAAAAAATTAAACAACTTCAGTCAACACAATCCGTGGGCGGATCGACCGATGAGGTCCTCTCTGCGGTATCGTGTACGGTACTAAAATTAATAGTGTTTGTATGTGTAGGTACCTACCGACGATATAATATTATATTTTTGTGGAAAATAAATTTAAATATTTTAAGTACGATATATAATTATATTATACGACGGTTAGGAATAATAATACAACGCGTGTACGTCTTGTCCCATAATAACTTTTTTAATGATATAATTTTTCGTTCGATTTGTATTTTGCGGATTTACCGGGAAATTAGCTTATCCGAGGATACCGTAAGTACAATGTATGCATTCGGAAAAAATGCGTTTTTATTCTTTTTGTGTTTTTTGAAAATCTCCAAAATACAAGTCAAAATATTTTGTGACACGCGGCGGGCTGTAATAGCCGTACTCACAAATATTTTTACCTAAAACTGTGTGTGTGTGACTGAAGTATTCGTGCACGCGATGCTTCACAAGTCACAAGTGCTTCGAGTGTTGATCATAATATATTATAATATGATAGGCGTGACTCACAAAATATATCTCATCGTTTAGTTTTAAGAAAAATAAATGTAATAATATGAATACTTACTCGTTATTATTATATTATAACGTATAAAAGAGATTAATAAACGAGAGAGTATGTCGGGTCGGTGCCTGCCGGTATAAAACACAATGTAATGTAAAAGTTTTACGGGGGAGAAAAATCGATTTTTTCCCTAAATGACGTTTACGGGTTTGTCATAAAATGTAACTCATTTTATACTGTACCAGACGTTAATAATCAAAAACCACTGTATTGTTTAAACAATATTCTATCAATAAAGGCAGAGATAAAACGTAATTTAACTGTTATTTCAATTCGATACTTATTTACTTGCAATTTAATTGTGTGCTTTAAAGTTTATTTTCCTTGTAACTTGGAAAAGTACCCGATTTTAATTAATACGGTTGCGCGTATATGGTAGCGGTATACAACTCTAAGATTATTTTTTTGAAGACGGTTCAACTAATTATGTTATTGACATTGTATACGTCATGATAAAAAAAAAAAAAACACTTGTTTTAAAAAAGTACAGATTCAAATATTTAAACTTATAGTATTGTGATCAATGTGTATTCAAACAATTCGAATGCAATAAGCGAGATTTTCTATATACACGTATGAAAACCAAATCTTCAAGTAGTACAAATCCAATATTTTTATTATATTATCTTCCAACGACAGCAAAAATATCTAATTAATAAAATAACGTGAATTTATAGTAATTAATTAAGATTTAATTACACTACTTAAATCACATTACTTAATATGAAAATTATAATATCTTCAGTTTGACACGATTATTTCATTATTTTATACAAGCGTTTCGCGTTTGTTTTAAAGTTCATTCCGTGCCCATATTATAATTCTTACTTATACTGTCAAGTAATCTGATGTCTTGAATATTGATTCCACATTCAACATAATTCGTTATTAATTTGTATTTATTTTATAAAAGTTTCTACTGGCATTAAACATAATATCATTACCATACATTTGAATTATTAATAATAGCTAGAAATTATGTTTCGTTTTTTCAAAATTCCAAAACTTAATTATTAATAATAATTATAAATGTGTTCATGACCTCATGAAAAAAAAAAATATATATATATAAGATTCTTGTTCAATAAAAAGGTTAAGTACCTATTCAATTATAGCTTACAACTACACTCAACATAATATTATTATTAGTTTGTTATTTTGTAGTAAAATTAAAACTAATAAATTGGTTCAAAAGTAAGACGGCGCGTTGAATAGGCAATTTCGGTACATGCCGATATTATCATAATGCATCCTAGTCCCTAGACAGAAAATCACGTCATTATCAAATCGAAATTTGCAGTGTCTCGCTGTGTTTACATATCAAAGATAAATAGCCACGTGACTCAACTTAAAAACTGATGAAACCCTTTGCTGACTTAACAATTGTATTGTTAAAAATATTTAATTTTTACATAAACAATAAGTTCTTGGGCTGGATAAAATTTCTTTCTGACCGTTTTGGATAAAGCTTTGCTCATAAATTATTGCTATTGGTTACATAATATTATAATGATAATTTAATTTCATAAAAATTCATCAAACAAAAAGTTTTTATTTCACTTAATAAAAAAAAACCTATTATATGGTTATTCATAACAAAACACCGTAGAATGCTACTCGATATTTTTCTCTAAGAGGAAAATTATTTTTAGTTCCTTGTTACTCCAAAAAACATATTTATGATTCATAAAATATTTTCCTTTTAGGGAAAAAAATCGAATTGCGTACTACGTTTTTTTTTTTTTTTTTATAATTGTGTTTTACATTGAATTTAGGAGATAAAATTCAGGAGAATGTTGAGAGTTACAGTTTTTTTTTCATTATTGATTTAACTCAGAAAATCGGGCCATAAGCTAGACATTGCACTTAGATTTGATTAAATTTTGTATTAAATTAATGTAAATCATGTTAAAATTTTAAAAACTTATATTTCAAAATATTATCCATCGGAAAAAGGAGATATTTTAAATGAAATTAAGTGAATATATTTTTATAGCGTAGTAATAGTTTTTTTTTTGGAATATTAATAAATAATATTATCAATGACGAATCTAACAGATATTTAAAAACTAATTTAATCGCCAGTGGGAAAGTGCGTAACCTTCGTGACTTTAATAACATTACGCTTATCCGATGTAAATCTGCAAAGGGTTCGATGGCCATTTTGGTAAATCCAATTTTCTCGATATAGACCCTTGTTGTATTATGCGTAGAATAATAATAATAATAAAATGTGTGGAATTTTGTTGGCTTCGTGACACGGTCCCGGCGGCCACACGGCGGTTTAATAAACGTGAGCTGGAGAACGAACTTAGCTCTCTCCGAGGGTAAAGAGAAAGAGAGGGATTGGATCAGCCCCATTTGTCGTGATGACTGAACCCTTGGGTGACATAAATCTTGTACCCAGACACTAAATTTTCCCCGAAGCTACGACATTTATTATAAAACGGGGAGAGGGAAATCTCAAAAACTATTTGTTTGACTCGACTAAATGAAAAGGCAAATTATACGCAAAACTTAGTCTTGTAATATTAAGCTATATTATACGTTTATACGTTGTAATAATTAATTTCTAGTATTATTTTTATATATTATTAATTTAAGTACACTAACACTCGTGTTCTAGAAAATCAAAAAATCACCTTTTTTCGGTAAATAAATAACTCTCATGAAAATGTTGTTGTATGTAAATGAAAATTCAAACAAATAGTTTTTAAGTTATTTAATTGTATGTACTACCATTTTAAAAAATATTGTAATTATTATTACAACATATATTTAATAATTCAGAAACTACTCGTTCGAATTTCGATTAAGATACATCAACATTTTCAAAAAAAATTCCCCACTTGACAATTTACACTAACCCATAAATAAAGTTGATTCTCAATTTAAAAAAAAAAAGTTTAGTATAGCCACCGGTCACTCCTTAAATGGATTCAAAAGTCTAAATAATTGAAAATGTTATCTTAAGTACGCTTAAAAATTCCTAAAATCAAAATTTGAACGAATGCGTTCTTAAATTCTAAAAATAGGTGTGAGCATGCTGGGTGAATCGCCTTGTATAGTTATTAGTAGTTTCATGAAATCTAGAAATGTATAACACTGGAAAAAATTGTATAAGACTATTTTTCTATGACTATTTGACCGTTCCAGTCATCAAAATATTAAAACAAATTTATTAATAGGTATTTTTCTTATTTAATCGTAAGGTTTTATGCGTTTTTAATTTATTTGTTTTGTTCGTAAACCACATAAGGTCAAAACGAGGGATCAAAATTACCGAACCTTTTACAAACAATGCGGTACTACAACTTAAGTAAACTGCACATTAACTTTGCATGTTTCTTCGTTAAAAACATGATGATTCGTCTAAAACTTTACACTGCGTTGGAATAATAATATTATCTTTACTCACTAATATTTACAGATTCATTAGATCGCTTTCCGAAATAAAATTCGCATAATTGACGTAGTCGACTTACCTATTTCCAGTGTTGAACGAATCGCACGAAATCATCACAAATTCGTGTAAATACTGAAACAGAATCCGATGATCACCGGCGAGGTTTATTATATGCAACGATTATACGCCCAGGCAATATAAATACCATTACTAAATTGTATCATTTTTGTTTAACAACTTAAAAATACTTCGTCGTTAAAATATTATTAAAAACAACTTTGTAGAAAATGAAGACATTTTTTGTGTCGTTTTAATAGATCAATCAATTATTTTTCATACAACTACTAATTATAGTAGTCTACTATTCCATATAATATTATATCAGTTTATAAGGTCAAGTACAAGTTTATTAATTTATTATATTTATAAGTTTTTCTCAGAGTATGTATACTCGACACCCACATCGCATCGAATTCGTTTTCTGTATATTACATAATATCATGAGTGAATAAATTTATGTGTGGGTCAAAGGTGCGAATATTTTAAATTTCTTTATATTAAATAACGTCATTATGTGTGTTTTGTTTGAGAATTTTTCCGCTCGATTAAACTGAACATTAAATATTATGTAAAATGTAATTAAGAACGCTGGTAATTAACTCGAACATTAATTTATCGAAAAATAAAAATGCAAAGTATCGCGAGCACAAAATGCGTAAACGCAGTCCTTTTTATATTAAATTATAGGTTTATTACCCGAAATTCCCTCGCGACCTTTAGTAAAATAATAAAATTACGGAACACGATTTGTATCCGTGTCGGACAGAGACAACTGATTCTTCGTCGTCGCGTAATTTCCGATAAATTTTGTATGAATCGCAATAATAAATAATTGTAGAATTATATACATTCCTACGTCGGAGTGTTTGTTTTTTACGGCTAGCTGATGCTACCATATGTTTTTTAATACTTAAAATCTGTAAAAAAAAAATACACTCTAAAATGCGTAAGTGAAAAAATATAACGCGACAGACATAATATAATTTGGGAGAAATTATTCGTACTTTGTACATCGATCGCGTGTTGTATAGGACGAGAAATCATATTATTATTATCTATTTGAACTCTCAATATTATATTATAATATTTTATAAACATTATATATATATTATATTATAAGCCGTTTTAGGATTTGAGATTTCCACCGCACCGGTGGCGCGCGTAAGTCAGAGGTCGGAGGAAGGGGGATAAAAAGGTGTTTGAATCTACCTTTTAAATGAGAGGCATTTCACGGCTACCGGGGGGGGGGGGCGTACACTTTACGGACTATAATCTTTCAAAATATAACGCCGAGACACCACTTTCGGAGATGATATTGATTGTATACATTAGGTTTGAACGAACTCGAGTATATCCACAGCAGCAGGCACATTTCGATAAATATGTTAGGGCGGCTACGTTGCGTTTACGAAGGCGTTTTAGTTTGTTTATTGCGAGTGGTTTTTTTTTTTTTTTTGATGTTTAAACTAAAAGTCATAAAACGCGTTGTCATAATAATAATAATAATATTATAACCGAGTTTCGCGTAACGTTTCAATAACATGGACATATTTTCATCGAGCTATAATTTTATAATATTTCCAGGTACAAGTCTCGGTAGAGCTGCAACCACTGCAGCCGACTATCAATTTTTTTCCCGAGTAAACGTTTTTTTTTTTTATTTATTTACACAAAACGACGACGGCGCTTTACCACGTGTGCACACAACGGAGAGCCGACGGTTATAATATAGATAATAATATAATTACGTCTGTGCTCTCTTTTCGTTTATGGACGTTTATTCGATTTATATATTTTTATGATACTACGATACGGTTTTCGATTCGAAAGGCTATACAATAATTAAACCAATCGCGGTTATTGCCTCGATGACAATAACCATAATATATTATTATACGATATAATATTATACATCACTATCGGTTCCGGTGGGTTTAACGTACGCGCAACGAAAACAATTTATTATTTTATTATTAATAACGCCGTTCGTCACCGACGACGGCAGCAGTGGCGCACGCGGATTGACACAATATGCGTGTGCCGTTCGTTGACAAAATTAAATTACACGTTGTTCTGTATAATATTCTTGAGGTAGAGCTTAAAAAAAACACTTCTATATACCTAAGAAACACGCGATGCAGGTACTGTTTTTATTCAAAATAAATAAATTTGACCTTATTTTTTTTTTGTTTTTCGTATAAAATAAATATTATTTATATCTTTTCAAACTATCGTACGATAAATATAAATAAATTTATGATTTCAAATATTTTTTTTCTTTTACTAGTTTTAAACACGCGTCGCGTCGTATCGAAAACTTTTGTATCGTATTTTTTTGTCAGTCGTAATATTCTAATATTCAATTTAGCAGTCGGCTTGGCAACAAATTCACTTGCATAAAAATAATGCAATGTAATGCGTGTAATCACAAGGTTTTTACTAATTTTAACTACGTACCCACGTCAGATCGCATTTTTAAGCGATTTTTGTATTATCCAATACTCGCGGCGGATTTAATCTTAGGTAACATAGTTTATTTATTCACTCGTCGTTTATGCCATTAAATATTGGTTTAATCGTTGTGTCTGTAAATATTTGGGAATTCGTGTGTTATCACACTGTTCACAGACTTGTCATAGACCGAGGGTTGGATTATTCCCAAGACCCGTTTACAGATGACCTTCGTAAGCCGTAAACCGAATCTCGGTAATTTTTTCAGCTAATATGCCACATTTATTTTTAAACACTGATTGTTAATAGAATATGGCAGCTAATCTCGATTTTCAATTAAATATTCCAAACGAATTTTGTCACGTTGTCTCCACACAATATTGCATTGGAAGATAACATGTCATTTGCGATATTATTACCTCGCGCACTTGACTAGTATTATCATCCATATAGATCCGTTTAATATTTCTGAGATAAAGGCTGGCTTTTTTTTTTTTAAGACGACCCTCAGCAAGAAAGTCTGATGGGATTTACAATAAATAAGTCTACAGTAATAAACGATTATGAAACTTGTACAATTGTGATTAATTTTACAACTTCTTTATTGATTTTGAAGTGATGATGAAATTGAGTCCAGGAAATTGCTAAGTGATATACTCTGATAGATTAGCTTTTTCCCCGAACTCTTCGTAAGTAAGGCATTTCCTTAGTATATAATATTTGATACTCAGTTGGACTGTCCGGACGAAGGACATATTGGTGGATCTTCTTTGTTCGTTAGAAAGCGGTGGGATATTTGAGAATGGCTGTTTATTGCTTCCACAATTTTTCTTGACATATCCAGTTGACGTGACCAAGGCGATACATTTTGTTGTTCCATTCCGCGGAGTTTGCTCTAATTTGGAGATTCAGACTTGCCTGCAAATTATGATATAACATTATTGATTTTAATCAATGATTAAACAACGTTTTTGGATATTATTGGACCAACAGTGTTTATGAGTGGAAGTGTCGTCGCTTGTTTTGCTTCTAATTCTGCCCTTTTGTTTCCCTCGTTACTACAGTGCCCCCAGATCTAGAATATCTGTATTTAGGATCCTTTATTTGTGATTTAGAATATTAAGTTGTTTTGTATTTGTTTGATGATATCAGATAGATCATGTACGTTCTTAAAATTATTTATGTCACTGAGTGGGTCTGAGTTTATGGTTGTATTTGGTATAATATTATGTTTTTGACTTAAACGTATTGCTTTTAGTATTGCAAAAGGCTGTTATTTTGTTTACGAGAAATAGCGTATAGAAACTTTTATGACTATGAGAAATTATGAATTCAAATAAATTCAGAGAAGAAAATGTTACATAAAATTAAATGATGATGAATACTACTGAATAAACATTAGTTTTAAAGTTTAAAACTATTATACGCATAGGTCTAAGTGTGAAAAAATTAATGCTATTTAAAAAAACAAGCGTGATGCTTTACGATAAGTTCGGATGACTCTAGGTGTTTTATTTGCTTTTACCTAAGAGAAAGGTAAATATTTATAAATTACTTTCAGTCCCCGAATGCTAGGAAACTAAAACCTTTTAAAACGTATTAAATATTTAACAGTGTATAATGTTAACGATAACAGCATAATGTTCAGAAAAAAATTAATGATTTAACACCTTGAATTTATTCCAATCATAACACCGTTTTATTTCTTTTTTAACGAGCAGTTTTACTCAGAATTGAAATGTTTTGTCCAATGGGTAAGTAAAGAGTCTCGAGTCAGTACAATATTTCGATACCTAGTGGAAAAACATTCGGAGATGCCTTTATTGCAGAGCGCTATTTTTAAACTACTTATTTTGGTCGCAGTGGCCTATAAATTGGTATTTTATTACCGATTTACATTTAACAGGCTACGGGTTTGATCGTCTAAAGCAATTGTTATTGTATGGATGTAAAAAAATCAGTTTTCTGTAATTAAGTTTACTGAAAGATACAAACAATAGGTGTTAACGTCGGGAAACGTCATATAATACGTGCGCTAAGGTTTGAGAAGGACAGTTTGAATCCGAAGGAGACTGACGTTAAAATTTGACAATTACAAATATACTGAATAAATGTCAATAATTGTAAGTTACCAGCTGACATTTGATGGTGGTTCTGTGTCACATATATTATAGTTTTTTTTTTTTTCAAAATATGTTAATCGGGTTTCGACGCGTTTACAATTATTTAGAAGTCTCTACGATTGTCAGTTTTTATTTTGTAAAACTGTGTAACTACCATTGTAGTTACATTATTTTATTAAGTCTTGCCAAGTGCAATGTATTCTTTTTTGCACGGATCGAATTTAATTTAAACAATTATGAAATTGCTCGTGTTTTCTTTGCGATAGGTACAGGATTTTTTTTGTAACAAACTTCATTCAAATCGGAAACTTTTTCTTGCCATATCCGTTCTTCTAGAAAAATATTTTTATCACATACACGTTTAGCCTATGTTTCGTATTATAAATGTTCTCGTACTTGTCAGCCTTCACTTTGAGCACGAACTATGATTAGCTTACTAATCATAATTCGTGCTTTTACTGTGGTATTTTTAATTAGTAATCATCTACTGTCCTCCGAGTGCCAGGCCGTTGTTCGGAATAAATTAATAAATAAATATATTCTAAAATTTAATTGCATTCGACTTCTTTGAATTACATTAATTATTCAAGTATTCGCGGCATCAGAAATTTGTTGGCAAAACAGCTTCCATATTTTTGAATAGATCGTTAAGGTCTCGAATCTTGGTGTTTTCATCTGCTCCGCCGGTCGTGCCACTAATGGCTGGGATTACAGTCGCATTTTCTAATGATTTCCTATTGAGTGTGGCCCCGAGAATTCTGATAAGTAAGAAAACCGTTTACGAGTAAAAAAAGAGGGCTTTCGGAAAACGCAATTTCGTGTATTTTTTATGCGTGACTTAAACGCGGATAATAATTCGTAGGCCAAGGGTCGTCGTGTACATAAACGGTACGATGAATGAGAATCCTAGGGAAATATTTGCACAATAACTCCAATTTATTGTGAAATACCGACAACAACAATAACAACAATACGACACTGGGGGAACGAGCGTGCTTATTCGTCGGGTGAAATTAGCCACTTCAGAAAGCGCTTTTTCTTTTATTCAAACTACGGCGCACGCAATTGACGTTGACAGTTGTTGTTCATATTGCCTTTTCCTTGGCCATTAACCAAAGTTACGGTCAACGACGGTTTAAGTGTACTTTTTTCGAGACTCGTCTTCTCACACGTGCGAAGGACGTTATTATAGTACGTGCTACACTCGACCATGCCCTCTCTTTCGAAAAACATTCCTGTCCAGGGCCTGATTTACAGATTTTTGGGCAGAGGTCTTTGTTCTTCGAGAGACCCCACCGTCTCCGTTGAAAAAACCACAAATTAATTAATAAAATGTGTATTTTATTCGAAAACTTTATTAAAACACTTATATAAGGGGACATGGATTTTGTTCTGTAAAATATAATAAGTTTAACGAATCAAAACGAGGCCTGTCAAAAATGGAGGTCCGGTGACTAGTGAGTGGTCACCGAGGTACCCACCTAAATCCGGGCCTGTTCCTGTCATTGCCGGTTTAAAGTCGGTGTGCTGAAAATCGCTTTCTTGAACAATTTACGTTCTTTGAGATATTACTTGATTTATTCATTTGAAGAAGGTAGGAAAGTAGAGCTATGGGAACCCAATTCAGAACGTTATTGTAAATTAATATTTAAAGCCGAAAGTGTAATATACACGCGATACATACTTGTGGAAATGCAAAACGAAAATGTACAATACGAATTCATCGATTGTGTTAGGCCAATAAAACGTGAATAATTTATTGCGCGTTATTCGACGAACAAATGTACGTTTAACTTTATCCGCGCAACATAAACTATTATCGACCGTATTCGGCATCGGGTTAGTAGTTTTGTGTTGATATCATTATGTTTTCCGGTGGATTTAATTACGAAAAAATACCTAAAACCGTGCAGGCACACACACACACACACGCGCACCTACTATAATTAATCTGCTGTGCGCAGGTACGCCATACAATATAATCTCATTCCGTTATAATGCTGCTAGCGTGATCGCCGGGTAAATTTCAAAGTGCAGTGCAGTATTTTACGTGTTTTAATTTAATAAAGAAACTTTTTTATGGCCATGGGAGTGCTTAGACTCGTGCACACTAACGGTGCAATATAACGCAACTGTCTACTTTTTTTTATGACATGATAAAACCTCTTAAATTTCCTCATAAGTGTATATTCGCCTAAAAAAAAAAAAAAAAAACACTGCAATTCACATAATTTAAAAATACTTAAATTAACTCCGTTTTAAGTATAAAACACTACGTAGCAGTATTATAGCTTTGAATATTTATACACGGCGCTATTAATATCGCTATAATATAATACCAAGTAGATACTAAATATAGAATCGTCATAAAAATTCGTTTTAGAACAATAATATTATACAAGTATTGTTTTTGTTGTCTTCTTTCTTCCGACGACCTACAGCCGTGGACAACCGTTTTTCAACAACAAACTATATACTAATTCTAAAATCTATTCATTATTAAATGTTAACCGTATATGATTATAGAGTTATTATAGTCGCTGCGGTAATAAATAACGTTTTAAATCAATAATTTAATCGGCTAAACAGATAACCGACAAAGCGTATATACTAATTAATGTAAAGCTCGTATCGCATATATTAAACCGATAAATATAAATAACCGTATCATATTCTTTGTGTACCGCGTTCGAAAATAATAAAATACATTTAGATGTGTTATTGTAAAACGCATTTTGAACTATGATCAAAAGCTTTGATTATTTTACGAGTCAAAAATGCAAACGTACATGTCTTAAACGATTACAGATAATATATTAATTGGAAAATATTCAAAATAAAATTGAAATCAATATTTCCTCGTTTTACGGTATCATAAATAATTGCAGCTTGCAATCACATTCAATGGAAATCATAAAGCGTCAGCTTTAGACACTTTACTATTGTCTAATTCAATACATCACGATTTCGTAACATTTTTTAAAAGATGTTACTGTACAAATTATTTTCATTTTATAGGTACAGCCAATAAATATAACAATAATATCGTCACGTTTTTAAGAGTTTCTTTAACTCGAATACGGGCAAATTCGAGTAAGCTTTTAAATTTAATATAAGCTAAAGCAAGTTCAACGCAAAAACTATACGTTAAAAACGTAAATTTAATTAATTAATGAAATCATTTCCCGATTATTTCTCACCGATTAAATTACTCGTAGGTATCTGAAAATATTTACTTAAATATTACAATAATTATTAAGAGAATCCCGAGTTCACGTAGTATGACGAATTATCCTGATTAGTTGTCAACAAAATATATTAATTCGCGAAATATGTATTGTATTTATTTTTAGTTTGGCACTATAGTAATCAATCATAACATTGAAATTTCGTGAACGGTTTTATCGAAAAAAAAAAAAAAAAAATACATTTTTAATTCACCAATCCCTTAAAAGGAAACATCGAGCCGAAAAAAAGTCCGTCTCGTGTGTTGATTTTTCACGGTGAGATTGAACGTAATAATATTGTATTAAAAAACGCTACGGAAGCAAAGCGTATAGTTGTCAAGCTCAGACGTTGCGTTTTGTCGTAAATTCCGTTGAGATTAAAATATTTGCGACTCTTTTTTTGCTACGGTAAATAATATTAAATCCGCATTAATGCGTGCCAACATTTTCGGTCCGACGGCGGCGGCGGCGGCGGCGGCGGCGCCCGATGGTCTCTCGTCACGACAGCAGCCCTCTAAATCATTATCCCGCGGAGACGACTGCAATATACGTATAATAGTAGACTGTATATAATATTATTATAATAATATTTACGAACGACGACGAGTGCGAAAAACGGAATAACCAAAAAAACAGCTCTCTTCTGGGTCCAATACGATATATATTATTATCTGTCTTGCCGATCAGAGTGCTGTGGGCCTGGGACGAGGTCGTCGTCGTCGTCGTCGTCGTCATCGCGTATAGTAATATTGTGTATAATATTACGCGTATACATAGAGATGGTCGCTCGAAATATAATTTAACCGGAATGCCAAGGGATGTTTAAAGAAAAAAAAAATTGTTCGAATATATTACCCCTCGGCGCACCCCCCGCGCCCCGCGTGTTTCTTGATAAATATTTACGAAGCTACTAAAAAGCTACCCCGGCAGGAGGCGGCCAGCGGTACAAGGGGTGGGGGGGGTAAAGTTTTAGGCCAATAGTTCTTTCCTCTTTCTTTCCTTTTTTTCTTTCTCTCCTTTTCTTTCATATTATTTTATTCTTAGTTTTCTATACATGTATAATGCATTCACGGTAAAAGCACCCTCGAGAATATTCCCGAGAGATGATTTAAGCTCGCAGGCTTCCCCTCCTCCTCCTCCTCCCCCCCCACCCGAACAACGGGCATTGTTCCTTTTGTGATTAAGCGCTCGCCCATATACATATAAATTGTATATATTGTATAATAATAACGCGAGCGAGATGTATACACACACACACACACATATATATATTATATATGTGTGTATATAAATATAATTCCGAGTGATATTTTTAACGTAAGACAAACGTTTCCTCTGTTCGCTTTTGTGCGTAATTTAATGTACTCGTAACACAAATTGTTTATATCGTGCAGCGACTACTGTCGTTCGGTTTATTTCAAATGACGTTATGCCGAGCGTTTTTTTTTTTTTTTTGTAAAAACTGGGCGATTGTTTTGTCGCACGACACTCGGGGTTTCGCGAGATATTGACTCTTTTTTGAAAACGTCATTCTTCCGTGCGGTTTAAATTCGTTGCGAAACATAATTTTTTTCAAAAAAAAATTATATTTTTTTTAAATTTTAATACTCATTTTTTTAAAAAAAAAATTGTCTTTTTCTGAACGACAACATGCAGTTTTAATTTCATATTCCAAAGCAGAATATCATTCCCGAGTACATCGTCACATAAAAATCGAATTTCGGAAGAATAGCTTAGGTACGTATATGATGAGTCGTAAGTATTTTAAACAGATGTGATGTGAACACCAACATTTCGAGGGATAACCGCGGCACGACGCTGCACTCGGCTCGTCTTAACTTTAAGTACCTACGCAAATCTCATAAATCTCTCTAGTCTTAAATTCGATCTCCTCGTATCGAAATTCTTCGAAATCCAGCGTGCTTTGTGATCGGGAATTAAAACTCTACGTCGTCGTGTGCATATATATTATTACAAATAAGTAAACGTTAAAATAAATTGAATAAACATATGAACAATAATAAAAGGATACAAATGTTGGTTTCTTTTTTTTTAAAAAAAATAAACGTCGTTTCGCATAATCGTAATAGTGTCGTGTGATAAAAAAAAAAAAATCACACGGCGTACAATATTATAATATTATAATGCGTTCGTTTTGGAATAATCGATATTTGCGTTAAGCGCGCATTACGATATATGAAAAATCTAAATCGCCAATAACGACGACCGAACAAGTATTGTCTTTATATCATTACAGATATATGTATGTACATATAATATTGCACATAATAATAATATACAACAAATACACCGCGTTAGGGGTAGTTTCGTCGGGAAAGTCGGCTTTTCGCGCCGCACCCTACACGCGTGTTGGGGACGTCGAAGTTTCTGGGTACATTATTATTATTTAATATATGTTTATATACCTATATATGTGTACATAAAATGCAGATTTTAACGCCGGTTTTCCGTATATATACATATACGTATATATAATATAAGGCCTGCGAATAATGTAAATAAGAGACTGCGCACCGCGTTTATATTGTCACGCCCCGGATAAAAGGATTATTCCGTGACTTTATGCAAATCCCATGTTAATAATATCATCTCGTTTTTTCTCCCTTTGATTTTGCTTTACCTATATCATAATAATAAAAATATGATATAATAATATTTAAAATTAATGTCAACGAATTAACCCTCCGGAAAAAACGCGCTAAATTAATAATATGGCGTACGATTCGGTCGAACGAACTTTTTTACCAACTGCAGCGATCCCGAAAAGTCGCGACTCCCCCCCCCCAAAAAAAAAAAAAAACTGTCTTCGACGAAAGTATAGAAACGCGTGTCGTGAAAATATTAAGACGAACGCGCAGCGCGAAACGTAGTTACTGTAATGTCTAAATAATTGTATTATTGTTTTGCATATTATTAGTATTAATACCAGCGCTCGTAAGTGCATGCCCTAAAAACTTCCTAAATAAGCATGCATTTATGCACCCAAAATTAGCAAAATATGCCTTAAAAAGTAAAAAAATATGCATTTACATGCACTAAATATCTAAAATTATGCACTTAAAAAATGCTTACTTAAAAAAATCATACACAATTTTTGAAAATTTTCTTTTTTTAATTGTATATTATATATTATTTTTAGACCTCAACACTGATAAACTTAATGAGGTAATTACTACTATATAGCTAATTAGTTTTAATCATTTTATGTTGCGACTGAATACCCAATGATTTTATATAAACATATAATTTATTAATATTATAATAAAAAATTATAAATATCGATTTTTTTTTTTGTCTAATGTTGATTCTTTCAAAGTATTTCCATAAAAAATGCATATTGATATAATAATATGCATAGGAATATCAAAATCATGTATAATATGCCAACTAAAATAGAAATATGCATAAATATGGCAAATAGGCAAAAACCTTCTAAATATGCAAAAACATGCAAAATTCGACTTCAAACATTTAACCATGGTACCTTGAAATGGATTTCGATGTCATCTAGCATTAAATACAACTTAGCAAGATTGATATGCAAATTCACGAACTTACGAGCCCTGCTTATCACCTATACTTATCGTGCAAACCAAATCCATCGGAATGTGGTTACGAAATTCATAAAAAAAAATGGCCTGATCGATGTCGATTCGACACGGTATAATACGAATTCAAATCGTTCCTCTGCAAAAGTATAATATTATAATCGCGTCCATCGACTGTCGAAAGATCGGTTGAAATCTCTGACCGTTTTCGCAAACTCTCAAGACGTGTGATATTATTATTTGCGACCGAAAACGACCATCGGTAGTCCAAAATATAATACTATAATATATGATTATAAATCGTCTAAAATTTAATTAAACGCGGGCGTGGTAAGTCACATAAAACCCGTTTAGTGAAACGGAGAAAACGTCGTCGTAGTTTTTGAAACGTCAAAAAACGTTATTAAAAAACGTATATATATAGTCTCTCGTTGAAATTTCACCGTTTACCTCGGTAACGAGCTGCACATGTGCCGATCTAACGGAAATGATATTAGAATTATTGAAAATTACAGTCGTCGTAGTAATAATAATATTATAGACTTGCACTATAATTGTTGTAGGTGTAGTGTAAACGTATAACGCACATTGTAGCTTATTGGGACGCATCAAAGGTCCTATTGCGGGTTTTTTTTTTTTTTTTTTTTAACAGTCGTCGATGCGATTATAATCGGCACACCGTGGTGTATGCCCGTTTTTTTTTATTACGGTTATCAAATAGTAAAGGGAATTTTAATTTCTTCAATTTTATTCTGCACACAACACACATTTTTTTTTGTCGAATGATATTATATACCGCGAGTATATAAATAATATTATGTTTTTTAGCGGACGATAATATTGTTTTGATCGTCAGAGAAGAACGCCGCGACTAAGCTATAAAACCGCCGGGCAATATAATATAATATTAAACAAAAGCACTAAATGAAACCTAATAAAAAACGAATGAAAAAAATAAAAAATTATAATAAGGATAATAATAATAATATTACATGAACACGTTATTATTGTGCGCCCGACGACTGACACACTGCGCTAACCTTTATTGCGGTTATTTCAATATTGTAATTCGTTACACATTAATAATATAATAATATTATAATATAGGTACCTATGACGAATCGAAATCCCGTCGGTAAGTCAATCGGCCATGTTATTGCCATAATAATATAATGTTATGTGCACGACGACAACAAAATAATGTTCGGTGCTTAACCTACATTATGTTTATTATCGTAATTCGTTATTTGTTATCGAATAATATTACACGTGTAATGATGTCATAGCCATATATGAATCGAAATCCCATCGGTTAATCGGCTAAATTATTATTATTATTATTATTATTATTATAGAGCCACCGATCTATAATTCTATATGTATATTGTTATATCCACCAGGCCAAACTATATTGTAATATATGATATTATGTTACCGCAGTGCTCGAATTCGAAAATCGAAACAAAGGGAACTCCGTTAATAGAAATTGAATAAACTGTAGAGTTCCAGCTGGACATCAGTTTAAACACTGATTAGTTTTTGACACTGACGGTTTAACAATTTCCAGTTCTGAGTTAAGCCGTGCAGGGTACCTATTTAATGGTTTTTGTAAATTGAATATATTACCTATATAAAAAAAGAAAAATTTCGATGTCATTCAATATTTTAATACCACGTACACTTGCGTTTTTTTTTAGGGAAATGCTAATTAAAGTTAAAATCTAGTTTAGGAGCTGAGATCCCATACCCCCCCCCCCCCCACCCCACCAAATTCGAGCACTGTCTATATACTTGTATAATATAATATATACATTGAAACCTCCGAATAGTGGTCACTCTCTGTCACCGAAATTTCGCCAGCTATTCGGAGGTGTCCGCTATTCAGAGGGGGTACATTTTTGAAATATATTAATGATATGGTAATTTAAAAATGTTTTTATAATAAATACAATTTAAACATTTTAGTATGTATTGTAAAGTATGTATATAAATATTTAACAACGATATTATGGTTTTAAAAAATGGATAACTCCTAAGTTTTCGTTATTTTGACGGGAGTCTAAGATTCATCGTTTCCACGAAGCGACAATACCGCTTAGGCGTTTTAACTCACCGCGTCGAAAACCGTCACTAACCAACAAAATTCATTGGCAGTCAAGACATTTGATAATGGTCGTTGTACTACGTAGCAATCAAATCTTGTCGTCCCATAACGAGTCTTATAAGCAGTGTCGTATACTATAGTGAAAACGCGTTTTTCCGTCATCGTTTCGCCATTATTTTTCGATAAAGATTAAAACAGGTGTCCGTTATTCGGAGGTTTTCCTATTTAAAAGTAGTCTAAAAAACGTCCGGCTATCGGGAGGTGTTCGTGATGGATTCACTGTATACATTTGAAATATTATATTATAATAGTCGAATTAGAGATTACTATTCTCACTATCTCTCTCTCTCTCTCTCTCTCTCTCTCACTATCTCTCTCACTCAGTCTCTCTCCCCGATATCTTACGTAACACCACTCCACGACGACGTGCCGCAGCTGGCTATACTAGGAATTCGTAAAGTAGGTCGACGTCTTAAATATTATTTCCTGTCTCAACGGCGCATATTATCATACAGTAATTCGATTGTAATAACAAAAGTGACGGCTTGTTTCTGCTCTCGCCGCGTTCGTCTTGCCACTTGACTACTATTCGACGAGTGTTGACGTTACACGCCACCGCCACCGGAGGTTTTTGCCGCGTTAAACACTCATCGCCATCGCCGTATTTTATATTATTATTTTAATGCGAGTTACGGCGGTAAAACACGATGATGGCGGCAGAGCAAATATTGTCAAAACAATTTAAATGAAATATTTTACTGTCGAAACGAGCGCGTTCCGGCGTATATATATATATAATTTATTGACATGTTTGTAGAGTGGTCCGAGAATCTCGTGGATATTGTCGTGTCGTAAAAAAAAAAGAATCGTTAGGTATATTATTATTATTATTATTATTGTACGAGAAACGTTATTATTTTATAGCGGCCGAGTCAATAGATTTCGAATTACACTCTTAAAAAAGTGTTCTACTCCAATAACTTTTGCGTAGATACGTTAATAAATCCTGACATTTCGATATATTTTTTTTTTTTTCTGGTTATTAGTTTATTGTTTGTTCGCTCCGCCATGTGATGTCGGTCGCTTTGATATATTTTCTTGTCGAAATCGAAATTTTGAAGGAAAAGACTTGACCGGGTTACAGTCGAGTCTCGGTCAACCGTGCAGTCGAATGCGATTGGTGAGCACATTTCACAGACATTTCGACCGGTCGCCTAACACTATATATTATAAAGTCCATAACGCAGACGTCACCGAACCTCACCCTGCAGGCCCTTTTGTCGGCGACAGGTCGAGAGAACTACAACTGCGGATATAACGCCGTCGGACATCCGGTCTTTTTTCACACGCATAAATCAATCGGGCCCGGTTGCGGGTTTCTCGGCGTCTCTTCTTCCCGCTCCTTCTCTCTCTCTCTCGTCTCTGTCGCTGTCCCTCTCTTTCTCCCTTCGGACGCGACGACAATAGGCACGACGCACTCTCGGCCCACACACATCTCGAGTCTAACGTCGTCGTCTGGAGCCATCGCCGTTTTCGGCGGATTTTTGCACCTCACTCGAAGACCCGTCGAGATGTTTCGGATGTGTTTCTCGAAATCTTGATCCGTTGCGTTTTCCGCAGTCACTCCCTTTTTCCCGCAAAACACGCACGCACGCCGGCGCGGTGCACTCGTCAAAAAAGATACGAAATAATAGGCTTGTCGACCCGACCACGGGTGGTCGAATATGCAGCCTTGGCACGTTACAAGCTCATTTACAACACAAAATATGCGTAATTACGAAATATGATTATTGAGGGTATAATACTGTGGCGACCGAGTAGCCGCAATTCCATTACGGCCGCGCCCGCGTGCTCAGCTGTGCAGGTATAATATATTATATCGGACACTTTCCCCCGGCGCATCGCACCCCCTTTCACGTGTCGTCCGCATGTATATTATATTGTGCGTAGGGCAGTGGTTCTCAACCTGTGTGTCTTGGCATACTAGTGTGTGTGTGTGTGTGTGTGTGTGTGTGTGTGTGTGTGTGTGTGTGTCACTCGTATTATTGTGATGTGTGCGTCATCCAAAAAAATGCAATAAAACGGTAACACGCAACATGTCGATGTAATAGCTTACATGTAGGTGTATAATATATTATTGTTTAAAGACGTGTTTCACGAATTTTTTGAATCTAAATAATAAGGGTGTCGTCGTAAAAAAAAGATTGAGAAGCACTGCGGAGTAGGGCTAACGGCGGTGGCGGTGGCGGCTCTCGTATTTGCAGTGGACATTCGGCCGAGTGCAATTTCGCAAAAACAATATATAACGACATTCACCTTGTACCCTGCACCCCGCCTCGTTTCGTTTGTGTCAATATACAACTATATATATATATATATATTTACCTACGGTTCCACCCCTTCGTGTTGTTTGTTTTTTTTCTCTTTCAGAATCTGATTTCCGTAATCCGCTCAACGGCGGGTGGCCTCTGTGCGTTTATTTTTCAATTCGTTAGTGTCTGTTGAAAATGATTGTGAAAATCGTCAGTTAAACCGAAAGAAAAAAGTAGAGGCACAGACTGCTGACGAGCGAGAGACTCTCGGGGGACGGGGCCACACGCTTTGGGCGCCATTCTGTCACTTTTCCGACGCACACACACACACGCGCGCACGCGCGCCCGCGCAATTAAAACATAACATTTTATTACTGTTACTGTTACGACCTTAAAACCACATTAGAGTGATCACCGCTGAACAACCGACTTTTGACCACTCCTATGTCTCCTGTATAATTTATTATTATAGCTTAGCCAATTTCTGTTTTTTTTTGTTTTCTGAGGTCTGTAGGTTATTTTAGTAGGTTTTTACTCTAATAGTGGTTACTGTGGGGGAGGGTATGGTTTAGTGGAACTCGTGTATATTATGTGAGCGAGGATTTGTCACCCGGTTACTGGTCACCCATCCCGGAACTAGTGACGCCGGCTGATGCTTGACCTCAGAACACATTAGTGACCGAGGACAAACACCGCCGCGCCACACCATGATTAACCTAGTTTCTATTTTGCTACTTCTATTGTTTTAGTCTACTATTTTGATTAGATTTATATTTAATTAGTTCTAATAGATGATAAAGCAACGGGTGATGATATTGTATATACCAGGTGATCAGGTTTAACGTATATAAGACACTCAATATTTCAAAAAGTACTAACGTTTTTAAAAATATTCTTTTACGTCGTTTCTAATCATAACAAACCACCATTTTTTAATATTTTCTATTCTTATATTTCATTAAGTCTCTTACTTTTTTCGGAAAAGCGGACCAAGATGTGGCTTGGTACCGGCTTACCACTCCACTGAGTTCGTCTTAACTTTAAATACTCATAACTACTAAAATATCGATCGAGATACTCAGAAAAATATGGTGCTTTGGAATATTAAGTTAAAGCTTAGTCGTTAAAAAAAAAACAGAATAAAACTAAAAAGAAACATTGTTTCGTAACGACAGCTGTAAAAAAAATATTTACGAAAAACGTTTATTCTTTTTGAAATAATAACGAGTCGTTTCTTACGTGCGGATGATCCGGTAGTACAGTACCTATATGCAGTTACGGTCATTGTCGAGGTGCACAACTTCGGCGGCAGTATTGTTTAATTTATTCGGTTTTCCGTCATTGTCACGTGAACGGTGTATGTGTGTAGTGCGCCCACGCCCCCGGAAAACTCGCTCCAGGCAGGGGGACAAGTTAAAAGTAAAAATAAATTGGAAAAAACGCTGTCGAAATGCTCTCTATGTATACACGCTCTGACAGATCCATTTCGTTTATATTGTCGCGCGCGCGTGGCGTTCGCCGTAAAACGAAATATTCGCAGAATACGATATATTATGTGCTACCTACGTGTGTATATATATATATATATATATAATATAATATTATATAACGATATAAAATAAAGGCTGTGCGTAACAATAAGCGTGTAATATACGTTTCGTCGAAATAACGAAATATCTCGTAAAAAACCGTACTCGAGTTTTCCGAATGTGAAATTCCGTCCGAATTATATATTTCGTTTTGTTACATCGTATATTGTTATGCTTTTTTATCCGACGGACACGTCGCGTTTGATTATTCTGATATTCTATAAATAACAAATTCGTTATGCGTCGGATGTATAATATACTGCGCGAGGTGTAACAGATGAAACACCCGACAGATAAGATAACTTTTGTTCTAATCGATATTTTTTCGATCACACAGTTGTACGCGCGCGTATGGTATTACAATTTTTATTTTCTAATACGTAATTATATTAGTAATATTAAATTTAACGCGTGATTTCGTTGAATTCGAACTGAAGCGAAACTAAAATTCCACTAGCTGCAAGATTTTAAATTATTGCAGAGAAAACATCTCTATCTACGAAATCGATCGTTACGCTCGAAATGTCTAGGCATAAACTTACACAGACATCGTCTATTCGCTAGTACTTTTTGGCATTTTTTCGGGATCTAGGTACTATTATATTATTACTGTTCAAATGCATAATACCTTTACTTAAATTAATTAAGACTTCGAGCAAAACACAAAGGCGCTCGACGACCGGCCGGCTTCAATAGCGAACCGATGGACCGTATAGTCGTTCGTGTTGGAAAAGTGTGCCCCGCCACCCCTGACGAAGAAAATTTCGTTGCAGCATATTGTTGCTGCATATTATCCTATTACGGGGTTTTCCCGCGCTGAGATTTCGGCAACGGTCTCGATCATCCGGACCGAGACCCGCAAGTGCAGATATAGTCATCGGTAATCGCCAATTTGGAAAAACCAATCTCAAAAGTGTAAATCGAAGGTGTGTATTCGATACCATATGGCAGAGATTCTCAAACTGTGAGGCGCGGAAAGTCTTGAACTTAGATTTATTTTTTTAATATAAAATATTTGATATAAGATTAGTATAAATATAATATAATATATAATATATGAAAAATAAATGTTTTATATTTTATGTATATTATGCAATAATATGAGACTGCAGTATTTTCCGTGTAAATATATTATAATATTGTACATTTATTACTTTGGTATGCATGCAGTTAAGCAGTTTAATTCCCGTGCGATTATCGAATAATAATTGTCTTATCATTATCCGCGACGATTATGAGTGTACCGCCAGTGACGTGTCACCAGAACGTTGTCGTACTAAAAGTTATTACAACGATAGTGATCAACAATGGGGGGAAAAAAAACAGTCATTATTTAGTATATTTCGTGGGTCGTTAAAATTTAAAAATTTTCCGAAACGAGTCATTTCATAAACAGTTTGGGAAACTCTGCTATAATATGTTGAACAATACATTTTATTATTATTATATATTAATCACACGCTACAAAGGGGTGAAATCGTCGTCACACAGGTAGGTGGTATACGCCGTTTATGATACCATGGTTATATTGTTATGGTGCAACTTTTCCAAAGTCTGCAATCGTATAGTAATAATAATAATAATAATAATACAAATGTATGGTCATCGGTTTGCGATAATAAATCGCGTACTTCACTTACATTACTGTAACTATACAGCTATGGCCGTATTTAGGGGGGGAGGCACAGGTAGGCACATGCCCGGGGGCGGCAAAATATTTTAGCGAAATTAATTTTCTAACGTATCTAAGGTAAAATATATCCACAGACAGACTAAATTCACTGGCAATTTAAAATATTGAGTCTCGATTAACTAATTAGATCAACTATAGCGATATAATTGAAGATTTCGCTAATAATCAAGCAAGGAAATAATTACATTAAAGTATTAAACAAAAGAAAATTGTATGTTTTATTATGTTATAATTTGTTAATTAAAAAAAGATTTAAATTTTTTTTAACTATTAAACGATTTTCATTTATTAATTAAATTGATAAGTTAGACTTAAATATTAAATTATCTTGATCACGGATGAAATAATTAGTGTAATATTAATATTATACTAATGTTGTTAAGTTTTTTTTGTTGGGGGGGGGGGCGGCATAAATTACATGCCCGGGAGCGCCAAATTTTTAAATACGGACCTGTATACAGCTGATTATATTGACCGTCATATTATATTATCGTAATAACGATGGACTCGGGTACCAGCTCTATACCTGCTATGCCAACACATTAACCGCGGTAGGTGCCCCGTAACCACAGCCACCGCGCGGTCCAATATTATATTATATTAATAAATGTGCATGCAGCCACGCGGATATACTGTTATACTAAAAACCGGAAATGATTAGGGACGATACCATTAATCATTACTATCGGTTTCGACCTCCGCCACAATAAGAGTGTAATGTTATTATACGACGCAACATTATAATAATATAATAATAATAATATGTAGGCATAACTATATATTATAATAATACAGCGGGAACGTGTGCTGCGGATATAATATTATGCACAATATAACCAGGGGCGCCATTTGAATATTTGATAGGGTAGGGCATAATAATGACTGGCCCTATAACTTTAACACTTTTAATTATGTATAAAAAAAGGTGTTCGCTCCGCTCGATAGCTAGCCCAATTTTTATTTCAATTATTATTTTTATACTTTATAATTTATATAACACAAACTGTAACCGCTTTTGTTAACATACTACTTATTAAAACATAAATACCTAATCCTAACTCACGTCAACATGGCTACTTTGAAATCTAGGGTCGGGCAAATGCATACTCCTGCCCCCCCCCCAAATGACGCCCCTGAATATAACTATCATAATATTATCGAATCGTTCTGAATTCGCGATGCAGACGAGACACGATGTTTCGTAGAATAATAATATAATATATTAATAGTAGGGGCAGTGTTGAGAGACTTATCGAGATTTAGTTATTTATTTATCTTATCTAGATAAATAATTGCGATAGATATCGAACTATAATATTATTATCTAAGATAAAAAATGCGTCTATCGAGACAAATTCGTCTGTATAAATAATTATATTTTATAATAATATTATAAATTCATAAAATGTGTATATTTTTAACAATAATTGTGTTTAACATCAAAAAAAGTGTTCTTTTATTTGTTTATTATAACAGTGCTTCATTCAAACAGTAGCTGATAGGTGTAGGCAGGGACTGGAACCTTAAAGGTTTTTTCGGTTCTGGTTCCGGTTCGGTTCTTAAAAAATAAAAATAATTGGTACCGGTTCCGATTACGGTTTTTAAAATTACAAAATAAGGGTTCCGGTTAATTTCGGTTCTTACCGGTTCTTAAAAATTGTCGTAAAAAAAATATGATCCAATGATGGATTTGGGAACTCGGCCCATGTCAAAAAATTTTATATTAAATGTGTAACCAATAAGACATACAAATTGTATGATACAATTAGACTATAGACACAAATATGGTGACTATTAACTAATAACTATACTAATAAGTAATAAACTTTTAAATACTATACTAATATAGGCTATTTTAGACCAAAGTGACATACGCAAAACATCAAATTACAGTATGACCATACAAAAAATATTAAATAAGTTGTGAATTATTCGAATGTTACCGGGATGGGTACAGTTTTCTCGATCTTGATTTTTCCCATATGTGTCAATGTGTGAGTGTGTGAATGTGTTTGTGTGCGAGACTGTGTGATGGAGTTATAAATAACTATATAAATATTATTCGTGGGAATTTTGTAAACATTTGTAGAAAAACCCATAATTGTTGTTCGACTATCCACGTTATATTACTCATTATAATGAAAAATGCAACCCGCATAGTATGTGTAAATTAATCATAGTCGTTCATAATATAATACGATTTACGATTATTTCGGGTTAAAAATTAAAAATACCATAGATGTACAAAACAAAAATATTTCTACGAAAAATAATTATTTGATTGTAACAAACTAACAAAATCAATTTAAATAAAATGTTCACTTATTTGAAATATCGGGCTTTTTATTAGAACCGATAAAAACCCAAAAGAACCGAAAAACTTATTATTTATTAATATAGGGTTCCGATTCTATTACGGTTCTAAGTATTCTAAAACATCGGTTCCAAATAAGGTTCCGGTTCTTAGATTTTCTCCAAGAACCGGTTCCAGAACCGATTCTTTCGGTTCCGGTTCCAGTCCCCGGGTGTAGGTACTCTTAAAAAGTTAGATTCAAATATATTTTTAAAAAATCATCTTTTTTTTATCTAGAAAAAAACAATTATTTATCGTTTGCCCTTTATATCTATAGATACATTTTTGTAGTATTATCTAAATAAAAAAGAACGCATATTATCTAATCCTAACTCTGATAAAAGATGATATGAAAATGTAATAACCTCATTACTCGCATAAAGTTCGGAAGACGTATATATTATATACTATATAGTAATTGTGTCCGACAAGTTTTTTTTCACCGTACAAGAATATATTTTTATTTACGGCAGCTGACACGGCTAAATTATTCGAGAACATTATATTTTTGAATTTAGATTGTTCTTTTGAAAGAATATATGAAAATACAATTGTCCGGATGACGGTAGAAGATAAATTGTATTTTAAGACATGATCAGTCGGTATACCGCGGTATAGCTGTTGTATATCTGGGGATATCAAAAGTGCTTTTATTTTTTTTCCAGCTGTCGATGGTAATACGATATTTTCGCGCTTATTCGACTATCTGTCAATATTAATCAATCGAATCGTCGTGCCGTTCGTATTGTAAAATCTAATTTCCTCTGAGAAAAGTATAAAAGAATGGAGAAAAAAAAACAAAGATAAGTTACAGTTCTATGCTGCGGTATAGGTGTCAGACACTTGTCGATGATGTTTTTACAAAAAAAAAAAAACGGGGCAGACCACCCGCCGTAGAAACAAAAAAAAAAAAAAAACCTATACACGGCGTATATAATATTGTTATAGCGCCTTTCACTTTTATACGATTTCGACAAAGTGGTGCGATGCGATAATATTGTATTATTTTATCGGCACGACGTGCAGTGTGCGAGTAAAATACGAGTATACGCGAGCTTTGCGAGTTTGAAATAAATATTTTTCTTTTCCTCGTCATCCCTCGTAGGTAATGATATATACTATATACCTAGGTATACGCCGGAGAGCTGCTCCGCTTTGTATACCGCTCGAGTTCGAGACGCTCGTGCGCGACGTGTGCCCTATATCGTCTATATTATGATTTACGTTTCGTACACGCGATATTAATATTGTATTAGATTATATTATTATGATTTGAAAATATCATATCCGTCCGACGACATCGCGGCAGCTACTCGCAGCATACATATACCCACCCACCCACACGCGTGTGGGCGACTCGCATTTGTTATCACGACGATGCCGGTGCAGGACTATTTCGCGTTTTAGTATTCATCCGGCAATATTCGAATGGCAAACGTTACCGCTTTCCGCCGTGTGCGTCTAACAAACCGAGCGCCGTCGGCCTGAATCAACAATGCGTGCGGCGTATACGACGACGTGCGATCTGCAGATTGAAACGAATATATTTCTGTCCTCTCTTGCCGGACGGCGGCAAGGTAATTTTTCAACGGCACGGCGAAACGATGGAAAATGTCTGTACGTTTATATTATATTATGCTATGCTCGCTCGTCCAGCGGTTCTCGGCACTGTTCAAAGGTCTCGGCCGCGTGTGACGGGCGAACGTAAGTTCCCACACGAGACCTAACGGGTAAGAAAAATGCATAATAATATGTTAGTTACTATACACTATATAGAAAAAGGTGCATGTGCAAGTCCCTACACGGTAAGACACAGGTACGTGTGTTAGTTCGTACAAGGTAAAAAGAGTTCAAATGTAAAATGTAAGTGTATATACCTAAGCTATATAGGTATATGGATCAGGCGACAAAATTATAAAAACAGGTACATTTTCATTAGTAAATAGATGATGATGATGATGATGATGATAAAATATAATAAAAATCGTATTAAAAAATGTATTATTCGATTTTTATTATACTGTATATTATTATCAATGCATTATGCGATTTTCTTCATATTTATATTTTCTTTATTCTATTTATTTATGAAAATGTACCTATTTTTATTATTTTGTCGCCTAATCCATAATACAGATCGAGTATACTGACACTTACTGACGTTTGAACTTTTTTTTCGCCGTGTAGGAACTTACATGTATAATTTTTTCCGCTGTGTATCGGAACTAACATATTATAAGACATAAGTACCTGGCTTTTAACGTCTAGGAACTTACACATCTCATTTTTATATACGTGTAGGAATTAACACGTCACATTTGTAGGAACTAACGTAATGTAATCATTTACCTGCTAGGTCTCGTGTAGGAACTTACTATTCCCCCGTATGACGATCCCGCTACGACTATCGCCATACCTACCGGCTGGGTAAATCATCGAGCGGATAACGTCTGAGTGGAGAGAAGAATTAGTAATTTTTTTTTTTTTGAATTTTTGTTTGAACCGTCGAGCAGCCCAATCTCTAAAATCGAGTACGCCAGTTTGGCTTGAAATCAGCCTATCGACGTTACCCGGGAGACACCTCGGAGACGTTAAAAATGTGTTTTTGGTCGAGTTTTTAAAACTTTATGTTTTTGGCCTGATGAGCGGGGTTCAGTGAATTTTTTTCAGAATTTTTTACACTGTCGATTTGGCAAAAATTTAAAACTTAAAGTATTGACAACATTAAACCGTCGAATTTCTTCTTTTTTCCTCGAGTTTTTTCATTTTTGTTCTCTAATAAACGATTCTTTGTACGAAAAAATGCACGATAAGCCCAAGATCGTGGGATTAAGTATATATATAGACAAAGAAGGAGTTTATTATTATGGTGTTCGCCAATCCGAGACACTCGACTTGATTATAACGATTTTTCTTTGTCTCGCGTTTGTTTTTCAAATTTGTTTTGTTATTAGATCTCATATTATCATTATATTATACCTTTTTGCAACAGGTCGTGACGACAATAAATTCATTTTTAATCTACGGGCACCGAGGATTTGCCTCTAGGGTAAGAAAATGGAGAGATCATTTATAATAGTGGACTGGGACGAGTTTCAATATTGGCTTGTGAAAGCTAGTATAAAAGAATCGTCGCGGTTCCTCATCAATATATAGTTTTCATATTATGAAATCATTGTGCAAATGAGTTAAGTCGGAGATGTATCCATTGGGGTAGAGAACGGGTAAAAATTAAAAAAGTATTTTTTGGGTTGTGAAACGAATAACGAGAAGGGAAAAATATTGTACGTTCGAGCGCTAAAAAAGAGTTCACGCACAATTGGCGTGAACTCATTAACCGTTGTCTTGTCGTTCTGAATTAAACAAAAGCGTTGTGCATTTAAAACAAAGCATTAACTTTTGAATTTAGAGTACCTACCTAAAGCAAGTTATCTGTGAAAATAGTGTTGATTCCGTTTTAATATTAAACTCTACCCAAATTAGTATTATTTGTGGACACTTTACGCGCATTAAAATTGTATATAGTATTGTTCACGCGTCGTTCCACAATAAAATGACAACATAATATTTTATCATAATTTTTTGTAGTTTGTTAATTTTAAGATACTATTCTAATTTAATATTAAAATACAACCATTTACACTTATGTATATACACACATAAAACAAATAAACATTTTACTATAGGATACTTCCTTAAAACAGTATTTCTATAACTGTTTTTAATAAATGTATAGGCATAATTTTATTTGGGTAATAAAAAATAACTACCCGCTTTAATAAAAAAACCGTTATGAAAAATGGAATTAATAATATTAACTCACTGTTGTTGCTCCTTAACACAACTTCAATCATGAGAGGTGACGAAAAGGTGTTTAAAATAATATAATTAGTAATCCCAAGTGCTAATAAGTGTTGCAGTTAACTATATAGTTCTTCTTCATCATTTCATTAAAAAATATAAAACCAATAACACTCATACAAGCATTTGAAAAGTGTATAAATATTAAGTTTTATATATTATGCTATATGTATTTATTGTAGTCATATGTATATTTCAATTTTCATAAATGTGAACTTAACAATATTTTTTACACATCAAATATTTAATTTTAAACTCAATTATTAATTAAATTTCAATTCAACCTTATATTTTTTTTTCAACTCTATTAAACATATTCAGAAATTAAGTAAATATTTACACAATCGATTGGATATTAAATCACGTTTTTTTTCATATTTATAATATATAATCATTGAAAAATGCAATTACTTATTATAATTCAGTAAAGGCATACATTTTTCAATATTTTCAAGTTTACGTTTATTATTTGTGTCCATACCTCGAGTAATAAAATACCTACAGTTTTTTCAACTCTAATATATTAGTATTGTAGTTTATAATACATTATATTATTGTAATTTCTAAACTAAACAAAAACGTTTAATCCGTCTGAAAAATGTACTTTTTATGTCGAATCTGAGAATTTGATAAAACCGTAAACAAAACTCACAACATCAGAAAGTTTTTTCCATTTTAATAGCATTACGACACGAATAAAATATTATTAAACTTTTCATTTAAACGCTTAAGATGTTTATCGTTTGATTTGATTTTCTCTGAATTTTTCGTTCTTCGAACATTGCTATAAGGGAATTATAGAGCGACTGAAAAAGTATTAAAGAAAAAATACAAACTCACACACAAAATCAAACGTCATAACGAGTAATAAGTTTATGTGTGTGTCCTCCGTCCGCGAGTAGAGAAGACATTTTGAAATTAGATTAAGTGCGTCGGAAAAATCACAATCGAATAGTGGCGGCAGTGGCGTGTGACCGAAAAATCGGTAAGAATAAAAGTTTAAATAATAAATTAAGCACCGCTGTCGGCGAAGTATCGATATTGTTGTAAATATTATAACGACGAGACGGTTCAGACTTGTGCGTGCTATACGACTCACAGCGTCGTATTGTGTCGGTCTTAAAATATGTGCGTTTCCCGACGGTTTTCCGTTCACGTAATCGCATTACGAAACGCGTCTCGGCGGCGATGTGTTTTTCTCTCCTCGTCAATAATAACACGATATGACGTTTCGTCGGAAATTGTTTGTCATTGCTCAAACTGCAGTATTATAAGGCCGTTCTGAAAGGCCCGCGCGAATAGCACTTTGTACGCCGCCGCGCCGGTGGAAGACATATTTTAAGCCTCGCCGAGAAAATAATAAATCGCATCGTACAAAAGCGACAAAATCCCGAAAACTCGCGTGCTCCATTTCAGACATCAAATTCGGAATAGACGTGCATAATATAAAGCTTTAGAGTTGTCGTTTTTTTTTGTTTTTTCAATATTTTAATAATATGTTGTAAGCAGTCGTAGTCAAGTGGTAAGCATTCGCGTAATCGCTCTGAGGTAGTGAAAATCGATTTTACTAAATAACGATTTACCTACGAGAGTAAAGGCGTTTTGTGCGTTTTATTGAATTAACGAAAATATAGATTTTTACGATCGTAATAGGTATATTATTATTATTATTACGGACTATTGACGGTCTTGAATGTTTTGAAGTATATAATACAAAAGTATATTATTACCGCGTCGGTGCAAATTATATTTTTCGTGTTTCAATATATTTGGCGATCATATCGTTTTATTATAAGAGCACATTAAAAATAGTAAACCACCCGTCCATAAACGAAGAATATAAAAAAATCGTATTGCCGGGCAACAAAAAAACCCGCTTATATATGCGCTTATAACAATAATATTCTAATACACGATGATAATAATATGTAATATTATGGTACACATTGTTGTTATTATTATTGAAATATTCCTTAGACGCGTGTTACTATTGTTACGGGGTATAATATCGATATCATGACGCCAAAAGTCGCACGCTGCCAGTGTTCGAAGATCGAAATCTGCAAGCCTGGGCACTCGGGTCTTTTGAGATTTACAATCTATCTCGTCTCCTCTCGTATATTATTATTATTATTATTATTATTATTATTATTATTATTATTATTATCATCATTATAATATACGCGCGGGGTCACATATTATAATATTGTATTGGTTACTGTTATTACTATTTTTCTTCCCCCGATTGTTATTACTATTATTATTATCATGATAAAAAAATCTGCTTCCCTACGGCGGCGGAACAATATATGTCTCGGATTTCGCGTTCGCATTCGAATTCGTATTATCATCATCCGCGTCGTGACCTGTGCAGCGAAACCACACACGCGTGACAAATCCCGAATCCAATACGCTCCTGCCGATATCAATATCAATAATAATATTATTGTAATGCACACTGCGTAGGCATAACACTGCATACACATATCGCATCGTGTATTGTGCGACAGAGGACGAGTGGAGGACGAGTGGAGGACGAGTGGAGGATCGTGGGAGAGGCACTGCACGATTTCCATAACAATAAGACGAACTCCGTGTATTGTATAGTTCTCGAGGTTGATATTAAAACTGCGTCTCTCGCTCGCGCGTTATTATAATAATATTATTATGTTCATGTAGGGCCCGTTATCTTCTCGGAAAATAAATAAAAATAAATATCTGCATCATCCCACATATGGTAACGACCAGTATATTGCATTCGTGTGCATTCGCACACACACACATGTGGACGCATAGCAAAAGTTTGAAAAATATTGGATTGATTCGTCATGATATTATTATATTATTTGAATTACGTATTTTTTAAACGAGATGCGTTGCTGACACTAGGTTGAAATACATCAAACGAGTCATATGAATATGATAATTCGTATAAATATAAATTGTACAACAACAAATAATTTGTGATTTAAAAAAAAAATAAATATATATTCAAACTTTTGTGTTTTATATAGGTAATAGGTATGTACGTCGAATACGATTGTAAAGTTTCAAACGATACGAGTTTTATGAAAATGATAATATACGAGTATAAATGAAAATTAAAACAATTTATTGTAAATTAAAAAAATAAAAATAAATTCAAACATTTTTTTTTTTTATTATTGGTTTTAATTAACATTTACAACAATAGCCATTGCGGTTTCATTATCACTTACTTTATTATTGGATTTGATTGAGTTGTATATACTATAGTTTTATCTAAGAAGTGTATAACTCGCGTGTCCGCTTCTAGTCCGATAGTGCTGCGTCTAGGGTGTTGGAGATGTTGGAGGTTGCTGAGTTCGTCTTTGTATTGGAGGCATTTCATAATTATGACGTGGTTCGCCGAGAGTTCGGTTCCACAATTATCGCACATTTGTTTTCCTTCCTTTGCTATGAGGGTGTGTAAGACAGGTGTGGCCGATGAGAACCTGTTGATGATGATCACTCTATAGAGTGTATAAGACTGTGTGACACGTGTGAACGTATACGTTGTGTTCAGATGAAGGTTTGGCCTCAAACATTTGTATTTTGTACATCATAATATCGAATACTAAAACAAAGATTCAAATGATACGAATTTTGAACGAAAGCCTTTTCAAATATTGTCTATTCCAGTCGTCGATCATTCAAACTTTTGCTGGTCACCCTGCACACATATTTACAGGGTGATTCAAAATGTATGTTACGGCCGTTTAATCGATTCAAAATAGAGAAAAATGATATGAAAGATTTTTGATTTATGTACATATGAAATGTTTTGTACATTTTATAATTTCTTATAACATTTTAGGGGGTTTTGGGCGGTCGACTGATCTCCAAGTGCCCGTCCCGTTAATTTATATAAATAAATATTATTATATAGGTAGGAAAATAAAAATTGTAAATTCCGAGACGAATGCCGTCCCCACCCCACTCTCCCTCCGAGGGCGAGAGACTCCGCGGGCAACGTCTTGCTGCAGCAGGTTGTTTTATAATAATATTAATAATATTGTGTAAGGTGTAGGAAAAGATATCAAGCACAATACGCGTTGGACGACTTAATTAATAATCTCTCTTTCTCGCTCGTGTTTTATTGTTTTGTTTTTATTATTCTGCAAAATACGAGCTCTGCTCAGGAACCATGTACGGCGGCATTAATTATATTGTCCTGCAGACAGCTAGGCGACTTTGCGATAAACAAACTCATCGTTTTCACGTTTTATTCTAACCCACGCGATATTTCGTTAAGTGAATAATATTATTATATTTGTTTCGGAAAACCGGCAGCGCACCGTACGCAAAGGCACACAAGTTTTAAATTTGTGGTATAGGGGAGGGTGCTACAAAATGTTATCGAGCAAACCCTTTGAGGGCGCCATTCGTTTAAATCGTCAAAAAAGTTGTAACCGGCGGAAATGATTAAAAACATCGAACAAATTTATAAAAAATGATGAAACAACCCAAAAAGATCAATTCAAATTAAAAACGCCGAAAATCGCAAATGAAAGTTTCAAAATTGAATTCATTATTTGTACCCAATTTAAATTCCCAATAATATATCAATTCATTTTACTTATCCGTAAAATCTACCTACCTGCCGCTACCCATGTAAAATGTTAAAAAAAAAAAAATATTATTATAAATCGTTTTGAAATGTTGTGTCTTGAATCGGTGGGTGGAAGGGGTGATCTGAGCGTGATGGCCAATTTTTTTTTTCTAACGTTTTAAATTATAACTTTAGGTTACAAAATGGTACGATTTTTGTTTTAGAATAATTGAATGCAATAATGTTTCATTTTCATTTAGAAAACGGAAGCTTATACTAGGTTAAGTTATAGTATTAATAGTTTTACTTGAACAATGTTCGTGATTTATACAAATAATTTAAAACAATAAAAAAGTTATATAGTATAATTATTAGTAAGTATAATTCATCGTAATAATATAGTGTGTCGGAAAATCGGATGTCGGTAAAATGGTGGTGTGTCGGCGAATTGATTTGTCGGCCAATCGGTACGTCACGGGACGACCCGCGGCCGATTTATGGGCTCGACTGTCCCCCCCCCCTCCACCCACACACGATTTGCGTCTGCGGTTCGGTTGCCGTTATTGCGAATAGACAATTTATAGGTTTTAATTACGCGAACGAAACTGCCGCGCATACAAGAGAGAGACTCCGTATTATTGCAGAGAGATGCGATTATAATATCAATATAACGATATATACCTTTCTGGTCATACGGTGTCTTGCAGTATTCTGTACGTCGATGATTTTTCGACAGAGTCTATTTATATTCGCCGCACATTACTCAGACTTAACGCCGCCGCCCAACAGTATATTATAATAATATACGAACGCTCATTATATATTATGTCTCCGCGCGCGGTTATCGCCGGCTCGGTCGTAAATTTGTTTTCCTCGTACATTGATTGCGTTTTCGCTAAATTTTTATTTATACGCTCGGAACACGAACTTCGCGTCGTTCGTTGGATCAGATTGCGAGTCGAAACGGCGCGCCGCAGTAAACTCTTTTTAATTGTCTCGAAAATCATAATAATAATAATAATAATAATAATAATACGGTCTTAAAGAAACGCGCAAAACTATATATTATATTATAATATTATACTCGCTCGCTCTCGTAATATTTCTCAAAGTTTATGGCGAAATCGGTGGCAAATATCGAGAAAACATATTATCGTGTCGTGAACGTAAATTAATATTATTCTACGTCATATTGTGCGGTATTTTTGTTTTATTTTAATAAATATTTTAAACGATCATAGCTGATAAAATAATAATAAAAAAAAAACGTGATTAAACCGTGCACATTAGAAAAATGCAAATTAGACGCTTTTTTTTCTATGTGTACACGATTCGAAATTTTAACGTTTAATTTATTTGAACACAATTTATTCAAGCACAATTTATTTTCGTAAACAAACGCTCCCCTTCAACGGGGGGCGGACAAAAAACGAACGATATATTATATAAAACTCGATATAAAAATGTCTGTTTACACGGCATAGTATTTTGTTTTATAATCGCGGGTAAGTTTCGTCGTACTAAAATTCCAAATCTTATTTGCGAAACACTCGTTTGCGGCGGCGGCGGCGGCGGCGGTGGCGGCCATCGCGGAAAGGCACGCAATTCCTCGAAATGTGCAGCGCCCTGTACACTATATAATATACAGGAACTCGATTAGAACACAATGCAAACTGTGAATTATATTTCACCCACACACACACACACACACATACGCCGCACACGAACGTCTTGCGGGGCCGAGTCTTGCCGCGCGGCAGATCAATTCCATAAAGTTTAGAGCAACTTATATTGGATTAACCTGCACACGATATATATAAATACGCGGGAATTCGCAATTAGCAATTTGACGGGGCACTCGGATCGTTATATGGTTTTGGTTAAACCGCGCGCATTATACGCAAACACAATAGACGCAAATGCCTTTTCCCAACAATTTCCAATGCACAAATTGTCCGTTATCAAAAGGGTTGCGTGCACAAACTAAACGGTATATCCTTATATATATATATATATCCTGCTCTCTCTCTCTATATATATATATATCTGTCTCTGTCTCTGTCTCTCCAAACCGCTTAATTTAATCCTGGACTTAATTCGTTTTACTTTTGCGGGTCGCGAAATGCACCACCGCCGGCTCGCGTTTTATACGTCTGTCAAACACGACGACGGTGTTTTCGAAACGACAGCATTAGTTCAAGTACGACCGTCTAAATTTTAATTTCCGTGCGGCACCGGCACGACTATAAAACAATAATTCGAGAGACAAAATAATATGCAAAGGACACGCTGCTCAAAGGCTATATTGTTGTTTTAGTCGCGTCATATAATCTCCTCGCCAATTTTTTCACTTAACAACGAATTTATTCAAATTCTGATTTTTGAAATTTTTTAATATACTTAAAGACCATGTTTTTAGCTTCCTGAGATTTGTCGTACTACTTAAGGAGTGCACTGTAGGTTAGGGTAGACGAGAACGCTTCTTTTTTACCATAAATTATTCAGTGTACAATTTTTTTGAACATTTTTATGTATTTTATTCAATATTTCGGTCATTAAAATGTTCAAACTAAGATTAATAGTCGTTAAAAATGGTACTACAAAAATATAAAATATTTGTAGAATTGGAAATACTATTTATTGTACTTAGACCATTTTTATAAATTATAAATATTTATTTATGGATTAATATTAACTACTAAAATTTTAAGATTTCCATAGCCCCCCCCCATATTTTTTAATCCCGTTATCATGAACTAAATATACATTAGAACACAAAGTTAAATAAATCAAAAACCGTTTCATTCGAATTTTAATTTTGATAGGTATGCCAAATAGCTTTTAGAAAAATTATCTGCTCAATAATTAACAGTTGAAAAGGGAGGTTTTCATTTAAAAAACAGAAGTTTGTATCTCCACGGGGCACTCGTTAAGTAGTACAACAAATCTTGAGAATTTAAAAATATGATCTTCGAGTATATTTAAAACTTCAAAAAATAAAAATTTGAAAAATTTGATTATTTAATAAAAAAAAATGGAGTTCAGCATGCTTGGTGAAGAACCCTGTACAAGAAAATCGACGATTTTTCACCTTTCTCCTTTGGAGCGCAATAAATCAGTTCCTTCAAATAGTTTTAAAATATAATTATTAATAATATGTCTCTCCAGATCCGATCCGCTACATAGTATAATCCGGGAGAGTTAAAAATCGTGGACAAAGTAATTTTTTTTTTTAAATTTCCCGACCGCTTGCGACATTTTTTTGACAAAATCTAGATCATTAATTTTTTTTTTCATACTAGCCGCGACGACACACTGCTCGTAGCAGGTAGTCTCTTTTCGCAGGCGATAATAAAATAGAATATCAAATTCGAGATTAAAATATTATACAACCCGACGATGCCGACGTCGAACTGTCGAAATGAATACAATGCGCGTACAATATAAATTCGATTTATTTATCAAATATTGCTATAACGCAATAAAAAACGAAATATATATATATATATATATGTATATGTATATAACGACGTCTAGCTGCAGACGCTGCTCTTGGCATATTATAACATAACGCAGGTCGCATTTCTGAAAATATTATATTATATTCTCGTAACACGAATTTTTTTCTCTAAATCCACCGCCACGGTGCCTCGACGTCTGTGCCGGGCGATCGCAGCGAGCAAATTCTCAACTTTATTACACTATTCGTACAGCAAACTCCATCGCAATGCCTTCGGATCGTTTCCCTCGAACACATAACACTGCAGCAGTAAGTCCCCGTTTCGAGGTTAGGTTCCTAGAAAACACGACGTTAACCGAAAAAAAAACGTCAAGTGAAACACTTATTTTTATACACACATTTTTGTTGTAATAATGTGTCACCCCACTGCCAATATAGAATAGCAATGTATTTCAAATAATAACATTTACAAATTAACATCATTAACAGTATATAAAATAATACGTAATTGTATGATAATATTATGTATTCATATGCACGTGACAGCTGTTTGACAGCAAAAGTTTCACAACTAATAAAATTTAAAACGAATACAAAATACATAATAAATAAAATACTAGGTATCTACGTACAGTGTTTAGGACTCATCTAGATAAATATTTATCCAGACGATTATTGATTTATCTTTCATCTAATCTAGATAAATCACTACAAGTTATATATATTAATATTTTAGCTGAATAAGTCACTTGTAGGGATAAATTCACAAGATAAGTTTTGCGCAAACATTTTCCAGAATTCTCCGAAAATTTCTGAATTTTATTCTCTTTGCCTCTGGCGCAAATGGCTCTTGTAAGAGTCTACAAAATATTATACCTGTAATAAATATTATTTTGTATAATATTATTGCCTTAGTTGCTCCTAATTTCATAGTTTTTCAGAGTTAATGCTTAGTGGATAAACAACACCTAATAAATTCAGACGAAATCAACCATACAATGTTAGGTTAATTTTTTAGAAATCATCAAATTTAAATTTATTTTTATAGACTTAATTAATAATATTATCTGTAATTTATCTGGATAAAACATTTTTATCTCTTATCTTTTAGGAAGACAAGACGAATTTTATTTGATTATCGTTTACCTGTATCTTAGATAAATTAATAAAGTGAAGTTATAACCTTTATCCAGATGATTTTTTTGTTATCTGGTCCTAACACTGCGGATACGTATGATGATGGGCATGCCAAATAAATCTGAAAAAGGTCGACGAAATAAAATAAAATAATATACATAATATTATTCAAATACAAACATAAATAAATTTAACAACAGTCATATTATTATTATGTTTAAAAAATACGTTATAATATTATACTGAAACCGTTGCAGTGTTAAACGAAACACGAGGACTTAAACTTCTACAAAAAGACGTTAAATGAGTTGACGTTAAACGAGGACTTACTGTATTATTATTATTATTATTATTATATTATATTATATTTGATTAGACCGCGACGTGTCTTCTTCGCGCATTTCCCCGCGGACATTCATTATTTACGTTTTTTTTTTTCGGTGAGATGTGATGCTTTCGCCGGTGACGTTTTTTCTCCATTTGTTCTGCATGTTATTTCTCGGGTCTCCCGTATACATGTCTATTTTTTATTTTATTTTTTATCTCGTCGCCGCGATCAATATAATAATAGACTTTGTGATGAAACCCCGAGAACCGAGGAGGTGAGCTGCTATATTCGAAATGTATTCATCTCAAAGGGTCTGCTGCTCGTCGTTACTTCGGTTCACCGTCGTCGTCGTCGTTGGAAAATAGTGAAGTCTGTCGTTTTTCCAATAAAATTCTTCTACTACCGTTTACCAGGTATATAATATATGGGTATACAACTTATGTGGTACAAACAATAATTGCATTAAGCTGCGATGCAGGGGACGACCGATAACCTAGGTATACCCGACGGAATGGCGTATAATAAATACGATAATATTATTATTATTAGGTAAAATCGTCGATTAATCGAACAGCGATTTACGTCAGACTAAACCTCAGAGATCGTCAACTTTATCATAGGTTAAAAACACGTTTTTTATTCAAACTCTTTTACCCATAATTTAGAATATGAATATAATTTACAATGATTGGGAAACGACTCGGTATTTTCCGGTCGATTTGAAAAAATAAGACGGTACGTCAAGTTAATCATAATATTATATCTCATACCTATAACTATAACTTATAGGTACTGTAGTTGTACCTGGTAACAACTATTTGATTAAAATTATTATTTTTTAATCACGCTGCCGGTTCGACTGCAGTTCACCGTGTCGTAGCGGTAACGATAATTTTTGTTTTTTTACTACTATTGATTGTTTAAAAATATTTATACGAAAATTCATAAGAAAACAAAACGTGTGTGCACTAATCATAATATATATATATATATATATATATAATATGTATATTAAGAATTTAAGAACGTTATAATAATCGTACAAAGTCGCTGTCAGACTAAAATATTATTTATACGCGGTACGTGTGGTACGTGATCCAGTGATAAACTACCGCAATAATATAATAATATTATTGTATATTATTATAATGATAAAATACAATTCGCTAAATACGCGTCGCGGGTGTCGTTTTTTTTATATTTTTCCCATCGCGCTCGAAAAAAAAACGTAATAAATCATGATAACACATATATACATATTATAATATATAGATATTGTATACTTGTCAAATGCGTCGCGCGCGTGCAGTTGACGTAAGCCGTGGACGAGGTGACGGAGAACTGATAATTAATAAAATATTTTAATCTGCACAATATATAATAGTATAATATTCCTATATTATATTTTAACCGATGACGGCTGAACGTTACCACGCGTGAGGGCAAAGGTCGACGAAGAAATATTGGACTTTTGCGGCAAATTTCTATTTCGAAATGGAATATCGACAGTCGCGGCGATTAAGAACAAAATATTAATTTATCGGATACGATCGTGTTATATACCATAGGTTCTCAAACTTTCAACATTCACCGCCCACTTTCAGAATCAAAAATTTTCTAGGGCCCCCCCAAAAATATTTTAACTCACCATCTGTTATGCAAAAACAAATATTATAATTATTATATGTATATAAAATATATGCCATATCCTATTTCTGAGTTCTAACATAAATTTTTAATGAGTTTTTTGGATGACAGCAATAAAAACGCGTACTCATTCATATTATATAAAAGTATTTTTATTAAAACGAAACATTTATTATTGATATTATTAATATCAAAAGCATTTTTATTAAAATTATCTGTGAAAAAAGTTATAAATTTAAAATTTACCTGATGTGAAGGATGAACTTGATGCGCATTAACGAGTAAGGCCCCAAAATTTATTTGAGACTCTTACCGCCCCCTGAATGCCACCGACGCCCACGAGGGGGCGATATCGCCCGCTTTGAGAACGACTGCGTTGTTGTCGTTATCATTATTACTAGGGCAGAGGACTTGTAGCTCTAAAAAGTCACCAAATATGCATTTAAATATACAAAATATGCACTTAAATATGAAAAATATGCATTTTAAAGTGAATATTTTTGAACAAAAAATAAGAATTTTTCTGTTGGTACTCGTCCCCGTGGCCCGTATCGATAATATTTTGTGAGTTGAACAATAATATCTTATCTGTCTATAAATAAATTATAAAATTAATAACCCGACAAATTGCGGCCTCTGATCGGCAAATCTAGAGAAATATCGTCGATAATATCGACGTTATTTTGGTTGTGTGAATAATAAATAAAAACGTCGACGAAAAAATATTGGTAAAACTATGAATTATTTAAAATATGTATCTAAAAGTATAAAATGGAAGAAATTTGCCTTAAAAACCGAAAAAACGCAAAATATGCATCTATATATGCACAATAAAATTTCAAAACTAGCTTTGTGGAAGCACGAAACGCATTTGTTTCGCACTCTGCTATTTTTGTGACTGTGCAAAATAAATATTATGCAAATGCTACAAGTCCTCCTCCTAATTATCACTATCGTGTGTGTGCTGTAATAAAATAAAATAGATTACCCATATAAAACAACGCGTTTGTTTTTTCGTCCGACGCGCGGTTAATGCGGCTTAAAAACACATCAATATCAAATACAAGTAATATTATACTGTTGCTCGCGTGACGTATATCCGACATAACGATATTGTATTATGGGCTGTACAATATTATTATTATGACTTAATAATATTATATAATTTATGTATATTCCGGTGCGCGTTCGAAACAAAGCACAACACGTTTACGCGGCCTCTATAATATTATTATCAGACCGAAAAAACCGTGTTACGATCGTGTTTACAATATTATTATTATTATTATTATTATTATTATTATTATTATTTATACCGCGGGTTCGTGTATTATTTTTTCGTTTTTAATATAATATTCAGATTAAACGAAAAACGCGCAACGGTTAGTGGTTTTTTTAAACACCGCTGCAATACATAATACAATAATATTTATATTCAAATCGTTGATAAATATATTTTTTTCCCTCTTGTCAGAGCGATCGTCTTTTCTGAACCGTTTTCTGTTTAATGATCGCGTACTACCGCGCCCACTGCAGTGTATATGTAGGTAGGTACTAAATATTATTTGCACAAATTAAATTGATGATTCTCTCGAAGGTAAACAGAACTTACTGATTTTACACGGAAAGTTATTGGCGTTATTGAAAATATTCTTTTACATCTTATCTATTTGAGTCGCTGTTGCAAACGACAGTTTTTGAAATAAATTTTTTTTTCGTTATACGATTTTTTTTAGGTTTTTTTCTTTTTTTGAACAACAGCTGCAGGGGGATACATTTTTAATTTCGTATTCGACATCAGCTCACTGAAATGTGATTTTACGAACGAGTATTCGATTAAAAAGTTACAAAAGAAGAAGTTTGTGTAGAAGAGCTACGCAGAGCAAAACGCTTTTAAAATCATTTACTCAATTCGTAATAATTATTATTTGTCGTGTGTGCGTTTTCCGTGTCACCGCTCGGAACGAGTGCGAGACATGCACAGACTTAATGTACAAATTAATATTTGAATAATATCATCTTCGCCTCGCGGTGCCGAAGAACGCGAGCTTTTTGAATTATAAATACTTATAGTATACAATATATGTTCGTCACGAACAGAAGTTCTTTTAATTCGGCTAACTTATTCCGAAGTCACATAATTATTATGTTGATGGTTAGTTTACGGGCATATTGTTTCAACCACAATATACACGGCTACGAACGTTTAAGAATAAATTATCAGGAAAAATATGAATAATTAATGTCGACATTTCGTGAAATCGCATTTTCAAAAACGTGAAAAGGAGATTTTTTTCCAAAAACACGATTTTGTCGTGTTCGTGCCTCGCGATTTTATTACAGCAGTCCACTAGTATATATTTTTATTTACGGGATTTTCAATAAATAAAATCGATCGTTTTATGTATGTAGGTACCCATTCCAACAGATAAAAACGTATCCGAGACGTCCAATGAAAAGTTTATTTTTATTTTTAAATATAAGCTGTAATGTGGTTTTTACAGTGACTATCGGCGCTGTAAATATGGCCAAGTTTCATAAAATAAAACCTAAAATTACGAGCGCAAAGTTTGACATAAAAATAAAATATAATATTATAATCCACCATATTTTTATATCATGATGTAATTTCAAACGCTGGGGGTAAAGGTTAGGTTATATGTGCAGCAGTCGATCCGAGAAAAGACGAGTACGTTACACAAAAAAGTCTTTATGACTTTTTTTTTTTTACCAATATTTAAAATTATATTTATGTTATTTAACTTTGTGTACTGAGCATAATAGACTATCGTGATAAAATCTATCGACATAAGCAATTTTTTAAAAAATAGACCAAAGATAATAAATACTAGAACCAATATTATATTACATCTACTTTATAATTTTGTAAAACCTATTATACTCAGTATACAAACATTTTAATGAGTGACAATAACAACTAGTTCAAATAATGTCGAACTAGGTACATCAATATTTTCGAAAAAATGATCCCCTCGATAAAAGCGTCCCCATTTCTCATATGAATAACAGAAGTTTGTATATAACCATAGTGCTCTTCTTAACAAGTACAAATAAATTTGAAAATTTGAAAATATGGTCTTAGAGTCTATTTAAATATTTGAAAATTCAAAATTTAATTCATTATTGAAGTGGAAAATGTGAAAAAGTGAGATGGACATGAAATCACCCTATAGATATATGATGTATATATAAAACAAGACTACGCAATCATAATTTACTTATGAGTAATTTGATAAATTAATAACTATTATGCACGGAATGAACAACATGGTTGCGAGAAAATCACCGTTTGATACCGAACACCTCGTAAACTTGTTAAATATTTAAACAAATTAAAAATAAATTAAATAAACAAATTAATTAATTTTTATAGCTTCATGACGCTACTGTAATCGATACGAATACGTAGATAGAAGAAAAGTTAAATGTTTAATCGACGACAACAACAACAACAACTATATTATAATATTATGATATTTTTCATAGTTTAAATGGCACGAGATAAAAATAAAATAAGAAACGATAGTTTTGGCACGTCAGAAAAGTTTGCCACCCCTGCAGGTATGATATAGGTAATCTCTGTATATTACTTGCAATGACGATGATAATTATTGTTATTATATTTAACTGAAACGCGTTATTGGAATATTATTATAATGTCCGTCGTGGTTCAGTGACGTCCTCGCACAATTATAATATAGCAGCGACATCACTCGTGCGTATAGATTAATTGTCAGTCTCTGTTGTAACGATATAGATTGTAATATTATTATTATTATAACACCTGTATAAGGGTTAATTTCTGTGGGGGACGATAAACGCGGTGCTCTCGACTTTCGCAAAATATGTCACACACTTTGTATTGTATATTATTTTGTACACCCGCGGGAGCCGAACAGAGCGACCGATCGCTCGCTCGCCGTGTGTATGATATAATATTATTATCGACCGATCGCGTTTGATTATATTCAATAATTTTCGCGTCGTCGTCGTTTTCCTCGCGATGTCTGTTTGTTTGTTTTTTATCACCCGGCAGTCCCCGGAGGGCGCGGAACGCTCTCTGCACTTGCCGGCGGCGGCAATCGGTGAAACGAGTCCGATATAATTCGATAAACGCGCAAACCGTCGTCGTCGTCGTCGTCGTCGTCGTCGGATCACCCGACCACGAGTCTATTTTGGTTTTTTTGTTTATCGCTCGAAACGATACACCCACCTCGTCCACACCCACCCACCGCCCGCTACCGCGCGCGCGCGAGGGCAACAGCAGGCGAATCATACCGAGGTATGATTTTCCTATAGGTTAGCGTAGTGGTACCCCCGGTACGAATTTCTGAGGACGTTTATACCCCCCCCCCCCCCTAAAACTATATACCGGGGGTACGAAAAACCTGTAGAAAATTCATACCCCCGGTGTATTCCATTCCCTGGGATATTCGTACCCCGCTCGCTATATACGATTTCGGGCAGCATAGATATCCTGGGAATTTTATGGCGGAATATGCATTTTTTAGGTTTTTCATACCTTTATTATATTATTATGGTCATTATCCTAGGATATTTGTACCGCCGGTATATGGTTTGTGGTATAAATATCCTGGAAAAATTGTACCGGCAGTATCGACCTAGGAAAATCATACCCCCGCGGAGGGCCTGCACGCTGCAGAGTTCGGGTTGAAAAACGTTGAGAAATAATTCAACGAGCTCGCCAAACAACACGGTGTATAGTCGCACCCGCAGTACGGCAGAAAATTATTTCTTTTCGATAATATGCGCAAGTGCGATCAAAAAGCAAACTCGAAGCTTACTCCTCCTCCGCCTCGACTCGTTGCCCTCCCCGTGCCGACGCGATCGAGGGCATATGCGAACAACGAAAACATTTATATTTCATTTCATTTTTAATAATAATAATAACAACAACAACAAAAATGCGTTTTGCACCCCGTGCGGCATATTATTTATTTTCGATATGCCGCGCCGAATAGTTAATATTATATCCTCCTCCTCCTCCTCCTCCTCCCTCGACTCGTTATGCCGTGTCGACGAAAGGCGCGTAAGTCATCGACGGATAATCTAATTCGGAGCATAAATAATGTGCGATGGGATAAAAAAAAAAACGACGACGACGACGACGAAAACCTCCGCTCCAACCCCCCTGCTACCCCTCACACGACGCCGCCGTGTCTCGCTCCGCCGCCGCCCGACGTACACCGCACACACGTGTCGTCGTGTGTGCAAGTATAATATATTATTAACATTATATACATCGAGCACCATCGTACTACGTGTACAACACATATAATATAATATAATATTTTATTGTATTTTACGCGATTAAATATTTTACAGGCGGCTGGCGAGTCGTGTTGCTCTTTTGCAGAGGAAAGGCACATGCGTATTACGATAATAATATATTATTATTATTATTATTTACGCTCCGCGGGATGGTTCGTACGGTATGATAATAATAATATTATGTTTTCCCATAATATATACTCGAAGAGCTCGAGCACGTATGTAATATTATATTGTGCAGTGTGCGATTCGAGCACGCTCGCCACCCCCTCATTTTGTAATCCCTTAATAATGCATATTTTATTCGAATTCGGTTTTTTTTTCGAAATTTTCAACTGTGTAAATCATATTTTCAAATACATAATATTTACATTTTTGTTCGTGTGGGCTATGCAAACTTGTTTTTTTTTAATTGAACCACCTCTTTTTTACCGTTAATTGCGTTGTTGATCGGGTGATTTTATAATATTTAAATTCCATCCGTATATGTATACATATACATCTTCGTGACTACTTGACACGAGGCGATGATCAGCTGTAGGCACCACCCCCGCCCGTAAATAATCCACAATCGTGCATATATGATTTATTCACTAAACGACATAATTTATATAATAAACTTTATAACGATACCCTCCCCCCTCGCGGTTGCACTATACATAGCTATATAGTTTAATAATATTTATTAATAAAACCACTGACGGTGCACATTGAGTATTTTTAATATATAATATCAAAATAGTTTCAAATAGCGTGTGCTTGGCACTTTTCGATATATATATGCTCACAGAACAACATAATATCCTTTGTGCGAGCATATTATAGAAACATTACGACGACGTATCTAGGAGAAAATAATATAAAACTTTTGTTCGTTCGTCCGTCCGGGAATGGTCGAATATGGTACTGCAGTAGAGAGAAACCCGGGGAAAAAAATTGTGTCCCGCAATAAAAGCGAAATAAAATTTTCAAAATCACCGCTTTCGTCTGTAGGTAGTTGTGTTGTTGTTTTTATTATATTATTATTATCGCTACTATCGTTATTATTTGCAGGGCGTGTGTGCGTTTCGCCCCGACAACTGTCGCGAAACTATACACAAATTATACACGCGTTCCGCCTTTAGCTATCGTTTTGCAACAGAAGCTTCCTTTATCAATTTAATTAGTCATTGTAACCGGAGCACAAAGGGTTTTTAGCCCGAGCGTAATAATAGAGAAACAGAGGGGTTTTGACATAATGCAAAATTAATAGGTCCCATTCGTAAAATATATTATGCTGCAGCTACCACGCGCTGCGCCCGCCCGAACAGCCATCAACTATATAATATAGAATTGACGATGATTCAAAAACAATGAGAAAACACAATACAATACGCTAACCGAACCGAACCGAACCGAACCATAAGACGACAATAATAATATAACGCCCGAAAAATTGTCTTTAAAACCGAATTTCAAAGGTGGTTCTCTATTTTTCTCGAACAAAATACCTGCCTATGATATTGTAATATATTGCAGGTAGGTAGTTGAATTATTTCTTTATGAACGTATCAATAATATTTACACGTTGGACAATATTATTAGTATATAAAATATATTGTTTAAAATATTATATTATTTTATTCTTCGCGTTCCTATTTTTGCAATACCTATACGCACTTCTAAGACGATTTGAAACATTACCACACAACGAAATACGCCTAAGAATACTAGCCTATTTACATAAAAAAATATTATATAATATGTAATAGCGGTACCCACAAACGAACTTGCCACGCTTCGAATCGATAAAAAATTGTTTGTTGTGGCCCATCGGAAAAGGTTCACCACTCGTTTAGGTCGTTTAATTAGTCGAATTATTATGGACGTTGAAATTTATTTATTTCATTTTTTCAGAACTGTATGGCCGACAATGGCAATTGATTAAAACCTCGGCGTACACCGGAAGGAAACAAAAGCGGTGGTTGTTTTCAACAATTGGCCAGAAAAATAATTTCCACTGTTCGTTAAAAGGTAAGGACACCGAAATCGGTAGATATATATTCAAAAATATAGTGTACTGTACATTTTACGCCGTTTAATGTTGAACATCCATTGATTTTTTTTTCTCTCTGAAACGGCAGTATTACGATTATAATGGTTAAAATTACGTTTTGTAACAAGGCCTTTTTTTTTTTTTATATAATTGTACATAATTTATATTTAACGAATTTATTTAAAAAAAAAAAAAAAAAACGACGGACCATTTAAATGCCGAGATGAATTATTTTCAAATTGGAAAAGTTAGTAGTAACTTTAATATTTCGAATATTATGCGGAAAATTGATAATATTCCTCGTGTAGTTGATAAAATAATAATAAATTAAGGACCTGCAGACATAAACGGAGAATAGAAAGCGTTCTTTTGTTCTAGAATTACACTCGAAATGATAATCGAGGGTCTTAAAAGTTCGTTAGCCGGATGTTGTAAATTATAATATTACTGCAGAAGTACAAAGTAGTTATATAAACCTGTTATTGTCGCGTATACACACAGTTTTAGTAAACCAACTAAATAGCATCATCACAATAATATTATATAATACTATACCGTGTAAGCCAAAACTGAATAATATGAAATATAATATGACGTGTAAGAGCCCGCAAAACAGAAAATAGGTATAAGCCGCAGTATCGTATTTTAAACTACCTATGTATATTATATTTCCTTAAAAAAACAAAAGACGTTATTATAATATTATTATGTCGTCGTAGGACTGATGTGTTTCGAATACATTTATTTTTACCCATACCGTAGTGGCACCGAAATCGTGTTACGTACGAAGAGTCGATCTTTTTAGACGCCGCACAAAAATAATGCGTACACCACGTTATGACCGCGGTATACGCACTGTGAAATCTCCTCGTCTTATTGTCGTACGCAGAAAGAGAGAGAGAGAGAGAGAGAGAGAGAGATATAGAAAACCGAAAAACCTTTGAAATTATATTAAGGATCGACCAATTATAAATAATGAAGAGCCACAGGATATGCTAGATAACAAGACGACGAGATGGTACACACAGGATTTGTACGTTGCGGGAAATCAATTGTTAAAAAATCGCATCGCGTATATGGCTGGTAGAAGAAACCGGGTACCTACCTCCTAACAGTATATAAATACGAAAAAAAAAAAATGTTCCACGAAATCCACCACAGATTAAGCTCTTTCCCGTCCGAGAAAGAGAGAGGTCTTTAAGGGGACACAGGAGACACGATAGGGTAACGGCAGCGGAATAGAGCGAATGTATGAGAGGAAGGAAACTGCGACTCATTATAATTTCCTGACTGCGTTTCTTTTTCTTTTTTTTTTCACGACTACCGGGTACACGCGTTTCCTCGTACTGTACCATATATTATTATTATTATTATATTATAATAACTGGCTTCCTTGAATATTACGAGCAGTATATTATGCTCTCTTGTGACGTTTCGACTTTTGTCGAACGCGTTTTGATTCCGCGGAAACTCGCGGATATAATGATTTTCGCAGGGAAGAAAAATAAAAGAAAGACCGAACACGTCGCAACGACGCCGCTCTGGCCGGGTTAGGCGATATATTTTCTCCGAGATCCGATCGAATTTTGTATGACGAGACGTCTGCGGTTTTTCTAATAATATATAAAGAAAAACATCGATACGACTTTCGCCACATATTTTCCTCTCACAATAATGTCTCAACACAAGACAATAATATCGTTATGATATAATATAATATTATAGGTACGCGAATAAAATATCTATTACTGAAAATCAAATTACAGGCGGGAAAAGAGCACGCCATCGTTTCAAGTAAGTAAAACTAAAGTTCCGAACAAAAAGTGTCGGTAGGTGTATTAATTTTCGCATAGTAAAATCACAAAAATAAACAACGGTTTCTACACCGGAGTGGTAGTATTCAACTTTCGGTTTTTACTAAAAGTTTTAAAAAACGAAACACTTTAAGTGTAATTAACGGGTTGATTTATTTAAGTATAGTTTATTTTTAATTTATTCCGAGTATTCAATGCAACAAGTTAAATATAACACAAATTATTTAAACACCGAGTTGAAAGTATATTAAAAGGTATTTATTACGTGTGTTTGTGTAAAGAACGCATAGACCAAGTATGAAATCCAACCCTTTCCGATTCGTTTAATAACAAACTAATTATAGACACACTAAACTGCTGCCGTATTATTAAACAATATTATAATAATTTCATTTAAATCACCTAATTATAAGCGTAGTGCATGTTTTTAATGGACAACTGCGGTGTTTTAATAAATATTTTTAATATTATATATTATTAAAATATTGGAATTACTAATACAATAATTATCCCCATAATATAATGTGGGTGTGGGTGGGTGTGTGCGAGTATAGTTACAATTTTACTATTTCTGTTACAATATCATCGTATATTGTGCGCGTCAAAAAAAATTATTTTTTAGTAAAAAAAAACAATAATAAATTATAAATTGCTTAGACCAGCGGTTCTCAACCTATTTATATCTGCGTACCACCTACATAGTTTGAACACTTTAACGTACCACTACCGTTAATAAAAACCCTTATTTTTGTCCACCAAAAATGTATACGTTATTTTACATGTATGAAATTTTATTTTATTAGAAACTATAAGGAACTACAAAATTATGACAGTTTAAGAATTTAATGCACAAAAAGAACCACACCTGTCTCAGGTTATAACTCCCGCACTCCGCCGTTGATAAGAGACCAGCTAATATCGAATGAACCAAATAATATTTAATTATTCCAATTGTTTTTATAAAAGTAGATTTTCATCGCGTTTCGCGTACCACCTGTGAGGTTTCCACGTACCACAGGTTGAGAAACACTGGCTTAGACTCTTGGGATTTTTCGGAAACACAATATTATGATGTTCTAAAGACGGCGATTATTGATAAATCGTAAGATAATCGTGATATTCCTCTCGGCGGGCACACGTCTCGTTCAATAATAATTCCAACGTTATTATTTCCTAGTTTTGACTGTTCGCAGCTCATACGAATTCGGAGCAGTCGGGAAAACTTTCCGGGAAAAGCATACCTGAAAATGATGTATAGTGAGTTGTAGTGCGCGCCACTTGATATTATAGCAAAATATTATTCGACGTTAGAAAATATAATAATAATATTATGTACGCGGGAAAAACATTTCCAACGTGTCGAATGACGTTCGAAAACAATTTAAACGTTTTACGTTCCGTATGTTCGAAATCGAAGAAAATAAATTGATTCGTAAGTACCCGTTCGCATACTCCGCGACCGTTCAAATTAGAATGTTATATAATTTAAAAAACAGATCCCCTCTCGGTTTTAAATTCGTTTATACAAAGTTTCCGCAGACGTTTCGGGCGAACACTCGTGCCGGATCTGCTTTTGAACGCACCCTAATTGAAAAAAAATATGCAGGTCTAATCATTTTTTGTTTGTTTGTTTGCTTGTTTTTCATCGAAATTTTCATTTATTCATATCCATTTTTATTTTGAGTCTTCTGCGGCAGTGTGTTTCTTCTATGCGCTGTACGCCTGTACTGCAGTCACCGCGCGACAAAGTGCTGTGGGAATTGCGCTTCTTCTCGCTGCGCGTCACTACAGCGAAGACGACCGAAACGTCTGAACATATATATATATATATATATATGTATATATATCAGATTAAATTCGTTACTTATCGTGTTGTGTTGACAGACAGTGAAAGCTACGACAGACATTGACTTTGAACGAGTTCAAAGTTTTCCCGAGGAATATACGCGTCTTAGAAACCGTCAATCAAACCGTTAAATATTAAGAAGACGTCTTCTGACAAATAACATAATGTATACATATATACATATTAAGAGTTGAGACGTGTATTATTTGTGACCTAATTCTGTTTGGATTTTTGTTAAATGCACAAGAAAAATACAATATTACTTTGTAATTAATATAAAATATACACACCTAAATATTATTAACTATCAATTGATTGGTTGTTTTTTCGATACGGCGCGGCGTCTGATTTAATTATAATATCGTCTTCTCTTCATCTCGAATTGTTTGTAATATTTTAAACAGTCCTATAATAAAACATTTGTAAAATGATAACAATTCAACTTAATAAATTAACGAACGGCATTACAAGGACTCGGTAATATTTTAATATCATACTTTACAATGGGGGCTTTTATTTATTTGGTTTCTAAACTCTGTACCTGTAGACAAAACGAACTGCGAATTCACATATTATTTTACTAAAATAACTTGTGGTTTATTTATCGACGCCTAAATATTATTTTAAAACATCTAAATAGGTATATGTATAGACACGTAGTCGATTTATGTCCAGGAAATATTATTGACGATATAAACACTTTCAATAGAAATACCAATTATTATTTATACATAATTTTCCATTATTTTCGTGTTAAACTGCAGCTATTCCAGAGTATAATAGTCGTCATAATATTACTTTTAACTTACAATATTGTAAATCGATTTTCGTGTATAAAATACACCGCCGAGCTCGGGGTGTGTAATAATCTGATTAATCGGGCCATGTCGATTAGATTTTTTTTTTAAATTGGTACACTTAAATAATCGCATTGCACGTGAACGCGTATAATATAATAATATATACATTTGATAATGCGTAATTTATTTATGCAAATTATTTTCACGTTTTCGTTCGTAAATATTTATACATATAGGTAGGTAAAGCACTTAGATCGCGGGGAATTATTTATTATTCGTAAATTGGGCTAAAGAGTTTATTTTCTTATTTTCTATTCGGCGCGGCGGCATTATTTGAGCGTAAAAATAATAATAAAAATGTCCCGTTTTCCCCGTCGAATTGCCAACGCGGTTAATGTAAATATTGACGAGACAGCAGCACTGCATTCGGAGAGCCCTGCACACTCTTATATGCATAAACCACTACTCGTATTGCGATAAGACAGTGTTATATCGTTATAAATTTATATTTATGGAAATCGCGCATAAATAGGTGGGTATGCGCGTGTTATATAATTTATAGTCATCTCCGAATCGAAAATAGCAACGTAGAAAAAACCGGGATTGGTAAATTGCGTCCCAAATGACCCTAACTCGGTAAATTGAGTCCCGGGGAAAAACAGGTAGTAGGTAAGTCGAGTCCCGGAAAAAATAAGGTAGTAGGTAATTTAAGTCCCGGGGAAAAACGATTTATATGCATTTCAAATTTAAAAATATGCATGCAAACATGCACTAACGTCAGAATATGCAAAAATATGCACTATATAATTTTTATTTGTGATTTGTGAAAATTCATTGACTGCATGTATATGACTTTGAAATAGCAACATGTATTTTTATTGCATTTTTATTAATTATATAATTCATAATTTATTTTTTGCCCCAACGATAAAAGGAGCAAATTAACAAATACACCAGTAATGTTATAACCGGATTTGAGTTTAAAGTTTTAGGTTCATCAATATCAATGAAGTTTTTACCAAGTACATAATATATATATATATATAATAATAATAATGGTAATTTTTAACGATAATAATTTCATACTTATATAAATAGCTTAACATAAGTCAAAATATTTACTTACTACCAATTTTTTCCCGGGACTCAACTTACCTACTACCTGTTTTTCCCGGGACTCAATTTACCGCTTTCAAAATGTACCAAACTTATCTCGGACTCAATTTACCTAGCCCCGAAAAAACGTGGTTTGCGGGACGAACCTTTAAAAAAAAAAAAAACAATACCCGATTAAATATGTTTACATCAAAACAAAAATATAATATTATACATGGCGCGATTTATTCGAATGATTAAATAACACTTTTTTGTTGTTTTTTTTTTTGATCATAGCGTTAAAGTGATATCGCGCATAACGGGGGGAAATAAAAAAAATGTCTAAAATTAATGGGTACATTAAATTGTATTATTATTATTATTATTATTATTTATTAACAGTTTGAACTGTCGACGTTTCGAGTAATTTGTATTCATTTTGCCATTATTTATTTTTCAAACAACGAAAACTACACCGTATAGTCGCTGCTCCCCGAGAGCCGCGGACGGACGAAAAAAAGACGCTCGCAATAATAATAATATATTACAATATATCGCGTATCATTTGTTATACTTACCATATTATGATGACGTTCGCGGGGGTGACGTATTTTTTTTTTTCATTTTTTCACTCTCCGAGATAAAAATATACGTGCGTTTATGATTTATATTCTTAAGCGTTAGTACGCCGCCGCCGCCATATACAGGTGAGAAAAAAAATTGTAACAGTACACTTTGTCAAGCTGTATTATATATAGTTTGTTTTTCTCTCTCTCTCTCTCTCTCTCTCTCTCTCTCGCGCGCGCGCGTCACACTCTACACTAATAATAACTATATGTATAAAAAGCGTTGCGTGCGTGTGTCGCTCGTTTCCGGACGGGCTTTGGGTTGGTATTTTTTTCGCGCGGGATCGACGCGAGAGCAATACTAATTTTTTTTTTATCGCGGCCGGCCGGGAGGGGGGGGGGGCGACGACAAACCCGAGAATCGCGCCTATGATTCGGCGAACGAAATGGAGATTTGTCGGGAAAAAAAGTAAAATAATAATAATTTGATTGACTTCAAAGAATGTCTCGTTTGGAGAATCTAATCAACCGTAGTGAGAACCAATAACGCTCGTCGTCCTCGACGTCTCGCGACGAGTGATGTCTGCGCTGCAGTGAGGCCCCCTTTGACTGTTCAAAAACGAATTACACGCGACGCCGTCTCGCGACTCCCGGGCAACACCGAGACTAATGCTGTAGAATTTGACTGAACGCGTCCCGGATCGACGACGGTTAGGACGGTTCGCCCAGCCGCGGCGAAAAACGCGTGTACACGCACTCGTAGCCGCGGAGCAAATCGTATTGAAACGAGTGGTTTTTCGGTTTTCAAAACATTTTTATTTTTATTCCTTAATAATGATAAGTGCCCCGCGACTTGCGGGAAAGCGAGCGCTAGCAACTAGCGCTCAGTTATAATAATAGTAATAATAACATCGTCATTTCACCGATAATATTAAAATACATAACGAACGAACTCAGCTGATATCAGTAAATATCACAATATTGGTCGTCAGCTAAAGCTTCAAAGAGAAAAGTAACAAAAAATATAAATAGGTAGTATTAATTATGAATCGTTTACTTAGTGTACCTATGATCGAAAAAAGACAAATTAATTTTAGTGCACATTTTGCAAAATATAAACGATTTATTATAACTGTGATTAAAATGACTTCTCATTCTGGAGATAATAATACCGATTGAACCTAGTGCATACATGTGAAGAAGTCTCAATCATTTCTTTTGATTTTATAAAATGAACGTAAACGTACATTTTTATAATATAACTTATAGGCCAACAATCTATTAGCACTATGATTTTACAATGTCTTTAAGAATATGAATTTTAAAAGATGATTAATATTGTAGCGTTTTATTTATTAGTAATACGTGTGCTGTGAGCACCTCTCCAAAAAAGTAGACCATAATTAAAAATAGATATTATGACTGAGTGGCCATTGACTGAACACTGCAGGCAGCAGGTGGCGTGGAAAGAGACCCCTCGTAAGGGGGCTAAGAGGGATTTAGGATTTTTGGAAAATATTTAATTACTTTCAGTGTTAGTGTTTTGTGAATTTATTAAGTAAAATGCAAACATGTTTTTAAATCATAGTTTAAATGAAGACTGTTGCAAAAGCCTAAAATGTTATATTTCAACAACGCATTAGCCCCCACCCCCCCCTCCCGAACCCCTACAAAAAATCAAAATTCCTTGTTACGCCAAAGACTATTAGTTAGGACCATAAACGTATAACTTAATAAATTCATTAAGTTTCATATTTGTATCTTCTGACGAACAAGGTTTTTAAATTCAAGGCGGAACGAGAGAAGTTATGTTTTTTACGATGATGAAATTTTGCAAGCGAGTATTGTACCTTGCACGCCTATATTGATTGAAAATTGACTGCCAAATATACTGCTGGCGTATAGTCTCAAAAGATAAAAGTTCCCCCCCCCCCCCCTAACTGATTGAAAACTAAAACGAAGCTAGTTTGGTTTTCGCCGACTCCGGACAACTGTTTTGTATGATATTTACACGAATGGCTGTATATTATATTATATTTTTCAATACGATTTGTGTATTAAAAATGAAACATAATTATTTTTCTTGGATACTGGTTTTTAAACAAATGCGAGCGATGAAGTAGTAAATAATATAAATAATTTTTGATCCTGTAGGATATAAACACGGACGCTCGTAGACTGCAAAAGTTTTAAGTAAAAATTATTGTAGCTCCTGCAGGTTAAATATCTTACGCTTTAGGCGCGGAAACTTTTTTCGAGTTTAAAGGTGATTAACATTGAAATGAAAAAAAAAAAAAAAAGATAAAATAACTTTTCTTTGTAAAACTAAAAATGTTCTGTGTTCGCGAGATTTGAAGAACGTTAGTATAATAAACTATAATAATATATAGATTTAAAGATAAATAACAGCAGCTGTGCGTGTAATAATATTATATATTATTATAATATTCTTTTCTACTCCAGAATCGCGTTCAATAGAATGTTTACCATCTTCGAAGATGATTCTACTGTATATAATATTTACGATTTAATGCTTTTTGTCTTACTCGATAAATCACAATGATAATAATAATATGTATTAATATCCCGTACAATACGCGGATTCACAGGAAACGGTCTACTTTTTTTTTTTCTATCATATTTTGAAAATCGCCAAATACCCGTTCCGCGAGATCGTGGATACCGTTGTATTGACGTTTTCCTACCAATCGATAAGGTTATTTCGACGTTATTGCAATGTTATTTCTTAGTCGTTTAGGAACAAAACTGTTTGTCGTCTGCTTGGATAGAATATTGCATAATATAATATTATAACAAAGCCATACGCAGTGGTTCTCGTGGATACCTTAGTTAGACGGCTGGTATGCGACGTTTTGACTTGTAATACTTTTTCGTACCGATTTCGTCGACGGTGTTGTTGATTTCGTTGTGATATTGATAACCAATATCATTTATTGTTATTTACTTTTAAAGTCGTTTAACCAAAAGCGTGTGTTGCAAACAATTATTTGTACGCTTATATTTAGTATTACTCGCGATTTAAAACAAAATATATAGACATTAGACATCTGGTGTTCTATTTTCTATTTTTTACCTTAAAAAGATTATAATTAGTACACACTTTTTATGAGAAAATTCAACACGAGGTTAGGTCTTTGTAACTCGAGCTACCCGTCTTCCCGTTAGTTTTAAAACAGAATTTTACTTTTAAAATTAATCGTAATTCGCGAAAAACAGCAATATTATACAATATAGGATTTACAAAATATCAATACGCATATTCAAACCGTATCGGATTATCCGTGAACTAGTATATCAAATAATAATTTAGCCACACGATTACTATACATAACTCTGTGGCTAAAATCGCATTGTATTAAAGGTATATTGCCGAGGTATATAATACTTGGGATAAAATCGATAGGCGACCACCGACCGACGGCGACGACGGTAGCGTGTGTTTAAGGCTCTCGGCGATATGTATAAATTCAAAAAAAAAATAATATATTTACGACATCGCCTGACGTTATATGGCGAGTTTGTCGAATAGTCTTAAAAAAACTTTTCATTCGAATATATAGGTGTGTACAGCAGGCTTTTGCGTCCAATCGATGACGGTCGTTGTTGTTGACCACGGTTACGGTACCCGACTCATCATTTCACCTACCATAATATTATTAACGCACAAATCTATTTAAAAATATCGCGATGACAATATATTATCATCTATAAAGACTCGGTCACTGCGCCACTTTTAAACACTAAACAGCAGGAACAATATAAGCATTAGCTCGCACAGGACACCCTATACGACGTACATTTTAATAAAGAGCATATGTACACGTTTTCATTTACATATTATTTTGTAGCATAAAATCTCGTGACATGTGCGCGTCATAAAAAAGTCGAGTAATTAAAATAATAATAATTTTCGTTTTTGTTGTATACGCGCGCACATTGCAGCAGTGTATGGTTTTGTAGGGAAGAATATTTTGATTCGGAGATAAGCCTGCACGTCGGGTTTATTGTATAAAGTAGGCCAACTACGCGACGAGGCATTTACCGAAATTAAAAAGGCAAACAGTAATCCGTTACAAAAAAAAAATGAAAAAAAAGTTAATAATGATCAAAGTGCGAATTCCAAATCTCGCATAATGCAAGTCCGGATTTTTTTTTTTTTTCACAACGCAGAGTAAAACCTCAAAACACTTTTAAGACTTTACTAGTGCTAGTACAACAAATTACTATATTATATTATTATTTATTATACCGCGGCCTTATACCGCTATGACGTATGTGTGGGGCCCCCTAAGTCCTAATGCTACTCTTGTACCAGGTGCGTTTTAATTACCGAGTACACGGTATGATAATATTATAATGTGCGCGCACGGAATAACTCCATAAATCATTGTTTTGCCGGTTGTTTTTTTTTTTCGTCGTTTTGATAACAGTGTAGAAAACAAAGTTAATAGTATAAAAACAAAAACACCCCTCGGGACACGCGCTCGAGTATACTCGAAATCGTATCGCACGATATCATTATTATTATATATTTTGTGTGTAATATTACCTATGCTGTTTGTCATTACGACGACTGATGTGCGTCACGCGTATAGTGCGGTAACATTTTTCGGCATTAGCAGGAGGTCCCGTTAATGATAACGACGAGAATAAACCACCTGCACACACTGCACGACAATTCATCACCTCGGAAGCACAATATTATACATTTATACCACGGGTGTGTGTAAAATTATTATTGTTCTTTTTTCGCGGGATATAATATAATACTACACGCCCGCTGCGACCCGGCCGTGTGTTATTATTATTACTGTTATCGTCGTTCTCTATACATTTATATGTGTTATACGTGTAAGTACATCTACTACGCGCGCGCGTGTGTGTGTGTGTGTGTGCGCTGCTGTAGCAGTGCAGGGGAGAGAAGAAGGCGGCGCGAAAAGACGTGAAAAATCGTCGTCAAAACGCGAGCGCTGAAGCGGAGAACGGCAAGCGAAATCCCCGGGTGATCTCGCAGAGTATATTAATGTCGCGTATGACTGGAACGTAGTAGGTAAGTAAGTGTGAGAAATTCTACGAGAGCCGCTAAACGTGACCCTCGCGACTCGTATTTAGTAAATAAAGGCTACACCTCGGCATATTCACCGTAACGTTTATATGCCGTGCCGAACGTAACATTTTTCACCCCTCGCACACCACACCCACCCACCCGCCCGCCCGCACACAAATATAATATGTATACCTGACCCATTACGCGCGCCCATACAGCCAACTATCACACTATTGTAATATTATATACACGTACGCGTCGTCCCCGCCCGCGGTCGTCGTAGGGGCGGGCGGCGGGTCTGCGTATAACCATATAACGTGTATACGTTACGAGCATAGTGTATTATACCGTTTACCGGGTAACGAACACCGCGATGTGTACGTATAGGAACCTACAGCCGCCGCCGCCGCAAAAGTCACTATATATAATATACACGCGCATATATTTAGCCGCACGCCGGTCACGTACAGGACCGTAAGCTCGCAACGCGCGGTGCACTACAACCACGGTCCAGTGTGATCCGCGAGCGAGTGTGTGTGTGTGTGTGTGTGTGAGTTCGGTATAGGTCGAAATCCCGGCCGTCATCCATCAAGACCCGTGCCGACCCGTTTATTATAGGACGGCTAATTAAAACAAAAACGGGAGCACTGCTCCTGCGGGTATACCATATGTCCAACCGGTGAATCCTACTCCTACTCCTCCGCTTCCTACTCTTCCTTCTCCTCCTCCTCCTCCTCCTCGTCCTACTCATCCACCTCCTCATTACCACCACAATCATCATCATCATCCTCCTGCGGCGCTCCTGCTCTTTCTCCGGATCCCCCGGAGTTGCGGCCGACGCCATCACCGCTGTATATTGTTTTTGCCGGGACCTGGAGGTCGAGAAGTGCGCTTGTGTGTCCAAGCGCTTTAGAGACTAGGTATGCGAACAAATAACGAGACCCAGAAAACATAATATTGTAAAAAGACGAGAAAGGCGGCGGTGTTTTAAAATTAATTTTTTCACATATTTAAACAACTAAAAATACGCCGCGTGCATAATGTTTTGTTTTTAATAATATATTCAACAAACGCATAGTGAAATAACGCTATAGTGTGCTCGATTAGTGTGGAATAGAAAAAAAATATGTTTCTGACACGTGGTTTTACTTTAATAACAAACCTAGGGATTTTATATTTTTGAAACATTAATAATTTACGACTTTTTTTATAATTTTTAGATTATGATAAACAAGATTTATATTTCTCTGGAAGGTGCTCGAATTACGTCTCGAGCATAAAATATTCTTAATTTTTAAACAACGTTGAAACGAATAATTTAGAAAATATTTGGCCCGTTGACCGCAAATCGTGAGGTCAAGAACAATAATATAGCCGACTATACGTTGCCGAGTACCATTTTGGTAACGCTGTGAGTAAGCCGTTTCAAACTAAACATTTCCCCTCGAAGTGTTCGTTAACCTTATTACAACGGATGCCAAATATATGTGGCCTTTAATACTCCGGCCCCCAAAAGACAATGAACATTTTCAAATGGTACCTTTGAAATGAGTCGGTAATCCAAAGTTGTATACAACTTTTTCTACAGATCACTTAATTTATACTCTAAGTGAATTTGCAACATTTCTGTCTGTTTACACGTCTTAACTAAACCGTTTAATGTCTTCGATATTTGAAAATTCTTTAAAAATATAAACACATACGCAATACGCAATAACTCAACGCTGCAGCCCCCGAAGAACGAAATCGATTAAAATATAGTCGTCGGTGACCATAATATATACTATATCGAGCCTCGATATCTACAAAAAATTAATCTCTCTACAATCTGGCCATCTCCAACGGTTCGGCTGGAAAATGAAAAACGTACACCGTAGCACCGGCACGCGGTGTCGTTCGAAAACAATAATTTATTGTCGCGGATTTTGCACCGCTGATCGTATCGTATCGTAAAGGCACCGACGATGACGCGTTGGTGGTAAATCGCAAAAAGTCAGATTAATGGCGGCTGTTCTGGTCGGATAGTATATTATATTATTATTATTATTACAGCGGTGTGCGGGCGTGGCAAATCAAATTCCCAAGCGAAATAGTAAATCTCCTCGACGGACACGCCACGCGTATAAATTATACTATTTTTTCCCCGTGTACACATAACATTATATATATATATATATATATATATAATACAGTACCTGTGGTAAAATAATGTTATATATATTCGCGATTCATCGTGGAGCTAGTATAATATATATATAGAATAAAACGAAAAACCAAACGAAGGACGGGCCGAATAACACGAATCGCGATCGTATCGGTAATGAAGCCTGCAGCAGAGGGCCTCTCTAATCGAACAGTGGTAGACGATTTTCGATTTGTGGTCCTGATATTATACTGTAACATTTTCAAAATCCGTCGTCATCCACGAATGCGGTCGGGATCTCTTACAAAAATTAAAAAGTATCGTCGCGTAGATTATTTAATTGTGCTTCGCTGCCCCGTGTGGTTAATAAGACCTAAACGCATTAGAGTATGGTAGGCCACCCTTAAAATTAATAATATTGTACGAGGGATGACTTAGAAAAAAAAAAAGTATTTATATGACTTATCGCGATGTATATGCCGGCGGCAAACCTCTTTATTATATTATTGTATAATATTACACATTCGCGACGACGACGTTTGCGCGCGTATCAGATGTGTGCGATATTAAATCAACGGGTCTCTTGTCTTCCGGAGGGGGGGGGGTTTAAATTGCGTTTTTACCGTCGGGCAAATCAGCGCGGCAGACAAGCGGGCTAGTTATTGCTCCTTTTGAGACGGATGTGCTCCGGTTGCGGCGCGGCGGCGTATTGTTCTCGGCGGCCCCGTGGGTCGGGCATATTATAGGTACGAGGCATACGGGGTGAAGGCCGCAGACGTCGGCGAGGAGGAAAGTCGGTAAAACGGCCGTGGAGGCATGGCGGTGGAGGTGGCAAGACACACACGTGCGGAGCAAAGTTTTTATCGTAACAAAGTTTTATTAGACAACTCGGCAGAGTACGGTCGAGAGGTTAAAGGTTTGGGGTGGGGGGGGGGGTAGAAGAAAGATGAAACAGGAGACTGACAGAGAGAGAGTGACAGAGAGTGAGAGGCGGAGAGTGTGAGAGCGGAGAGCGTGCGACCGACAGACAAAAGGGAGGAAACCAAAGGATGGCAGTGATCGGTCGGGTGGGGGTATGACGGTGTCGGTTAGGATGGGAGGGAGGTGTATCTAAAATGCTACGAGATTGACTGACTGCTGCTGTACAGTTAAGGCCATGTGTTAAACGCGTATCTGGCGGAAACACGCCCGCACACAGCATTAATTACTACCCGCCAGCAGCTAGCAAATCTCGCGCACCGATATAATATATTGTTATACTATATATATTTATATATTAGGTAACTAGATGTATATAATATATTGAGTGTGCTGTATAGGTTTGCGCGCATACGACCGACCCTTCATACAGGGTGGTTTGTTTCGGTCAAAGCGACGAACGCCGCCGGTCCGTTTATCGTTTGAAGTTTCGGTTATCGTTGGGCGTGCAGGTTTACTCGAGTAGGTGCTGGTCGTCGTAAAACAGAGAGATTATGACGTCATGTTATTATTATATTGTTACGGTAGGTAGACGATACGCGTTTAACTCGCCGCCCTCGGCATAAAATCGATTATACAAATCGATAAGCCGTTCGACCGATTTCAAACGCTTATATATGCGTTAGGTATATATATAATATGTCATAATATTATATTATTATATGATGAACATAAACGACAATCGACGATGTAAATTAATATGCTCTCTGTGAGATTGATAAAGCCACAAGCGAAATTATTATTCGGTCACATACCGGAATTAGACACGAATTAATCGTCTCTCGATATTGAAAACTGCAATCGTTTAAGTACCAGTTTAAGAGATTTAAACGTCCCATGTGCGATTAAAAAAAAAAAAAATTATAAGGAGGAAAGTGGCCGCGGTCTATAAAAAACAAAAATTATCGTTTATATTATTTAGTTTTAGGTTAGGTTAGGTTAGGACTTTTTTTTTACATATTTTATTAGGTAAATATCATACAGTCGTTATTTGGCGTAATTAGCTTATATACATTTATTATGTATTATAAGTTTAGTCGAAAAAAAAAACGATAAATTATTAATAATCATTTTTCCCCCGGACCTGCAATAGCCGAATGGATGACGTCTGAGCTTTTTACGCAAAACTCGAACAACATTTCGGGATTTTTTCAACACTGTTTGCTTAATATTTCATTAATGCCGGCAGTCCGTTGAAAACTCTCCTCGGTCATTATCGACCGTTGAGTTTGGAATTATAAGAATTTTATAGTTTTCGCATGAACTCTTACACAATATCATATAATCATATACAGACGGCGCCTATCTTCGTATTCTCTCTGAACACGGACCCCTTGCCCCCTCCTCACGACTGTCGGTACTCGACTACACAGGTATAGGTGGTATATTATAATATTATTATACGAGTCTTCGCACAGAGTATATTACCGGTGTAGGTTACCACTGTCGTCGTAAATGGTTTGAGAAAATCGTTTTTCGCGAAAACGAACCACTCGTATAGTCACGGCCGAGAAACACAAAATATGTATACACCACACAAAAGACGATCATGTTTTTTGTTTGTTTTTTACATTTGTGCGAAAATAGTTATTTAAGAATTAAGTTCAACACATAAAATATGTAATATTATATTTTCTTTCTTATTTTTGCAGGTTTCTTCGCACTATGACTGTACTTTAGTTAAGTGGTTGTTTTTCGCGAGAAAACCTTTTATTTATATAATTTTGTACTTACGCGCGAGTGCGCGACAACCGTCAATTTCACTGATGACATTTGACCACGTCTTGTCAGTTAGATGACTAATTTTAGTGGTATAACTAATATAATATATTGTTTCAGATTTAAAATTGTTATTTTTCTCAAAATGTCATTAAAACTGCCCGCATTAAAAAAAAACCTTTAAAAATCGTTTGGCCACTAACGACGTTTTGACGTTCGCCGTGTTGTTGCACGCCGTAATGCGTGTGTACCATACAAGACGTCACTTGTACGAACCTCGTCCACGTGTGTAGCGATTTTTTGTCAAAAACAATCTTTTAGAGAACGATGCGCACAACATACACACAGAACATACGTATCATGTATATAATAATACGCTGACTGAAAAGCTCGATTTCGACATTTATATTGTGTACGACGTTTTTTCAAATATCATTTTAACGACTTGGGTTACGTCGGATCAATATTATAACATATTTTCCTCCTCATATCTCTTCCTAATTCTCTTTCTCCTCCTCCTCCTCCTCCTCCTCCAACTCGTCATTTTCGTGCGACGTATTCTATAATCGTCCGATACGCTATTCGAAAAATAATATCTTTCTAGTGTCACTGGAGGAAGACCCATACGCGAAGGCGGGTGCGGGCGAAGGCGGTGTGTGTTTGTGTTTCGTTGCTGCGAAAATACTTTCAAAGCTGAACTCGGAAAATTTTTTACTTGTCTTTTAAACTAGATATACCGGCTGTCATTCGACTACGGCGAGCGTTGTAAAATAAATTCACATTATCTGTCATTATCTGTTAACGCCCGTTAATGAAATCCAAATTGTTATATTCAAAGTCGCTCGTTTTCTCGAAAATATTTTAACTAAGTCACTTACAAAACTCGAATACGGTTTTAACTATAATAACGACTTTTTAAAAGTCTTTAACCTAAAAAATCGAGTGTGACTTTATTGTAAATATATCATACATCATTAAAATCGAAAAGCGTTTGCCCGGTGACCTACGTATTACACGAGATAATATTATTCATTGCTATATTTAAACTCAATGTATGCAAAATGTTTCAATATACTTCAAGGTTTGCGGTTTTCGAATAACAGCACCACAACTCTAACACGTCCCAAACAAAAATCCAAACACTCAACATCGTTTATATTTTAAAACGTCGTGTGTCCCGATTAGCACTCACTTTTGATTAATATTATAATATGTTGAAAATGGAACGAAATGTGTAATCATAATTTTATTCGTGATTTTAAATTTTGGTGAGCGTGCGTGAGTTTTGAACAATAAAGTTTGCGTTTGTTCTTTTCTAACAATTATTTTAATACACGAATAAAACTGTACATTTGATATTAAACAAATTAGGAAAGCTCATCGAGCGTGCTAAATTTCCGGTTTCTAAACGTTATTTTAATACGACGCAATAACTTATAATTTTATATACAAATTAAAAATTAATATATTAATGTTATGTTTTGATATATATTTTCTAATATTGGCTTTCATTAATAAATACACACTAATATTTTGATATTTTTGGCTAGTGCCTTGAATAGAACCGTTTTCCAATTATTTGCTTATTCAATATTGTAGCGTTCAAATATTTATATTAAAATAAGACTCTAGTAAAAATCTGTCTTTTTTTTTGTTTTGAATGAGTATACTAATAGTAAAATGGAAAAATTAATAACAACAGTCATAACAACTATTCTAAACACAAGTCGTTTTGTTTTCAGTCATTTCTTATGTTTGAGTTGTTTTTTTTTTTTAAAGGATTTCGTATTGATCGTTACGCAGCCGGCCATTGTTGCCGAAGTGAAATTATTAATAAAAGTTAATTAAACCGACTAGCAGAGCAGGAGGTAGAGGTACCTATGGTTATTATTTCAAGCATTTCCGAAAATTACAATGTAAAATGATTAAACAACACTCGAAAAAGGTTTGGACAAAACGTAACCATTGTGCACACCGCGCCGTTGTTCCGGCGCAAACTTATAAATCGTTTTAATGTCGAGCCCGCGAAACGCCGCGCTCGAAAGTACCCACGACGACGGTCGCAACGGTCGCAACGGTCGCAACGGTCGCAACGGTCGCCGCCGCAGCCGCCGCAGCCGCCGTTTAATGCGCGTGGACCTTTTCCGTCCCGCGTCACCCGGCATAATAATAATAATAATAATAATAATTGAGATGTGTAGTGTGCCTGCCCACTGTTCTTTTATTGGAGTCGTCGATGTTTCTCGTGGGCATAACGAACGGCACCGGAATAACAGCTCGCGTACCTACATAATAATAATAATATAACCTGCCGGGTTGTTCCGAATAATAATTTATAGTACACGGCGCGGTTTCGTGCCACGCGCGGCAACGACAATAATAATAATAAAAAAGGGATATTATCCGAATCGTTCGACCCGGCCATTGCGTATCGGATCGGCCGATACGATGAAAAAAAAAAAAATCAAATGCAATCTAATCGTTAAAAAAAACGTCCGCACACTTGGGTGTAATTTAATCGGCGGCGGCGGCGCGTTTTTTGTATATACGGCCGTATAATATCGGCTTTGCGTGCAGCCCTCGTAAAAAGAGATCGTCGTATAATGAAATGATAATAATATTATAATTATTAAAAAATGTCGAGAGGTGGCGGCTCGTTGTTTCGTTCGACAGACAGCGTCACGTATAATTATTATTGTTATTGTAAACAACCGAATTAATAAAACGAGAAGCTTTCAACTCAAATATAATAATTATTATACTGCTGCAGCGGTGTTGTATTTAAATTTTGTTTTTGACTTCTTAAAACCCGCGCTCGGTGCGATATTTCCGTTTGCAAATTTTCCAAATCCATAATAATACGACAAATAAATTATTATTTTCGCGTCAGCGTGTTTGGGATCAAAAAAGTTTGAAGCGGGGGGGAAAAATACCAAATTAAAAATTGACGGTGGAATAAAACTCTTGAAAAAATCCGAGGAAAATAAAAATACAATTTAAATATTTTAAATGTATGGTTTTATTTTTTTTTTTTTTGTTGAATTAACATACGGCGTCTTTTTCCTATATCAATGTCGCTGAATCATTAATTTTGATACCTATAAAGAGAAAATTCAATTAAGAACTCTTGAGAATAATATTATATTGAAGTCTTATTGAGACGTACTTTTTTTATTTAAATGTATATCCGTATTATACAATGTCAAAACCAATACATAATAATATTTTCGTTTTAAAAACTAAATAACTGCATAGAATGGGTATATAATTAGTTAAGGTCATACAATTATATTATAACGAATTACACGGATTTAATTGATGTATTATACCCATATTATAATATTATGTTGTCAAAATAAATATTTTTCATTAAAATGATATTAGGTTGACCAACCCAAAGTTGCTGTGAGCTTTTTTTGAATCTACAAAATACTATTATGAATCTGATAAAAAATATATTTTTTTTTTTAATCTGATTATTATTATCTACATTTTTTGATTTAATGTCTTGTAGACAGTATTGTTTTGTGTTTTAAGTGGCTAAATAATAGTGTTTACCACTCGACTAGGCGGAAAACTATGTTACAATGACATTTTTTTTTTAAACCTACCATACATTTCACATAGGTAATTCAGACAATATGTCGTACAGCTGCAGTATTCGTTCGGTTTCAAATATTAAAAAGCCACTTGTAGCCCAGTACGACATTCACAAAAATTACCTACTCTCGTGCAGTGCCAATATCCATTATCCAGTGACATCGGGTCTATTACTCTGTAATATAATATACAATCATAATTCATAATATTTATTTATATATTTTCCGTAGGTATATTATAATATCCGCTCTGGTAAATATTCGATAAGCTTTGAGATTGTCGACGTAATTTTCTTTCCGCACTGATGAAATTTAAGTCCCGCGTGCCACTTTGATTTGCGGTAAATTATAGCTCCAGACGCGACACAATACGGGCACGATGACGTTCTAAAATGAACGCAAAATGTTCGTTTCAATTTTATTAAAATAGTTATGCCGTTTTTTATGATATCATATTATTGTGTTCGTACGTAATAATTATTTCGTGCGATTCACCGTTGTTTATTAACAACCACCGGCATAGTGTTTCAATATACCGAAATCAAACTATAGTTGGGGCTAGCTATGAACGATTTTTAGGCTACGCAAGAGAATAAAAATATTGTGCCCCAGAGGATAACTCGACAATTTGTTTAAAATAGGACTCACTGGCACTTGTATAAGATTCCGTATGGATTAATATTTCCATTACGGCACGAGTTTGAAAATATACTATTTATTTCATGTTTTTAGCTGATGTACAATGAAACAATAATACCTACACAAAAATTTTAAATCTGAAATTCACTGTACGTATTTTATCTTTGGACCAAAAGTAGATCCTTGCATCAATAATATGAATATTTTCAAAAAATGTTAGACCATATTATTATTATCGTTTTCGAATATACATACAAAAACCTATATTTTGAATGAATGCTACGAAATAAAATACACTTTGCTTTTGAAAATCTGTTGTTTTTTACTGTCGCTGTACTATAGCGTATATATATTACATCGAAAACACTTATCCACTATAAAATAAAAAGAGAACACAACGAGTGTCATTGAGAACCGAATGTCGTCCAACTAGAGAGAGGAATCAGATACAAAAACGATGCTATAAGTGCCACTCACTTATTGACAGTTATTGTTCGTAAAATCAGTAGAAACTGAACAAAAATTGTTCACAACAAAATATTAACAAGATGTAATTCTGTAAAATATGTATAACAATATTGTGAAAACTAAAAAATGCATGTATGTTATACTTTTAAATTAAACATTGTAATTATTTCATGATTCTTATAAAAAAATATATAAAATTTGGCTAGGGTACCTAAAATTGTTAGAACAAAATTAAGATATATAACAAATTAATAGCAGTATTGACATGTATAAAATGGGTAACGGTTTCAAAAATTATTTGTAATTTATTATTAGCCTAATATTATAATATTATTAAAAAAAGCAAAAAAATGTTGCAAAAAATGTGTAAAATAATTGTATATTTGTTTTTAATATAAAAAATAATAATGATTTCAACAGAGTACTTATTTTTAATGACTTTTAATTAATCTATACGAAATATTTTAGTTCAGATTATAATTTTACTTAAAAATGTTGGTTACCAAAAAATTATTAAATGATAACTACATTAAGTATTTAAGCGTGACCTCGTTTCCAGTGTGCTTAATTTTGTTTCTAAAATATGGTCAATACAAATACGTCATTTAATCATTATTTTTTATTTGAACGAAAAAAAAGGTTTTTAATTACCTAATTTAACTTATCCGTTTTTATACAATTATCATAAATAGGTATATATATATGTTCAGAACAACAGAAAAAAAGTTTTGTCAAAAAAAGAGACAGAGTTAACATTATTAAAACAATAGAACTTTTAAAATGTACACTCAGCCACATTAAATATTCATTTTATGCATACAGTTTTTGACCATAGACAATTCATTTTAATAAGTTAAGTTTAAGGATGTGTTTTGACATTTACATTATCAGAAACAAAGTAGCGAGTACCTATATTCTCACAGTAGCCGTCATAAATATTATTATAAATGTCAAAACGCGAAATGAGTTATATAACTGGCTGCGCGGGACATAATTTAAAATACTCCCCAGCGTTCGTATATACGTCGCACTATCATTTTTTAACAAAATATATTAAACGTGCATAAATAATAATAATAATAATAATAATAATATTATAATACAGTACACGCATCGACGATACTGAAATTTTTATAATAAATAGTTACAATATATTAATATCACCGTTCACGTTTTGTTCTTTTCTGATGTTATATGATATGCTTAATTCAAACACCGATGCTTTCTTTCTGGCCGGTCGGAGATTCAATCGCGACTCATAAATGTTTTCTTTTTCCGTCCAACTAAGCCGATTACGTTCTACTTATAGGAGTACTCCCCCCCCCCCCCGAAGAGGTAAATAATTTCAATGACTGAGTCCTGCAGCTTTAAAAGATCCGCTGGGGCGGTGATTAAGTCACGGCGACTTTCTGCGTAATGGGCCGAATGACACAATGTTATTATGATGTACAGAAATATTTATCCGTCGATATATTTTATTTGTCTTTATATTAAAATAGCGTATAAATGCCGATTAGCAATGTCAATGGCCAAGTCACGTAAAAACTAAATAACGCTAGAAACAATTTTTAGCATTTAATTGTCAAACAATAAATTTTGAAACGTTTTCTGCAAAAAAAAACTAGAATCCTGACACGATGATAATATTCATCCACGCAGCATTAATTTTGATACATTTTGATAATATTTGATATTTCCAAAGGTATTTATTTATTTATCAAACAATTTATTTTGATACATTTTCATTGAATAGGTATGTTATGTTTTATGGTTTCCGAAACATGAATAAAAGATTTTATCAATTTGTGTTGAAACATAAATTATTATATCCGTATAGTTCTTTCGCGTTTTTCGCTATCGATTAACTTATTTTTTAATTAAATAAAAAAAGAGAAATGCGTTGCATACTTAATCGTAAAAGATGTATTATTATTCTTAATACACTTAGGCCAAAAAAAAAAAAACAGCACATTATCTGTACATCGTACTGCTACGTAATTTTAGATATTTTAAAATGATTTGTATAGTAGCGTGGTACACAGTGAGACTTCCATAAAACGAATTTTCTATTTGATGAAATATTTTCGAGAACCTCGATCAAATTAGAACCAAGTTTGTTTAATTCTATTTAACGAATTTCTTTATAATACGAATTTCTCTTGTTGCCCGTCGCGACTTTCTATAGTATATGGAAGTTTCACAGTATAATAAATATATTTAATTATATGTTTTAATTTATTTACTCGGATGGGGGAGCATCTCTGCAAATGGAGATGACCTCTGGGTAAATCAACTGTAAAAAGATTTCAATTCTACACAAAAGAAAAATGTACCAACATTTTGTATAGTACCAATTTGCACTAATTCAATAGGAACATATAAAAAAATGAGTTCCTCCCTCCCTCCTCCCTTATAAAAACAGGTCAAGTACGCTCGTAATTTGTATAACATTGTTTAACGTACCTATGTCTTACGATTTGTACACATTCAGATAATTGTTTTTTTTTTCAAATTATTTTATTTTACATTTTGATACCTATAATAATAATGCGGTCACAGGCAATCGCTATTTTACGGGAAGCAAATACCTATAAAGTTTCGCTGTGCACGCCAATATTTCGTCTGAGCGCCGTCAAATGCTAAAATATGGATATAATGCCGCGCGTGTGTTAGTTTCGCTCGGAACGATGTTTTACCATTAGACGATCAATAATCAAGATAATATATCATAACAACAATAATAATAATATAATATTATATAACGTCTGCGGTAATTAATTTAAATTATGATTGTCATGAAAGGTCTCCGATGCCTATCTGTGCTGTACTATTATATTATAATTAGATATTTGAACCCATAACAGGTATGCTCGCGTTACATCATTTACCTCCCACCTAATAGTATATATATATTATTTTATAACGATGTGCCGTAGTGTTGTATAGGTTGTTAACGAAATGCGACTAATGAAAACAAACAGTATAGGTATATGATATTGTTATAATATAATATTTTGTTTGCGTAGCGTCGACACTCGTTTATTCGAAATTTATATAATATGACTGTGAGAACTCGCACGCTTGATGAGGTCGTGTGTGTACACGAGCCGAATATAATAATATATAGTACGGGTACGAGTCGAACGATATGACATATTATTATTATAATATGTATTTTAATATTATCATACGATACACGATTTATACGATATTATACACAATACATATTATTTTATGATAACAAATAATGAATAATATTATTATAATATAAACGCGTATATAGTGCGGTTCGTATGGCCACACACGGCTGCGCGCGCGGGGTGCCAGTGGGTGCAGTGTGTACGCGAAAAGGTCGTAGGCGAAAATAAATAAAAATAAAAGACCGATAGTAAATTGTCTAATGTGATTTTAAGGCTTGATGAAAAAACAAAAAACAAAAAAAAAGCGAGTAAAAAAGTTACGAATCCCGAAAAAAAAAGTTACTCGCTGTGCAGGACACGTACGCGCGAGCGTTCGCTATCGCGCGCAGTTTGGGCTTTACGAATCCGCTCGCGAACGATTTCATATTATATATATACATATATGTATCGCACGCCGTCGTCGCCGCGCCGGGAGACGATAATAATGGCTGAAACGCGTTATCATCACCCGCGACCTGCGCATTTGATACGCTTTTTTCTCTCTTTCTTCGTCTTCTCCTCCTCCTCCTCCTCCGTCAAAACGGTCGTCGGTCGAACGGATTGAACGCGACTGCGTGTTTTTCGTCGAGCGCCGCGTCCAAAAAGTTTGAAATCCCTAGCCTGCAGTGACGGGGATCGCACACTGCACGCGCGCGCGCGGCGGCGGCGGCGACGACGACGATCGACCAGATAACACATACCGCGGCTAAATCGATCTTCGACCGTGGTAGCAGTTGAATATTAGGTTGTCGCCACCGATAACATAATATTGTTATATAACACGACTAGCTGATGGCCGCCGACTTCGAGACCTGCAGTACAAAGACGCAATGTATTCATTAATATTTTCGAGTCCGAAAAATGGCCGAATTTCCCTATCGAAGAGCACCGAGTTTTTACAATTTCGTCGCTTCGACAAGGACCGAATAGTAGAGATAAATAAAATCCCATTTATTTATTTATTACGACCGTTGTCATATTTTTTTTTTTTCATTATTAATACGGCTTCAACAACAAAGTCGGGAAAAAACTAATTTACATTACATTAATATTTTAATAATATAATGTACGCATTCGTCGTAATGATCATAATATTAAAAAGAATTAAAAGTAATTATAGTGATAATGTCATTTGTGGAGTATTTAAATTCGGTTGTAGGTACAACTTGGTTTTTAATACATTAATAAATTAAAATTGTTCACTGATACAATATCTTCTAGGTTTGTTGGCTGTGAATAGATTTCACTCTCTTCGGCTAAGAATAATGCCGCCAATTCGAGGAGGAGGTTAGACATCGTAGAGATATGTTGCAGAATTCGCATGTGGGTCTCGGTTATTTTTTCATTAAGTGCTGCACGGGAGTGATGTTTGTGTGGAATATTATCACGAACGAGTTGTAAACACGAACATCTTTGATTAGTATACACAGGCGGCCATTTTACCGACTCCGTGTGTGTGCGCGCAACGGTTCCCAAACTTTTCACACGTTTCGCCATCGCCGGTGGATATTCGAAAACGATAAACGCATGATTCGGACGATCCAGATTTTCGGACGCGTTAACACTTTTTTATTTTCCTCAGCCAAACATTGTTCTACACAACATATTATATCGAACGTGCCGAAACTCGAATGAAACGAGTCACTCGTACTCGGCGCCGTACGACTTGGTACAATTAAATTACATCAAAATATTCACAGATCCAAAAGTTTAAAATCCTGCTAGATCCAAATTTCTATTCCGGTATACTACCCATATTCATTAGTCGCTAGCCTATTCGGAATACTTGTTGCTTTTTATTTTAATTTCAAATTAGGTAGAAATAGGTATGTAGTCGACGTACGTGCAGCCGTCCAAAAATCTTATGAAACAATAGTCGGCGATCGCATGCGCGTTCAAACTATTCGTTCCCGACGATTTTTAAAAAAAAAAAAACATTTCATCCGACATTCGTCATATAGGTATGTATATATCATAATAATATTTTATGAACTAGGTTAGGTATTCAATAACGAAACTATATATATGACCCTCGAGCGGGCGTACAACATAGAGTGAGTCGGACATATCATCACGACGACGTGCGGTGGTCTAAATGGAAACATGAATAGGCCAACCGCGTACAGGAAATGTATCGTTAACTCGTTCGGAATTAACACCGTTGCCGCCGCCGCAATATCATCGGTCGACGTGATATTATTATTATTATCTATTCGGCGGTGATTGTGTGCGCGTCCTTCGTGTCTTCTGCGCCGCGTATTTCGTCCGTCGTCCGCGGTACGGCAATATTTTCGGACCGTCCGACGTTCGACGATACGATATCAAAATAAAATATAATATAACTACGTAGTATTGCGCGTCATAATATCGTCACGACACTGTGATAATATAGGCGAATATTATTGATAATATAAAATATACTTTCCGAGCGAAAAACGATAGTAATCTCACGATTGCGCCGCGTCGTCGGATCGCCGATTTAGGTATATATTATATATTTTTTTTTTTCTAATAATATTATTCCGTAACGCGTATAATAGCGTATAATATAATATTATCGTGTACAGTGTCATGACATTATCTCCGTCGTCGTCGGATCGCCTCGGTAGTGGTCGCCGGAAGTGACGTCCGGAAGCTCTCGATCCTCCAACATGGACGACAGTAATATCGTCGTTGTACCGGCCGTCGTCCGCCGCCGCCACCGCCGTCGTGTCATCGACTACGCAGGTGAGTGTCGCGAGCGCGTAAGCCGAAAATGTCGGCAGAAAATTCGTCGTCGAAAAATTGTTTTATTCCGTTTTGAAAAAATTGACGAAAACGCATCAACGTCTTGCGCTGGGGGAAAAACCCTGAAACATGTGTAACTGTAGTATAATAATATTGTTATTATAATATACAAATGGGACCGATGACAGACAGACTGAGTGTCCCGCGACGATCCGTCAACGATAAATCTATCAAAAAAGACGACGGACGACATGGCTCGGCCACGGGTTTTTTTTATTTCTTTTAAGTCGTCTCCCGAACAAACGAATGATTTTCTAGGTGGCCTTCTGATTGGCCTACGTTTGAATTTACTATGTACACGAGTTTTATTATATTATGTAATTCGAAGCACTTCCTCGGTTTGAATACGTAAACGATTATTTTATGTATTTTTAAATAAGTATTGCGTTTTTCACTATATACCTATTGAGCGGCGGTGATTTTCTAGATTTTAGATGTCTTCGACGAGTTTTCCGATTAGTTGGTGCACAAATATCGACGACATAATTATTTTCATCGTCGTTTATAAGTAGAGCGCAAATTTTTATGAATCCTATACATTTTTCATTTTTATATTTTTGGATTTTTGTCAGTATCGTTTACGAGTTGTAAGTTACATTGTTAAATAGTTTCAAACTAATGACAACAAAAACTTTTGTCGGCAAAATTTGATATTTATTGAGTATTTAAATGATATTAAATAAATTATAAACTGCATTCAAAATTTAATTAAAGTAAAAATAATATTTCGTCGAGTAGAAAGTTTTAATATTATGTTTTGTCGACTACAAACCTAGGTAAACTATAACAATATAAATTATAACTTTTTAAGCGTTCGAAATAGTGTTGAACTTAGTCACGTAGAAATAATGGAGCTTATCCCTTATTATAGCCACGAAAATAATCATTTTTTTTTTCCCGAAATAATATGTCCTAAGTAAACGACAAAATTGTTTTAGTGTTTGTGCTTCAAAATAAAATAATAAAAATACACTAAAAAATAATTGAGTAAATTAGTGTTTTGCCCTAAAAAAAAAAGAAAAAGAAACGTATAATATTTCATACGCTTTTGCGTACACGCCCACAGTGTCTATAGTCGTGACCTTTGTGCGCTTTGTTTTCGACAGTAAAATATGCCTTTGCCAATAATAAATTATTCATAAAGCGTCACGGAGACGACTTTAAAACCGTGTTTATCGATTATTTACACGATTTTCGGTAAAGTCGTCAGACCCTCTGGATAACGCGGGACACGTTAAATTATGTTTATCTGTTTGTTTGTTTTTTATTTTTTTTTTTTTGTATCCTCGCGACGCGAATATTTTAAGTCTGCGCGCAGGAGGCACATTTACGGGACACATATCCGCGCAATATCCATCGACGTTTCGCATAATAATTTTCTTTGTTTTTCCGTAGGTATAATTGCTGCTCAGTCCGCCGGCAGTGACTGCAGCAGTGCGCGCGTCTCGCGATAGCGATCGAAACACGCGCGGTATCGAATTATTCTCTCAAGAATATTATAATAATATTTGAAACGGCCTTATCGTTGACTCGTTTTTTATTCGCTCGTTCGTATCTCCGCGGCTGTGTGAGTTCGATTATTCGTTTTTATGTAGAAACATAACACAAAAATAACGGTTTTTCGTCTTTTGTTGTGGCGCGCACGAAAGCAACAATGCACGCGCAGTCAGAAAATTAAAAGCAAAACCGTCAGATTTGGGATTACGTATGTATTGTTGAACTCTGTAGTGTAAGCTCGTCCCCCGTAAATCTCAATCATTACACTTTGGTTTTTAATTTCTATATTTTTTCGTGTTCTGAATAATTATTCAAACGCGCCACAGTATATACTTATACAGTCTGAAGACTTGAGACATTCTTAGCGCCCTCGACCTTTCAAAAATGTACCCCCGTTCAATGTAATTACTGTGGTTTTATTGCGGACAATTTAGATAAGGGAGAATAATAAAAGCAACGAAAACGAGAGAAGGTTGTGATGAATATATTATTATAATGTAAGAAGATTAGACAGAATTATGAATATTATTATAAATTATAAAATGCATAGAAGCGTATTATGCAGGTGAACTATCTATTTTGGGTAATTTATAAGTGAAACATAACTTTCGGGAATTTTAGAACTTGGAGGAGATAGTAAAATGTCCTACTATACCTATATATAAATATACACAAGAAGAAAACTTGCTAATTTAATATATTTTATTAATTGATGTTGGCAGAATATGAGAAGGGAAAATATCCGATATAATTAAGCACAAAGAAGCAAACCCACGTATAGTGTTTGTGTACTTAAAATAATAAATTCCGGGGAAAAAAAGTGTCAAGTTTATAATAGAGACCGATAAGACGAACACTCGGCAGAATAATAACTATGCATTTTATGGAAATAAAAAATGACAGGATAGGAGAAAGAAGATCCGTTTTACAAGTTAGTGTTTGCTCTCTTCTTGGACTTCTAAAAAGAGAAGCGATTTCTCCGCATGAACTCTAACACCATGTGTTTAGATTAAGGAAAGACATAAAACCGTATTTTGTTTTCCGCTAGTTTTCATCCGTGTGTAAAATGCGAAATGTAATTTTAAATTTATTAGATTTTTTTTCTTAAAAATAGTGAGGTATAAACTACGAGAAAAACGATTCCTTATACTTTTTATTCCTTTCCGTGTCCATGAAAAAAAATAAATGAATATTACGTTTAAAAATCTTCTCTGGTCTATAAGTGAAAAAATTTCATCACTGCTCTCGGCCACATATTGCAGTAAAATAATATTATGTAGGCCATAAAATTAGTATCGAATATTTCTGAAACACTCCGGTTAAATATTTATTTTTTTTTACGTAGGTACATTCAACAATTAATGATTAACCACACATTAGTTAACATATATATTTAACAAATAAAAATATATAATTTTTTATATAATGACTACAAGTTGATTGACTTACTGATTTATCCATTTAAATGTCAAACGTCTCAATATAGAACGCAATAATATTATGTGTTAGCTATAATAATATAAGTGACTTGACCAGAGATTTGTTAGGGGGGGGGCAGTCCAACAGGTAGGTTTTCAATAATTACTATTTTTTATTTAATCTCCTCGTACAACTTAACAAGTTTAATTGAATCCATAATCAACATAATATTATACGTAGACACAATGCCACAAAGTTAGCAAATGTGTATATTAAATGCCAACGTATTTAGTGGATAGGTAATATTTGACCAGTATTTCAATAATTATTGTTCAATTATTAAGTGGGTGCCTACTTGTTGCTTATATTCGAATGACAATATTATTGTTAAATTATCTTTTAGTTTTTACAACACTGGCGATAGGTGATAGGTATTCCGATTTCAATTACTTATATATATATTCGTTTGTTTAGAAGACGTTGTGCCCCACAAGTGCTATAATTATTGTCTCCAACTTCCTGATGCAAAACATAGCACATTTTACGTTCAGTAAATTCCATTTTACTCTGTTGCTGTTATAGTATCGCAGTTGCCTGCTATCAAGTTTAAATTTAAAAACATAATTTACCTGCAAGTACGTTTTTTTTTTATTAATATTTTAATTGTTATGACTTTATGAGCATTATAAAAATGTTAATTTATATTATTATATACCTAGGTGTAATTATTTTAATACCTACGTTTAATTTTTTTTTATTAGACTAAATTTTAATTGGGATATGAAAACATTTTTTAACGTTGAAATCTCAATATAGTGGCGCCAAAACCCCTCCCCGGGTACGCCCCTGATACCTATATATTATAAATTATATAGTCTATAGACATCAAATAATAACATTATGATTAAATTGTTTTAAAATGTAAATATTATACACACGTTGATACCCATGCAATGTGACTGAATATATTTATTCAAATATTATCACTGTACCTAAATATAATGTTTAAGTAGATATGTATCTGGGGGGGAAAAAAAACAGCAGGGACTATCTCTGTATACGAAGTAGGTACGAAGGTAATGAAATATTCATTTGACTATAAAAATGAACGCAAACACCATAATTATATAATAAATGATATCATGTGGATACGAATTTCGTTGTACAAATACATAAAAAAAAAAAAAAAATGCCATGGAAAAAGAGAGTTTGAAGGCGTGAACGAAGTGTAAAATTCTATTGCACCCTACCATGACAAAATGTATTAAAAAATATTTTTCATTTATATCAAATGAAATATGATACCATCATGTTATATGAAGAAAAAAAAATATTTTCTTTTTTAAAAACGAAAACCATTATTTTGTCTTATATTCATTATAATAATTAGATTTAATACATTTTTTTACGATCAACCAATTAGTTTAGTTCGTAAATATGAAGCGTTATAAAAGATAATTAGGTACTATAACATTATAATACAAGCCTTTAGTCAAAAACGGGCATAAAATCAATTATAAAGTAAGAGCTGAAAAATAATTGCAAAATATGTATTACAAGAAAATGTATTATTTTTTTTCTCATTGATCATTAATAAATTTGGATTCAGTGACTGGGCCATTAGTACTAAATATTTATAACATTAAAGTATAATATATATACTTATGGTATAAACATAATACAACATTAAAACAAATTTGGAGTATAGTAACATAATATTATTTACAATATAAGATTCATTTTTTGTTAGACATAATAATTTAGTGATGAAATAATGATATTAATTAAATTAATGAATAATAATTGTTTCCAGTAAAATAATATTAACTACCTATATCTAACTGTTTTGAGAAAATATTTTACTCATAATACATTTTGATCGCCAATACGAATAACGACATTGATTTTCTCGATATACTAAATCCGATATCTATAATATCGATAATTATGTTTAAAAACGATAATATAGTTTTAAATTTACTGTCGTTGTAATATAATATATGATATGATATGTACGACTGGTATAATATTATAATATTATGTATATTGAACACAATATTCGTATAGTTATAAAATTATATATTAAATCAACACGTGTTTCGTCTAACCTGCGCAGCCATCATACACTGAATAGTTAATCAAAATAATTACTTGAGCGTTCGACAGTGTTCAACGTTCGGGTTTTCGCATCGCATAATAAACATCCATAGTATTTATACTATAAACACATAATATTGTGTATTAATATGTAATATTATTAACGTTACGATATTAGTATAACGATATAATAATGTGCCGCCGCGATTGAATTAATGACGTACGAAATTCGGTTTGCGACGTTTAATAAATTGACATTCGTATAATATGCGAACGCCATTCGCGTGTGACTTGAATATTGCTGCATGTGATGTGTGATGTGTAACTTACAAAACCCTCTCCTCCCCCCCCCCCCCCGACATTACCTCGTATTAGAGTGAAATCAATTTATGACGTTTAAAACAATACGCGAGCTGCAGTTACGACTCTGTAGTATATTATATGCAGAGGCGTATCCGGAGGGTATGCCTGGTAGGTCAGGGTAGACCCTGATTTCGAACCCTTAAATATACCCAAAATATATTTGTTTACTATGCAAATTGTTTTTATAACCGTCAGGCCTGTCCTGAATTTTGATCCTGCAGCAGGACACGCCTCTGAGTACATACCGCCTATATACGTCATATACGGATTCGCCTTCCGACCTTAGTCTTTCAGACTTTCGGACTCGGCTCACAAACACATTGATATTACGTAAAATATGTTGGTGTGCGATAAATTAACAATAAGATAACGATAATAAATAATACATTATTATTCTATTGTTTCTGCCTCCGGCACTCGCGCGATTGACTGCGGTCTTAGCTTCGGAATTCGACTGTTTACGTTTCGGCTCAATTTTTCGACAGACGAAATCTCAGCGGAGAATGACGTTTGTTGTACGCGACCGAACGGAAAACTACAATAATATCTGATGGCCGGTCGGTCTTTATTGTTTCAAGTCGTTTGCGGTGGCCATATATATTACACGCAGACCAAACGTCCAATATCGGCTCCGAGCGACAGTGCAATATTGTTAAGCCGAATCGCGCGCGAAAACACATTTCGCTCTTGTTTTTATTATACCAATAAATAGGTAGGTACATATATATATATATATATCGCTCGTATTCCACTTTCTAATCTAATATAATGGCTGCGCGGAAAAAAGTTTAGTCGGTCCACCAAACATTTAAATAATACGGCTCGAAAGGAAAATCGAAGTTTTCAACAAAAAAAAAATAGAAGCGGCCCCTCCGTTAAGAGAATTGAATGCGCATTTGTTCGCGTCTTGTTTCAGCTATTATCTTCGCAGCTCCGTCTCGTATTATTGTTATACCTACGCGGCCGACGGGGGCTGTGATGGGTTTGTGGGAAAGGGTCGCACGTTTTTTTCTCCACACCGCCGCGGTGTGACCCTCTGTTCGGACAACTTACTTTACGAGACTGTTTGTACACAAAAACATATTATTATGTATACGCTATAATAATAATCACTTAAAGGTCCAACACAGGCCTCTCTCGAATCTCAAGAATACCTATATAATAATAAATAGAATGATTGAAGAAGACGATCACTTTTTTGCAGCAGCAGCAGCAGCAGCAAATTTATGTGTCGTTTTGTATAATATATTATGTTGTCTTTACGTAGAATTATCTTGATAAAATGCGGGTTATGCGTTGCATCAAACCATCTCCTGTATAGGATATTGACAGAAGTTTTTTCAATAAAAAGCAGAAAAATAACACGTTTAAGATATCTCCAATATGGATTTGATTATAATAACGTTAGCTCTAAAACACGTATTGGCGACTTTGAAATAATTAGATGCCTTCTTCAAAGACTCGAGAGGTAGGCGGACAGGCGGGTACGTCGTGCGTATACATCGTGCTGCAGTTTGAATAAACCCTTCTTTCAAACCACGCTGTAATCTTACCAATATATAGTTACCGTCTCGTAACGGTGCCACACCTGCAGGTTGTCGTATTATAATATACGAAATAAACTGTGAAAAATGACGTGTCACTTAACACCTAAATGCGCCAATTAGAACAGGATGTCGACTGACAGTTTAGGATAAATTGACCGAATGATAAAAAAAAAGCGGACGTTCAAAGCGCGCGTCGGGTGAGCCACTGTCTTGGGTGAGCCGCGGGCACGTCCCCGATGGTGAGTGGAGGGAGGGGCGGGACGCCTCCCCCGTGAGCCGTGTGACGATCGTACTTGGTCGTCACAAAGTATCCAAAGTCCAGAGCATAAGTTGAGAACCCCTCGTAATATCCACGTTGTGCAGTCCGTCCGTCCGTCCGTCGGTAGTTATACGATCGTTGAAAATGTTTATTCGTTGACAGCCGCAGTAAATGCACATTATATAAATCGTACATGGAGTACTATGAAGTTTATCGCGATTTTATTAAAACGTTTGGAAACCGGCCGGCACTTGAGCATAAGCCCGGAGAGTGATGGGTTTCCTGACTTGTTTATAATATATCTTAAGCCTTTTCGGTCGATACAAGTCGAAATCATAGACCGACCGAGCATACGTTTTTTTTTTCATCAAAACGTTGCAAAATTTGACCGATTAAACTCAACTCAACGGCGAGGAGGAGCTCCAGGGTATTATTAAAATATGTATCGCGAGCGATTAACAACGATGATATTATGGTCGTTCGTCATCAGTCGTCGTCGTCCTCCTCCTCCTCGTCACATTCCACCTGCAAGACGACTCGCCGATCAATGTCTCCGATTTCACGGGTTGTGAGTCGTCATCCCAACTTTAAAAGCTCGATCACGAGTCACGCGTCGTTACTTTTACTTTTTCGCCAGAGTCATGATATAAGTCAGTCGTTTGAAATATATTTCACTGAATCGGACGCAATCGTTCGCACTGTATAATATTATTATCAACACGAAACGTTTTTTTTCCACAATTTCTTGTAATATTTCTCGTATCACTGAAACTAGTAAAATATGTGAATTATAAAACACTCACCGCACTCATTTATACTTATATATATTATGCATGCCTTCTGCCTCCGTGTCATCCACTCTGCCGACTATATTTTTAATCATAATATTTATGCGCACATTATTACTCTGCTCATTTCTATTATAATATTGTGTCTGTCACAAAGTCACTGTCAAATTAAATATTATTTTTTTTTTTGAAATTGTATAACACGAGTCCCCTATAGTCCCCGTGCGCACGTCATATTATTCTTTCCAATTATTTTGTCATGCGTTTATACTACGCGCTTACACTTATATATTTTGTTCTCGTTTGTTATTCCGCTTTTTGAATCATTATTATTATTATACAAGCATCGAGTGGATTGAATTACATTTAGTTTGAACATACGTTTTCAGTAGGTAATCAAAACGTTGACTAGAAAGTACCTATATTATACTATTCACCTTGGGTCGAAGAATATTAAACTGTTTACAATAAATTTCAACCGATAACTTTGAATTGAATACATTATTGAAATTTGTTGCACGCGCATATACAACGAACAAACCGCACACAAGATCGTTCCGACCGTATTTATACTTGATTTTCATTAGGTTCGTTTTTTAATATTGTAGTAAAATGGCCATTACTTGTACCTAAAATATTATTTACGGCCATCAATAATTGAACGCAGTTGAACGTAGCAGTCGATAGGTACCTTATCTCGGCCCGATATTGCTTATCAGAAAATTTGTTATTGACTATTTTTTTTTTTTTTTCAAATACCTCTACACATAACTTAGTAACAATCTGTACATTCGAATCCGAGTCCCGGTATTTATAGCCCGAGCCGAGACCCGACGTTTGAAATCACGTGTCCGAATCGAATACTGCTGCAGGCTTTTCCGTATAGTGACATGTGTCAGGTGAGTTTCAGATTTATCGTATTAGTTATAGCATTACCAACGGAGACAATTATTTGTGAAAGACCAAGTAAACTTATACATTAAGGGTTCGCTATAAATTACGGGGAAGCTCTGTCAACTGACAGTTTAAATTTAACAGGAAAAAATTGTCGCAATGTCTCCTTCGCTGCCTACCAGAATACCCTCTATTATATACAAGGACACGCCGCAATGACGTTGATAATATTTTTTAAAAGCTTTTTATGCAAACGATGATGAATCTTTTTTTTTCAAAGAATTCAATTAATACGGTTTTTTTTAGTTTTTGAGACTCGATTCGTATGAATCCGTCTGTACGTATAACCCCAACTACAATTAAAATGTAACATAACGATTTAAATTATAATGGCATAACCGACTTGTCGCAATTATTATACCGTTTGAAAATAATGATCATGTTCTCAACTCTGGTACTTTTAAATATCAACCAATAAGTAATTAATAATAATTATTATAATATTGTGTGATGATATTATATTACCAATATCTGAGGAAGCTGTGTATTTTTAAGATAAGTGGCACGACGTTGCGAGTGCATCTCTCCCGTAATGCCGATCGGATTATAATTATATCAAAATATAAAGTCAAAATCTAAATGGAAAATATATTTTTTTCATTTCCTAGATTAAATTTGACAAATTTACATTATACATCCACTGCCGCGGTTCTTCAAACGAGAAAATGAAAAATAAACACTGTTAAAAATACACGTCGAATCATATTCGAACGAACTCGTTAAAACCCTAACCATCAGGCACGCACAGTAGGTATGACTCGTTTGCTGCAATAGGTACCTACTTTTAAGCTCGCGCGAAATATTATTATAATGAATTACACGTTCGGGGTTGCAAAATAAGAAAAGTTTCATTGCGAATAAAATGTACTGGAAAACGAGTGCGAAGGAGAGGGAGAAAAAAAAGTACCCGAGTAGTAGGTTGCCGGGTTGCCCACTAGCCGACGGGTTGTTACCTACTAATATCTTAAGCTTTTCGGTTATTCGATGCCGTCCAGCAATCTGCGTCCGGGCAAGAGCTTTGACCTGGCCGGGAAGGAGGTCAGGTTTTTTTTTTTTTTTAATAATATGACTGCAAACGTTATTAGAACCCGAAAATTATGAGTCATGTACACGGGGTATTTTTTTTTTATTATCCTTTAATGTGAACGGAGCACCTAATCATTTTGATTGTATTTTTAGTGGATTGTGTTTGTACCTATATATAATACGGTTTGCAGCCACCGAGAAACCGACTTGAGTTAAATTGAAATCGTTTTTTTGCTTTCGTTAAAAAGTCAATACAAAGTCGCAGAGACTGCAAAGGAGACACACTGTTTATGAACTTTTCGTTTACACAACGGTTCTCATAGATAATATTAATAACGTTTCTTCAAAGTCGTAACGATAAAAAAGCAGAGGAGAAAAGAACATAATATAATATTTTATATCGTTTTGGACCGTCTTCATAAATATTTTGTAAAATAATAATCTAGGCGCGCAGTGGATAGGTAAAGGTCCACTACCCACTTGCGACGAAATAATAATATTGCGACCTATGCCAATTTTCAAAGGGAAAACTTGTCGTCGACCATAAAATATGTAGATTAAAAAAAAAACGTACCTATACTAGCCGATTTGCATTGACCTCCGGAGTGATCGTCAATTTTGAATATATTATTCCCGCGACCTTCGTGCACACGGTTTGAACGGACGTCTCGGACGTTTCGTAGAACATTTTAAATAATATTATTGAAGTCATATTATTATCGTAAATTCCATGTAAAAGGCTCCATTAGTATTATAGCAAATGCACGCGTATTCGGCAACTCACTGTTAATGCTTCCGGAACCCATAATACTGTTCATAACCGTGTAAAATATATGAATCGCCGAATATTTTTTAATATTATTGTTATTTTCAACTCAATATCGTTGTCGATCTCAGCCCGTAGTAAATGCAAATGAAAACAACAAATTATTTAATATCAATTAGGTAACTAATATTGTTCAATTCACTGCTCGAAAACGTAACACAACACAATACTATTATATTATGATGTGCTTCTGCCGAATATTATAAAATAATATATTTTTACTTCCCGACAATACCGATAAGTCTTAAGGAAATTTGAATTTCGGTTATCATAAAATGAGTAGTTACTATTATATAATATTGAAAACGTATTAAATAAAATATATCACTATTGACTGTTTAAAAGATAATTTTTTTTTAAAAAAAAAAAATCAGTTTTATCGTTTTTCTTTAAAAAAAAAAATAACCTATTTACTTTTTTTTATATTGCGCACAATTCGAATTGCTATAATTCTGCCGTTTTATAGATTATATATATTATGCTATAGATAATAATAGGTTTTTATTTATTACGGAACACGCGCACTATAATTTATTATTTATCGTTGTGCACAACGCGCCACGCAGAAGGCATTTCCGCGGAAAACAAATCGAGAAAATGCTCGATTCAAATCATCACTAATGAAAAATAATATGCTAATTAACCGGAGACGCTTCGTGTACGCGAGCCCGGCTCGAGAATCGTTTTCGAATAAAATATCTATTATATTATTATACATATATTATGTGTCCAATGAATGGGTCGGCAATAATTAATTTTAATTGCCATGTCATTTTTCTATCGCGCCTAGAAGTCGGGGCTGCCCATTGGCTGCGCGTTACCTTTTTGTGCTGGGTGATTTATTACGGTCGGCGGCCGTGGAGGTACGGAGGTATTATTAATAACCCGAAAAAACAAAAATACAACACAACAGATGAATAATTACATTTTCATCATATCTAACGGTTTTCGATGTACGTTTGGTCGACAGTATATTACACAGTATTGTGGGGCCCGTGTAGGTCAGGTCGGCTGATTTCCGCCGAGTGCCGTCGAAATAATAATTCTATTAACATTTGCGACGACATTAATTGGACTCGAGTAAAATAATGATAATAATATATTATTATATTGTAAGACCTCGACTGTCCGAACATCCTTTATATGTCCTCAGCTATTATCCCGACTGCAACGCGAAAGTTAATTTTTACGCGATTCCACTACACGTGATTTTAAATACAACTTTGCCATTAAATTCTTCAATTGACAAATTATGACTTTAAATTTATGGACTTTTGGCAAATGTTTCCGACGTACGAAAAAACACGATGTTTTGATACCTATCAGACGTATGATGAAATTGCATATAAACTCTGTTGTAATTCCAAAATATATCTCTAATAGACTCTATAATCATCATAAGGAAGTCAACCATTAATATTACTTAGTCACAAGTTATCTACAACTTAGTCCAAGTTTGAAATTTTGAATAACGATTACGATAAGCCCGACAATGTGTAAAGTGCAGACGCGGACTGGTAAAGTGTTAACTAAAATCGTGTTTTCCGAAAGTTTAGTTTTCAAAATCTCAGAATCGTTTATAGCACAAAACGGTTTGTAACTTATATAATGCAATAGTCAATAATAAATTAATTGTTATTTGTTACAATATATTTTCAGAGTAGCTACTTATTAAAAATAATAACAAGAGCAACCAAATTTAATGGCAACGTTGCATATGAAATCATGCGAAATCTTGTGTGTAAAAATTAAATTTGCGGAATCATTCTCCACCGAATGTTCAAGTGTTCGTCAATTGCGTCGTTTTTCTAGACTTCCTAAAATATAATATGTGTACATACTCAGCGTCGTCGGTGGATTAAAAATCAAAAAAGTATACATCGATTGCGTCGAAAAAATAGTACAACGAAAATAATATTCACTACGATGTTTTTATGTGTTTAATTAAATACACAAAATGTGTTAATTTTTAAAACTAGTTGTAAACTTAATTGTAATAAAAAAATAAATTTTGAAATTCGTTCGATACAAATGGCACGTTTAAGTGTAATATAGTTCTAAATTGTCTCAGTTAAATTGAACTATTGAGAATTAATGTTGAAAAAAATTAACCTAAAATCTAAAATTCCAGACAGGAAACGCACAGACGATGCGTGTACGCTAGCACATGCCTCAATATCGTATTTTTTTCACGTTTTTACACTTAATTAAATTATGACATTTTTTGTACCTCGTGTCGTCCGGCGCAATTGACGTATAACCTTTTCCAATAATTTATAATTTTTTACCTGTGATTTCTGGAGCAATTATTGACGTACACCATAATAACCGAACTGCAATATTATTGACTTAACCGAACTCGTGACACTCGATCACGCGTATTGGTGCATACAATAACTCCAAATCTCGGTCAAAATATTCAAACCAAAATATTTTATACCTTAATAAACCCAAATTTTAATAACAATATAATATAATTATATAAGTACAATAATAATTGTTGAGCTGCAATAACACTTTTTGTTGAAAGCTAAGAAAATAAATGTAATATAGTATTATCAAAGCTCGCCAAGCTCAGTTAATTTGTAATACAGTTGGTTGAAAATTAATTTTACGAGCTCGTTTTAGTAATTTTATTAGAAAATAGTGTTATCTGCAACACTAATCTACGCAATTGAATTATTATTCGGTAAAAAATGCCCAGTATTCGAACTTTCGAGTTTTCAGACTAGGTCGTTCGGTCCCGATGATTAGTTCGGATAATCGAGGTTTTACGCTGTAGTCACATAAAACATTATAGGCACTTATTTTATTAAGTTTAATTTCAAAGTTTCAAACCGTGTTTAAAATATTCTATCGAATCCGCCTCCCACGAAATTTCAACGACCCGTCAGCAGCCTCGGCCGGTTTTCGTTTGGAGAGAGAAAAATTCCAACCCCATATATACTCTTTAGAAACGAAATTAATTGACCGGAAAATTGTATAGGACGTGAAAAAAAAATCTTTAATAGTACTTGTGCACATAAAAACAACGTCAAATATTTGCAATGGCATTATGCGAAACGCCATAGTATTTCTGCTGCACATTAATGGCCTTTATACTTTACGTTTGTATATACATTTTTTTTTCTCGTCGTTAAATTATTCGAAAACTCGTATTTTGACAATCTTTAACGAAAACACTACTAGACAGTGTTCACACTCGAAATCACATTGAATAATATTAAGTGCCCACTATATACACTTTATTATTATTCTTTCCTTTTTTTCTGTTATTATTTGTTTGGAAAACCTTCAAAGTTAGTTTTCGTTCCATTAATAATGTTTATTGTTATTATTATTATTATTATTATTTTTTTTTTTTTTAATGTTGGTACATATTATTGTCGTTGCGCGTAACGTAGTTTTTGACAAAATGGTTTTTTTTCCCCGAGCCCTGGAAAAAATATATTACATAATTTTCCATTTGTTTTTGTTTTTTGTCATTCGTGATCACACTCGTTTGTAAAAATAAATGTCACCTGAATTATACATTAGTGTCGCAATACTATTTAAATCATTTCACTGACATTATTATGATTTATAGGTCTGTTTTTAATTTTTGACGAACGGTTTGCATTAATTAATACTAACCAATGGCCGCGAGGCCTAACTCGTAAATGCGGCTTTATTTAGCTTTGAAAAAAATATACATACATATTCACAAATGTAACTTTACACACGAACACCGTCATACCGTACGCAAATATTAACGCATAATGGCATGTACGCGTTATACGTTTTATTTTGTACGTTTGATGACGTCTTGACGACGACGTATACAAATACCGCGGTAAATTACCTAATATTTATATGTAGTTTTAAATCCTCGTGGAGAAATGCCCCAAAACACGGAATAGCCTTTGAATAATAATAATATTATGGTTTAAACATTATCATAAGCTGTATAATATTATATATACACTCGAGAGATAAATATCGGCACATTTCGTGCTACACGTGACTAAAAAATATACTGCGTAACTATAATTATTATAATCAGTGACCGCGACTGCGGTAATCCCTCTCACTTTGAGGTACACAGGACGAGTGATGACCTGCAGTTGCCCTCGGGGCGGGCGGCTGTCTTAGAAATTTAAAAAATGTACCGATTACCCTCGACCTGCAAACGTACCAGTTTCCCTCGACCGAATGCACCGATATTGCCCTCGACGTAAGACAGCGCACCAGAAGAGGAAAATTTTACCACCGAGGGTAATTTTAGAAGAGACATTTTTTTTTTAATTTAAATTTTTATCGGTCAAATGTACGCCGTTTATCGTTCTCATTGGAAATATTGTACGTGGTATTTTATTAAAATGATATTTTTAAATTGTAATGATTTAATACTTGTTGAGGGTAACTGGTGGCAACTGGTGCATTTTGCTATACCTAGGTAGCTTGGTATGAAAAAAAAAAAGGTAATTTTGAGGGTGATTGGTAAATGCTGTACAGGACGCTCGCGATTCTGGTATTTTTTTTTTTTCAATTACATATTTAAGCCCTTAACTTTGCTTTTTTCGAGAACACCGCCAACCGTGCCGCCGCCTTACTCCGTTACCAATTATACGAATCTTCCGATAGCCTTGTAAGTGTATATAATTCAATTACAAAGTACATTCGTAGTCTTTGCATATTTTAGTGAGTTCTTGGTTATCTTACCGAGTGGTGCAAAACTTTCGAAAATGGAGTATTTTCGGTGACATTTCTGACGTTTCTATAATACAACGAAAGGTTCGTCCGCTGCAACCCCTAAGCCGCCACCCCTCTCGCCCACCCGCTCAAAACCAACGAACGTAACGCAAAGCTGTCAGAGACGGTGCGTGACTAGAGATCAAATCTTGAGGGTGCCATAATTATGTAACATTCGTACATACGCAACCCCGACATTGTGACACACGGCAATATTTAGTTTTAATTTTTTAATATAGTTTTATTTTTAGAATATAATATTTAATCAACCGCGGTCGTATATTATATTTTATACGTATTATTACAATATCAAATTAGTCACGTTTTCTATAATTCTCGTGAAATATCATATTTTTTTTAACATAGTAAACAATTTATTTATTTCAGCAAAAAATCAATAACAATCATAAATATTTCGAATATTATATTGAATTGTCAAACATCACTTTCTGTCTGCTGTATCGGCAAGTATGTGCTTATTTTTTTTTTTTAGGCGTCAATTGTACTAGCAAAATCTCTTTCAAATCGTACGATTCTTAAATTGGCGAAACGATTCGATGTTTATATATATAAGCATATCGCCTCTTAGCTCTTGGTCAATTTTTCGAATTTTCGCATCGAGGAAAAACTACGTTCACGTGTCGATGATGAACTCGTCTTGATGCGACTTGCATAAATCTGTAAAGGAGTATAACGAAATACTTTTTATTTCTTATTTGTTTTCAATGCCACCTGTACAGTTTGTTTTTTTTTACGAATCGATGACCAATCAGCGGTTTAATATTAGAACGTTCCAGTGTTCTCGACATGATACGATATAATATAATGTTATCCACTACAACAATAATACAATACAACAAAATGCAATCGGAATGGCAGATGAGAAAAAAAATTTAAACTGAAGCCCCTCGTAGCACCTCCTATAGCATCCCCTAGCAAAACCTAGCACCCCCTATAGCATCCCCTAGCACCACCTAGCACCCCCGCGGTTGCGCCATTGGTCTTGGAGCGTGGAATGATATGGGCCACCGCATCCGCGATCTTTATCGACGAAAACGAAAAACCATTTTATACCCAACACTCTAATACGAAACAGTTTGGCGTAGATTATTTCGAGGGGGCTTTTCTTCCGGTAAATTCCCGAGGCCTATCCCCATAACCGACCGGGACGTGGCCGCCGCCGCCTCCGGTAATAATAATATTCTAACCCTCGGCGACGATACTAATAATAATAATAATAATAATAATAACAATAATGATGATATCGCAAAATATGATATGATATTAAATCGTCGTGCACTACGCTGCCGCCTCCGTTCGACTCGGATTTATAATTTCAGCCAAACGTCTGCCGCGAACTCGATCGATTCTCTTCCGAATACACACATACGCCGAGGAGCACGAACTCGGCAACAATACAAAAATAATAAACACCCCCCGACGCCCCGCGCCCGTTGTACAAAAATAAAATAATATTACATTTCCAGCGCTGATTTCGTTTCGGGGCACCATCATTCTATTATTGTTGTCGTTATTGCTGCTGCTGCTGCTGCTGCTGCCGCCGCACACACGCGACCCTGCACCCCCCCCCCTGCGAGACAATATTATTATATATTATTTTCACCGCCAGTGCCGCGGCCGTTTCGCGTTATTATTGCGGCCCCGACGACGTCTTTGCCGGTGCCCGTGCGCTGCATACGAAATAATAAGAAATACCCATCACGCCCCCTCCGGTAACGATTTTCGTCGTTCTGTCGTCGTCGTCGTCGTGCTCCACATAATACAATATAACGTATACTCACGACGGCCGCGTGTTGCGCACAAACGGTACGACCTATCAAATAGTTTTATTAGGCAGGTAAACGCGAGTAGGTCGAGGGGACGGATATGCCTAAACGTATTTCGGTCGCATCGTCGGGCCGGATTTGGAATTTCGGTGCAAAAATACCGTAGGCCCCCCCGGATCCAGTACGCTTTTCTCACTCTCCCCCCCCCCCCTCCCCTCCGGAGGTTTTCTTCGTGCTGCGTGCAACAAGACATTAAGAACACGCGAGCACACACACACACGTCTCTTAGCATTGATTGTTTGCAAATAAAATATAAAATAACCGTCTTCTGCTGTATGTTGCGCGTCGCAATCGTTAATATTATAATGAATTTTTGAATTTTTGAAATCTGAAAAAAAAATTAATATTTTACGGAGGCCCCCGGAAAAAATCTGGGTCCTGGGTCCTGTCAGACAGACTGACGTTTACCTCTCGCATCTGGTCGCCGCCGTTGATTTATCTTTGTCGTAGGTTGCAGTGTCTCTTCTCTGCCCTCCCCCTTCCAAAGATTTTATTCCTTAAACTCTGTTTTGTATTGTCTCCCAATTACGAGTGTATATAATCCCGGTTGATATTAATTTTCAAATTTGTAGAGCGCGTTATTATTTTTGAACTCCATAATTAATGAATAAAAAAAATAATATAATATATACGATTATACAGCAGACAAACGTGATAATAATATATTTAACTGTTAAACATACAAATATAATATATGTTATACATTTTAACGAACGTTTTTAAAATTCACTATTTTACAAAGGCGCTAGGGAGGTACCCCCGTAACTCTTTAAACAATTAGAATAATATTTATGTTGTTGAAAACGCGTTTCTTTATTACACAGAAGCAAACAATAACTCTGCGCGATAAAACGGCGAGCAAATACTTCAAACATTTATTTAGAATTACACTCTGTTGACCTTCGCGTATTTTAATAAATAAGGTTTTGTATAACTTATATAACTCGTGAGTAAACAATATAGTGTTCGGAACTTGATGCATTTGCATTTTGTTTATAATACTGCTTTAATAATACGATATAGGTACTCGCTTTTATAGAAATGTGACTTACGTCACGTAAAAATGTAACGGTATATACATTTTATTTTGTATTTTTCGGGAATTTCGGGTTTTATTGTCGTTTTATAACAATCGCATAGCATTTTGTGCGAAACTTTTTTTGTTTAAAGTTTATTTGCATATTTGCACGCTAAAAGTCAGACTTATTTTGTAACACATAAAATATTATGTTTGTCATACTAAATATATTTTAAGAGCAGTGCTCGTTTTTATATTTATTTACAAAATCGCCGCGTAAGACGTTTTCTTATCGCAATTATTGTGTAAGGCTTAACCTAGGCTTATCATTAGTAATATTATAATATTATAACAACTAATAACGATCGACAATATTCATAGTCCATAATCGCATTAAACTATGATGTCTTGAAACTCGATATGACCATCGCTACCATCAGCTGATAATATACAAGTCTGAATGATAATATTATAACAGAGCAACACGATGCCGATGTTTCTCTAATTAAAATCAATATTATTCTTTGTATTTTTATTCGAAAAAATGACATTCGCATAATATTATAATGTATTATAACAAAATGTAGACGGACAAAACGGTGACGAGAATATGATATTCGATACGATAGCGAAAAAAAATTAAAAATTAGCCGACCGATCGGAACCATATAACGATATTTAATAATAATCCACGTCGCACGCATTGTCATTTGTTTAATCGTCATCCGCCCTTGTGCCGTAAACCTATTTAATATATTATGTTCAACGAAACAATAACCCGTGTCAGCGGGCACATAGTATGGGTGTATGACGGTCAACCACACAACGCAAAACCTCAAAACATTGTTTATTTTTTTTTTAAATACGGTCGGAACAAAAAAATTTTTTGTTCGGTTTCTCACCATAAAGTCCGCACGTGACCGATTATTATCGATTCGCTAGAAAACCCTTATCGCATTGCTCGACGGCGCGCCAAAGTCCGTTATTTTACGAACGCCGATAAAAAAAAAATCTAAAAAAAAAAACAAACACACAAACAGTCTCGGATCATGACGTGCAAGTGCGAATAAACGCGATCGATTAAATTAGTTTTACTCGGCGAGCGGCCATCATTTTTTGCGACCACAAAATATATACGAGTATTATATCAAAAGTTAGTGTGTAATATAATATACGTATCTAATGTGGTAAATATAATTTTTATTTTCGTTTTATAGTCCTATAATATACGACTGCAGTCTCGTTCGGGTAACTTTTTTTTAGCGTCTGGCACACTAATATATTTAAGTCTTATTGCACTGCGAAGAACACGAAACATGCACGCGAGACGTTAATAACGACTATAGAATTATTAAGCCTATAATATCGTACCTGAGCATTACGTTTTCAAAAACATCATCTCTTCCGTTTAATTCCTCTCTTTCTGCGGGGAATTAAAATCAAATTACAACGAACATTAAACATAATTACGAGGTGGGCACCTAATATATATAGGTACTATCTACTGTTTAATGGTTTAAAAAATACGTATGTATAATTTAAAACGTAACCGTTACTTTTCTTTTTTTTTGCACAATGCATAATGTAAAATATGTAAATTACCGCAAATGAAAATTGCAATTTTTAATGAGACTACCGCGAGTACCTATAGGTACAATATAATGATATGTTTAAATGTCGTTTCGAACAACGGGCTGTCACGTGTTTTTGGATCGTAAGTTTCGAAAAACGTCGGCGGCAACACGCTGCAATAATACAATAATAATTCGGTTGTACATCAAGGACGATATTTCTGCAACTATTTCCTCGCTCTCGACGCGACGACGTCGTCGAATCGAGGAGGCGAATATTCAAAACGAATCGATCCGAAGAATCGCGGAGAAATAAAACTGGTATTTTATTATATTTCTATAATATTATATTGTCTCTGGGGCGCGCCGGGGAATTCGAAACAGTTTTTATAATAACTACGTGTGTTCTTAGGTACCTCTGTAATATTCATACCGCACAGCGGAGACCGACTTTTGCAAATTCCGACAGATATATATAGAGGTAGCCGGGTATTATATGGGTCATATTATTATATATACATAATAAAGTCAACACGCGAGGTTGTAACGCGACGGGGAAATATAAACTATTATTGATTACAATCAATATAATATACATTCGAGTTGTTCGGATAATATAATATACGACCGCCCATTCGTAATAACCGTTATTTAATACATTATTATTATATTGTGAGCGTGACATAATATAATATTATTCTGTGTAAGACGACTTGCCGGGGCGATGCGATGGTTTCGCATAATATTCGATTCGAAAAAAATCGTTTAGCCGATAACAATTATTTTAATTAACGAATTATCTCAAAATGGCCGATGATGAAAGACGCGATATTATTATAAAAACCGACCCGTCGAAAATCCCGCGTACCCTTTTGTAATCCGTGTAGACTTTAAACTCGCAGATCGCTACTTTTTTTAATACTTCCGTTGCCCACACACGATTATTATCATTATTATTATTCTAGTAATATTTTATAATAATCTCTAATAGCTTATATTATTATGTAGACTATACGGTTGAAAACACTCTTATTTTAAAAGTCCAATAAAAGCAGAACATTATCAGTTTTGTTTAAGAATATATAATATTAAAAAAACGGGACCAGCTTGGACGTCGCGTCATGTTTAATAACGTCGGTTTAAATCCATTAAAATGCAGCTTTAAAGATATTTTAAACGAAATTATCGACAGACGATCGTCGACTTTCGTCGTTTTTTCAGCACATACTGCCCTTTATATTAAATTTTACATATTATTATCAAGACAATGCGAAATATATTGCAAAAATAAGATACTATTCTTGGGCCCGTCTGTAACTGCAGTCGACATTTCTTTAACGTTAATAGAAAAACAGCATAACGCCGTGTTTTTTATTCGAATAATTCCGGTATTTAAATGCTGTATATTAAATTGATATTTGATAAAATTGCGTTATAATTAATAATAGTTGCATAGGATCACAGTATAGGTATATATATAGTTACCAAAACTTGATACATTGGGATTTACACACACACACACCCAAGTATATTATTATAGATGATTAATTTTCATTAGTTTGCTATGTTGTAGTTGCTAGGAAGGTATAAATAATGTACTTTCAGACGTTATGGGATTTTCAAGCCATTATTTGGTGTCAAATTTCGTTATATAGTATGCGTATAATGTATAATATTCATCATTTTTTATTTTTTTTTTTAGCAATATTAGATTTCTATATTTTCTTTATTATAAATTCATTATTTAAAACACGATAATCATAAATAAATTACAAAAACCATAAAGTGAAAAACGAATAAATTATACCGTCGTTATATTATTATTATTATCGTTGGGCATTGGCTATATTGCCCTGCTACCACGTTTTCTCATTTTTCATGTAGTTATATAGTCGGGTAGCACCGGGGGAAAGAAAATCATAAAGTACATCGCAATTTATCATTATCATATTATATTCACTAGTTAAACGTTTTTATTTGAGTTGTTTATAATAATAATTTGGAAAAAAAAACGTTTTACACGAACGCCGTTAAATTTAACGCTCGACTTAAATAGTTCGTTTGATTGTTTGTTTAGCATTTTAAAAGTAAAGAAATTTAAATCTATTATGTTAACTAAAAAATCTTGAATTTTAATACAATATAAACACATTATGTAATCAAAAAGTCAGTGCAATATAATCTTTTTTTTATTCGTTATAATTTGGGTAAATATTTATTCACTAGAACAATAAAATACTTTTTTTATTATTATTATATTTAAAGAATTATTACCCGGCGGCACGCGGCGTGGCGTCCCAGATTCTCAAAGCGTTTCGCCTCAACGTCCTCAACAGTTAGGTACAATAAAATCAGGGCCGCGTTAAGGGGGAGGGGGGCACAGTGGGGGGCCATTTTTCCCGGGGCGCCCGGCTCAATATAAAACTCAAAATAAAATTAACTTTATCATGAATTATGATCGTTATTCTCCAGTAGGTACGTTACATAGTATACCTATTACCTATTATTGTTTGGTAATTAGAAGAGCGTTATTAGTTCAACACAGTAATATTGTAAAACGTGCGCACAGTAGTAAAAAATATAAGAATGAAGAAAAATATCTAATTTAGTAAAGGTGAAATTTTGAAATTGTAATATAAATTTAATAAATTTATAAAAAAAAAATTAATCACTAGATAATATAATAATATTATATATACATTAGAACGATAAAATACTTTTTTATTATTATTTAAAGAATTATTACCTGGCGGCGTGGCGTGGCGTCCCAGATTCTCAAAGCGTTCCTCCTCAACGTCCTCAACAGCAGTTAGTACAATAAAATCAGGACAGTGTTAAGTGTGGGGGAAGGTTCATTGGGGCATTTACCCCGGGGCGCCAGGTTCAATATGAAACTTAAAATTAACTTTATCATGAATTAAGATCGTTATTCTAAAGCAGTTACGTTACATAGTATATTATTGTTTGGTAATTAGAAGAGCGGCGTTATTAGTTCAACACAGTAATATTGTAGAACGTGCGCACAGTATAGTAAAAAATTCAAGAATAAAGAAGAATCTTATTTAGTAGAGGTGAAATGTTGAAATTGTAATATGAATTAAATAAAATTGTGAAAAAAAAATTAATCCCTAGGTAATGCCTTATGAGTAGATGGGACGCTATTAAAATGTATGCCCGCCCGAGCGCCAAATGGCTTAACACGGCTCTGAATATCGTAGTGTGGATTTAACAAAACTGAAATAAACCCAACAAATATATAAATATTCAACAAAATAATATTAGCAAAACGAAAATCAATACGCGTCTTCAATATTTATTTATTTTAATTAAACGAAAACACTGGGCCCCGCCGAGTAACCGAATGACTTGTGTAGATTCCCAGCTGGGTATCAAATTATATTATTATTATTATTATAAATGTACCTACATAAATACAGAATAAATTTAATAAATTAGTTATTATTAATTGATTAATATTATAAATAAATATTTAATTTAATTTTTGATTCCAAGTGGTTTGAGTAATCTATATTGCCGGGTTAGGTTACGCACTGGTTTTATGGAATTTTTCTGAAAACACTATTTTTGGAGAAGCAAAAAAAAAACTCAAAACGTTTTATGTGGCAACTTTATAGATTGTAAATCGAACACAAATCGTACTTTTAAAGGTATTTTGTTTTTTTTTTTTTAGTTTCTCGACAGTATTATTGCGGAGCAGTAAATCATGACCATTTTCGGGTTAACCACGAGATCTGTTTAAAATCGTTTTTCGAACGCAATGACTTATCAAATATAAAACCACTCTCCCCGACAGAAATTATTCGCCGAATATTCCAATATCAATAATTTTTCTATTCGTTTATTCGCGTAAATCATTTAAGTTGTTCAATAATCGTCATTATACGTGTTAAGATAATATGGTAACGGCGGTTGCCTAAAGACGAGAAGAGGTAATTTTACAATCCGTAAAAAATATAAAAACCTTATTAGATGTACATCATTTTCGTACACGATTATATTAATTATCAAACAAAAAAGATTATAAAATAATTCAAACTCTACACACGCATAATATATTGTTATGGTGTTGACTCACTCCGCGCGTTCTAGAACAATAGTTTTTAGTAATATTTTAATGTGAAATAATCGTTCTAATATATTATAATGTCAAACAAACATAATATATATACTAATAATATTATATTAACATAAAGTTTGAAATTAATCAGGTCATCTGTCATATAAAAATGAAGTAGTAAAGTTAAAATTTAATTTGCATATTAATCCATAGCTGAAATTTGAAATCTAACGACTGCATGATATTTTCCTCGAACACGCCACATTAACGAAAACATTGCGATACTTGTAACGACACTAATTTACTGTGCATAATTTTACATATTTTAAAGTTCGAACGCGGTTTAGCCACGGCAGTGGGTTTTCTACCGGGGAAACAACTCGTGTTATTCAATAATATTCTCCGGTATGACTATCCAAAACAAATATCGTCGAATAAAATGAGAGTAAACATAATTGTTTTATTGGAGAAAATATTTGAAACGGATTATTCTTCAGCGCGTTGATAATATAATAATATAATATAAATATACACTTTTTTGAATTATTTCTGCAGTGAGCACGTACAAATCCAAAACGTTGTAAATACGATTTCGCATATTATTATTTAATCCGCTGAAACATAAATTTAATATTCCATTAGACGAGAAATGAACACATTCGTTGAGTAAACCTTATCAAATTTTCAAATGCATTATAAAATGCATTTTATAAATAATAATATTTACTAATGCATTTTTTTTTTTTTTTTTTTTTACTATATTTCACATTATTGAATACATTATGAATAATATAAAAAAAAAACGAAAAATTAGGAGGGTATTCGTAAAACATATTTTAATCTAATAATTCGACTGTAAATGCGAAAATCTGTTGAACGTGCGGGCACCGAACACATTCGTTCTGATTCTCGCAATAATATTATCATTCGATCGGTTCGAAATCAATCGAAATTAATGAAAATAAATAATGACGTTTATATAATGGCGTTTTATGCACGCGCCGATGCGCATTCGCTATTTTCAACCCTTGAGCGGCTTTACACGCGTGGTTCTGGGAAATGGCACGTCAAAAACGACTGGAAACGTGTAATTTAAAAAATACACCCCCCCCCCCCCACTCTTCGGACGAATATAATATTATCATTGGGTGTATCGATTTTAAACGCAAATTATTATCCGCCGACAGTTACTATATTGTTATGTCCGCGTAAATAAATAACCAATAAACCCGGTTCGGAAAGAGAAAAACGCATGCATAATATTTATATATATAAATAGGGCTGGCTGGCGTACCTCCCCTACGACGGCATAACTTTTATGGTCGAATCACACATTACACGAACCGGTCATTTTTCCGTCCCGCGTGCAATAAATAATGTTTACGATGACGATAAAATTTCAAACAAACCGATTGATCGAAAAAAAAAAACCGAATAGCGCAACACACGTATCTCGTCATTAGATAATAATAACATAATATTATTATAATATCAAACACGCGTTAATTATTATACGCAACATTTTTTTTTTTTGATTTTAGCTCAAAGACGGTGTAAACGACCCATTTACGTTACGTCTTTTTGACTTGTTTTTTAAACGACCATAATATAATAATATATTGATAAACGTCGACCCTTCGCGTTTCATATCCGTCACACTGCCGACATTGTGCACGCATTGTATTATTATTTTATTGTAACGGTCTGGACAGCATTTTCTCGACGAAATTTTTTTTCGAATTAAAAATTCCCCGTTTTAATAATTTACGTCATTTTAATACGCTTGTACGTAGACACCCACATAAATACGAAAACGAAACGAGACCCGAATCACGGTTTTCGTATACCGTTGAAATTTTAATCGTGCACGGATAATAAATAAATTAAGAAAGAACATCGAAAATACCATAAGCCTTCGAAATATATTACCCCAAATATATATTTTGCCGTGTACACGTATTGCACACCTGCACTTTTCGACGTTAGTTTTGAAGTTTTATAGCTTTTGAAGTCGACGATCACTGCTGAACAACCTAAATAATTTGCACCCTGTTTGATTATTATTATCGTTATTATAAAAAAAGGACGAAAAAATACGTAAACGGTCATCATAGGAAATCGGTCATGGGATCAATTATTTTCAAATATTTCTCGACAATCGTAGTATTACAATTGTTATAATCGATTTTACAAAAATAAAATTTTAAACGTGTAGGTAGTTATAGTTAGTTGACAGTTGTAAGACTTATAGTACACTATGAACTGTAGATGGTATAGTAAACCAGCATTTTGCAGGATGCCCGTGCCCCCAAGTTTTAAAATGTTTCTGAAAACTTTGACATTTTTCTTGAAAATAAGTGTTTGATGAGTGAGGTATCTTTCGAAAAACTCACTCTGTATTTATAAAATAAATTGTATCTCGACGACTTTAATTGAGTTTTTTATTGTTCATTTCATGCCTAGCTTCCACAGACGATAATAAAGGCAATATTATAAGAAGCATATTGTTAGATTCTAAAACTAAATACCTGCTATCTCTAAAGTAGGGAAATTAATTTAAAAAAATTGTAATTGAACGACGGGGGTACACGTACAGTTTTTAATTATTTTTATTATTACACCTAATTAAATATTCATAAATATGAATCGTACAAAATACGCTATGATAAATATTGTTATTTATTCTGGCGGTGTTTTCCGAATAAAGATGGTTATTGTTCCCCTCTGGGCCACCTTGACGGCCAGCCATTGAAAATGTACTACCCGCGTGCAATACAAAAAGGGTTTCTCGATACACTGCAGCTCGGCATAAAATATGAAATAAAAATAGGGTTCTTTTCTTGTTTTACTTTACGATCACGCTAAAGACATAACCATTTCGTTCCAACGGAGTTTCAGCGCGTGTAGGTATAGTGCCTATATACACATAAAACATAAAACATAATAATATTATTATATTATAAATTATGTGTAATGTGTTTTGATAGTGTGACAGTGCGTTGTTCTCCCGTTGGCCGACAGCGCTGTAAACGAACCGCTCGCCAAATTAATGAACCCGAGAAGGTAAAAAGTCACTTCGGTTGTGTTGCGCCGTAATGTGCCGGCATTTTTTTGTTTTACATTTTATTACCATTAATTCCAAACTTTGAATTACATCGCTGCTACATTGCAATTTATCGTTTAAAAGTAAATGTAACTTCGGAGCACGAGACCAGAATTCGTTCAGGTCGTTAAAATTTCGTTGTTTGTTCGGACGGGATGTGACAAGAACCAAAACATTATTCACTAAAAAAATCACACACACGCAGACACAAAATGAAAAAAACTACTTTAGTTTTCGAATAAATTACATACCTATATACTAATAGATCGCAAAGTCTAGACATTTTTCGGTGCCTGACCTATAATAATGTATATATAGTTACCGTGGTAACCATTAAAAACAAGGTAAACATTAAATAATAATTACTATTATCGTAATATATAGTACCTACCAATTTTCAATTGTTGCCGATTTCGTCAAGTCGTTATATAAAAAATATAAAACAATTATGATTTTTCGCGGCGTGGTTATCGGTTTTACGATATTATCCTCCTAATTGACCGATAAAAAAAAAATCGCTGCTTTTGATTTTTCTTGTTATTGTCCATGCCCACACAACAATACTGCCAACGACGAATCGTCTCCGCCGTTTTATTATTACATTTTAAATATTTACAACGGTCGTATAGCAGAACAAAAGTCTGCATTTCACTATTAATATTATAGTCTTCGAAGTCTGTATACCGTGAAATTGTTGTACAACATAAAGCTCGTATCTCCTAAATTGGTATTTTTATCTTTAACGAGAACATAAATTGAAAGTTTGAACGGAAAATCGATTGTGAAATGTATAAGCCCGCAGTTTAATATTTTAAGAGTTAATTTCCGATAATTACAACGGATTTTCCCGCGTATACGTTGAACATACGTAGGTATACATTTAAAATTATATAAATATTTTATTTTCATTAAACATGTATGTGCGAGGTACCCACTCGAAACGAACGATATGTATGTTGTCGTAATAAATTCACATATTATTATACCGCGGTAGGTTAGGTATACAAGCATAATATAATATTATTGGCCAGAGAGAAAAGTCTAAAAACGTTTGCAATAGTATAATATATTAAGCTCTATGATAATTAATAATAATTAATATACTGTGACGGCAAAATAATAATTAATATTATAATACTTTCGATGACGAAAGAGTGCGGAACGACGCGTCACCGCCGCTTTCGGCGGCACGGACATAGAGGTAGGTACCGCCGGAATCGATATCCGTCGAACAAATTTAATAATATTATAATCTCGAGACCATATTATTTAAAAAAAACCGTTTCGCAGTGAATTTCTGAAATATAGTTACGGATAAAACAATTTTATTTCTGAAATTCAATACTACGTGGCGGTTTTACTAAAGATACACACAAATATATTTTGAAAACCTACCGAATTCTTCGCGCGGCAGTCATAATTTGATTTGCCCCAAAACTTCTCTTGTACAGCAATAATAATAATAATAATAACAATAATAACAACAATAATAATAATAATAATATGCTACGTGATTTTACGTTGAATTTTTTTTTTTTCCTAATAAAGCTCGTTGATTTTTATTTCTCATCGCCGCGCCGCCGTCGTCGTTTGGTCGTACATAATATTATGATAACCATCGATGCACATAAACTCGCGTATTGTACCGCCGAAAATTATTATATGTATGTATTATGTTTTTTTTTCTCCACGATTTTCGGAATTTCCGCCGCCGCCGAGTTTGAGGCCGGAGGAAAATCGATGGTTCGGCAGACAGACGTCTGTTGTACGTTTACAGTGCACGTACGAAACGTTTGCGGTTAAGCCGGACGTGCAAAGTATGCAAATCACAAGTCAAACTTCCGACGCACACATAAATTGAAATAAAAGTTTTATTTAGTGATTCCTAATATTTGTGTAAGGAATAGCAGGGCACCGTCGCAACCGCACGCTCTCCGCGCAAACGTCTAATACGGAGCAAAAATTATTATCTGTCTCGCTCGATAAATACGAAATTTAATATATAATAACATGTATTTCGTATTTACTAGCTATATGTATATCGAAATACGTATAGGTACCGACTTTTCGAAAACATTTTATCCGACGTTAAATATTATGACGTTATTATCATTACATCTATCGTATAATATATATAATACTGACAAAACGCGACAGTTGAAATATAATATTTGTTCCAAAGTTATACGACTCTCGTGATGTAAAATATATATTTTTTCTCATAAACTCAAACATCGTATTATTCGTCATTCGATACAAAGAAAACTTTTCTCGTACGTGGTGTGTAGTTTAAAATATAATATACTGCTGTAATAATTATTTTAATTTATAAGTAGATAAGGTGAATAAAATCAGAGACCTAAATTGTTTTAAAAAGGCTATATGTAATAACAATTGTCGATTATTTAACGAGAATAAATTATGATATACTATATATTCATATATTCATATATTATGTAATGTTTATTCTGGCAATGAGCGATAATAATAATTCAAGAGTAATACAAATCGGTTTATCTATATGTCAAAAAGTGATGTATTTTAATTTTTAAAAAATGCATTCAACTCATCGAGTAGTTTTTGTGTTTACGTACGAGTCATATATACCGAGTACAATAATTTGGTGTGAAAAATACAATTTAAAACTCCATTTTTATCAAGTCGAAATGGTTTAAAGTCAAAACTAGAAAATAAAGTGTTAAGTTTATATCTCAAACACTCTCTTTACACATTATATTACACACAATACGGTGCAATTCGGCGTGTAAAACCCAAAGGAATATGGCACGGCGCACAAGGGTCGTAAAAACCCACTGGTACGATTTGGAATAATAAAAATAAAAGATAATAAGAAATTGGATTTCCGAGCTTACGGCAAGAAAAATTAAAAATAAATCGCATCATTCGTACGGACACAATACACATGCTTCCGGAGGAAACTATATATATACGATATTATATCGCATTTCCCGAGGTCGAGACCGCGAAATAAAACTCAATTTCTACGAACGAACGAAATAGAATAATATTGTACAATAACGTCCGAATCGGATGATATAACCATAACCTATTTCGTACACCAAGTACAAATTATTAATCGATAAAATAAATATCTCGGTGAGATATACGCCCCTAAAAGCTTCTCTTCGTGTATTGCGTGAGATATTTAAATCTTACGTCGCACATATTTCGGAGACGAATTCCGTTTATTGTCGTTCATCAAATTTCTTCGTTTTTTCTTCCCATTATGCTTCTCCTTCTTTCGGGATCTCTATTGGCCGGGAACATGGTGAATCATATTATAATATAATATTATCGTATAACAATAATATGATCGTATTATTTTATCGTATATCGATATTAGATTATTTTGTCGACGGGTGGATAGAGCGGACGGTACGAAATTTCTCATAAACTACGATTTTCACGATGATTTTCTTCTCTGGACATAATATTATATAAATCACGCGTATCGTACGTTCTGTCGCGCTTAAAACAAAACCCCTAAAACAATAAAATATTAGATTGTGGCGTATTTTCCGACAATATGCTCGGCACCGTCCCGCCGAATAATAAAACATCATGCACGCCGCACGGTGTACGTATAGATTATATTTTGTTCGAGGACATAAAATGTAAATATTATTTGCAACTATCGTAGTTATTAAACTCGAAATCGACTGACAATGTTCAAAAGCATTCGCGGCGAACGCCCCACAATGGTCTGTGCGCCTTTTTACAGGTCATAAACAGATGGTTATAATAATGTGATGGGGACAATAAACGACAGAAAGTTTCGATCAAACTTTTAGACCATTTCATTCGGGCCATTATTAATCCACAATAATAATAACAATGTGAACTTTAGTTAATTTGACAAATGCACACACCAAACCGAACACAAAAAAAAAAGCTGGCTCGTGGTTTTTCGTATACGCTTATTGAAAAATCGTACGCGTTTTGTTGTAGTGTCGGCTCGTAATATTATTGTGTTCGCATATTATACAGTTTAGGCGGGTCCCATCGAGCACAACCGCTATCGCCGAGCACACACAATACGATATTATTTTGTTTGTAAATACAATAATTATTATTATGGTTTTTCCGATGATGATCGTTCAGCGGCGTCATCTGAGGGCCGAAGCAGGAGGGGCATTCGTCGGTCTGATTGTAAGATCAGTGCGATTGTTGGGCCGGTTGTGACACGATTTTAATTTTTACGATTTTGAGGAAATATATTATTGTGTAAGCACTAGAACACAATAATAATATTAATATCTATAGTGTTGTTCACCTCAAATATAATACAGGCGTGGATACTATAATATAATCTAAAAATTGTAAGAACAAAATTGTCACTCTTAAATGTATCTATATATGATTTCGAAAAAACTTCTACAGCAGAAGGTACCTGTTTCAAAATTTTCGATTTTTCAATGAGGTTTAGCAGTCCCGTTTCGTGTTTTAATTTACAAAGTCCGTCTATAGAAAAATAGAAAACGACGTCGCCGAGGTAGTGACCACAAATATTTAGCTCCTCCGCGTCTTTTCTGCTACCTATATATTGAAATATGAGACCTATACTTTGGCCTCACACGCGTATAAAGTTACACGCTAGATTCCCAAATCGTATAGAGATAAAAAAAAAATATATAAGTAAAAGTTAGCTCGGGAGCGATGCGTTCTTTTGGTTCAGTCATATGGGTTGGTCAAAACTTTTGCTCCTTCCTATTAAGAATTGGAATGACGGCAATGCTGTGGCAAAATAGTTTACCTACTCTGCGCTCGGCTTGTCCTGCAGGGTAACAATAATAATAATAATAATAATAATTAGTTTTTCAAGCAATGCGTTTCGCGATTTTCTCCGTCCGTCCGTCCGTCCGTCGACAATAACTACACTATTATAATTAGTTATTCGTCCGAAATTAGTTATTATTGTTATTACACTCGCCGAGAAAGTTTAGAACATCATCGTTATAGGTTAGGTTAGGTATAGTATTATTATCGTTACGACCTGCAGCCCGATATAGGCGATTATTCAGCTAGGTACTTCCTCCGCGGTCGACGATAGTCGTTGTAGTTGTTGTAGTCGTCGTCGTCGTCGTCGTTCACGGCGGTAACGCGCGGAAACTTGGTGAAAACTTTTAAGACAAGTTGTACGCCGAATAAAACCAAAAACGTTTCGAACAAAATCGCGAACGGTAGGTACTTGGCTGCTTTGCCTAATAATTGTTGACCCGTCCGGACCGAAGAAAACGTTTGCAGGAAACAAGTCGTGTTTCCGACAGTGTTTCTGATAATATGGGTAACGCGCAAACGTTTTCGTCGACGACGGTGATGAAAACATAATAATATTATATTATTAAAATAATGTGTTTCCGACAATTAATGTTTCTTCTCCGGTTAGCATAATATGACTTTGGCAATACATTACGTCGTAATAATTATCCGGTTAGGTTAGGTTGTTTCAACTATGTACTTGAATGTGTTTCTCGTAATGTGCCATTGCGGGCTATCTGCACAGCCCACACTTTTAACAAATAAATATACGATCGTCTCGGGATGTTGTGACGAACATTTCAACGACGTCTCCTCTGTACATACAGGACTTTAATCATTAATATTATGGCGCGACAGTCTGCGACCACGGTTACCGTAAAATTATGTAAAATCATTTTTCTTATAACTGGAAAATAAAAAACTTTTCAGTTTTGGCGATTCGAATAGACGAAACCTAGACCGATCTAAACCCACCGACACTGTGTATGCAAAGCGTATAACAGAAAGCCCTGACAGATGAAAATGTGTTTGTATCGTATACATTTTTCTGCGTTTCGAATATTTTTGTGATAAAAATATGGCTTTAACACACATTATTTGAACCATCCTGTATGTCGCGTCCAAATCGTGAGAAAAAATAAACACTTTCCGCGTACCTTTAAGTCGTTTATAAAATAATACGGAACGCGCGCATCGCATTATCTGTATAACCTAATAATACAGTTCCGACACGTACCGGCCCGGATTAAAAACTCCACCGTAGGTCCCAGGCCGTTACGTCAGGTATTTTATACGTACTCGTGTGTCCGTCCTGCAGACCTGAAATTAAATATTGTTCGCAATTTATGACTTTACGAGTTGTACAGGGTGATGGTTCGCCGACCGTCAAGTTCACTCCCATTTTTTTTCTTCTTATTAATAACGAATTTTTTCGAGTATAGGTCTCATAGACCGTAATATTTTTAAACACTCAGATTTGTATACAATTTATTTAAGAAGTGTTCTGTAGCGATACCCGCTTGTTTTTATTCAAACGAGCATCGCTCTTTTTTCCATGTATATGGTATAGTCTTTTTGTCTAAATCGAAATTTGAACGAGTGGTTTTTGAGTTATTTAATTTTGTGTACTAATGATAACGTCGTGTACGTGGAAATTGTGTTGGAAGATATGAGGCTACGACGGACAGAAGTCATAAGAATGAAAACTTATCTCAATACCAGCTTATGATTCATAAAACAGTTATAATTATAATAGTGAGTACAAGATTAAATAAAATATTTTTGTTTTTGTAAAACCATTTTTCTTAGTAATTACATTTTGGAAACTTCACGTTTAGTAACACTCTTTAAATGGTATGGAAAAATTTGAAGTGTTTGAAAGTATTGTCTTCAGGTAGATATGCTTAAATTAGAAAAACTAATGATTTGAATAAATTAATTTTAGTCGAAGAAGAACGAGGTACCTAGAGCATCGTGATCGGCGAGTCTTCACCGCGACGCGTTTTGGCTAGGTAGTACTTAAAGGTCGAGCGATTTCATTCGATTCGTATCGACACGACATGCTTTCGTATACAATTCTTGGCAGTGGAAAACGATTTATTCTCCGAAATAAATTTAAAGAAACGCAGAATCTTCTGCTTACTGCGTCGAACAGTGTCGAACGGTGGCGACGAGTGTGTGCGACTTATATATTATTATTATCAGCAGAGGCGCTGCAGACAGTGAACTAAATCGACGTGGGCTGAGTCCTATAATTTTTCAACAGACGAGTTCGCCCCCAAACAATAAACCCAAAACAGCAATACGATTTTTGCGTTTCTCTCGAAAACTATAATGCATTTATTTTATCGTCGATTTTATGATTGCAATACTGGCTGCACTGGGGAAATAGCGTTCACTGCAAATTTAATACGTTTCGCACATTGATAATATTATATACTTACAATATTATACCTATAATCGTACTAAGTCACTCTACGAAATATATTGTTGACCTATTTTTCGTTTTCAATAGCAGCGTGTGTAGGTATAGCGAAATACGAACGTTAAGAGTAATAATAACGGTCCTTCCCGACGATTTCCCATAAAATATTAATTAATTGACATTAATTGACGAGAAGTTGTTATAGCTATAGAGGTACTCTGGCGATTTTTTGCAAATCGTACAATTTTAATCCGTTTACGTTAACAGTCGAGTACTCGTTGTAGCCATAACAGCAGGCGGTACTCGACGATTTTTACAAATTATAAAATTGTAATTAATTTAAATGTTAATTACTATAATTTTCAAATCAACGTTCTTAACCTATTATAATTGACTATTACCCAAAGTACCTACCAACTAAGAGTTTAATGACTCGGGAACTACTCGTTTAAATTTCGATTTATATAAAAATCAAAATTTCCATAGAAAATTACCTTCTCGACGATTAACTGTATAACAAACGCGGCTCTCATTTGAAGAAAAAAAAATAAGTCGTTTTGTAGGTCTCACCACGAAACTCTCCTTAAATTGTATAAAATCAATCTAAGTGCCTATTCGAAATTGTGGACTTTATAGGTATAAGTGTATACTCGAAAATTTCAAAAATTTTAATTCGAATGAACTAATTTTAAATGGAAAAAAGGCGTGGCGTGCCTACGGCGAATCACTCTATAGATCAAGCGGTTAATTGGTCATGTTATTATGTGAACGTTTTTTCATAAAAAAAAAGTTATTCTCATTGGCGTACTTAAATTCGTAGAACGGTCGAAACACGTATAATACGAGTATAATATATCTGTTGTTTTCTCCTGTGTGTCGCCAAGTTTTTTTATTTTAATATTATTTTTATTATACCATTTGGTCGTACACAACAAGAAACGAAATAAAATATAAATTTCACAGGTACCAGTAAAATATACGTACCTATGTACATTGTGTGTTTGAAAAGTATTGTTCGGAGGTATTATTACGACGACGGCGGTGGCGATAATATTATGATACGACGAAGTGGTAAAAAAGCCGCACACGAACCGCGTCCCAGATGTTAATAAATTTATTTCCGTAATAAATAAAATATTATTATTATTATTATTATTATTATTATAAAAACATAGGTCTTCGCAGTTGAGTTCACGTGCAAGTACCTATCACGCCGATTTTTTTGTTTTCCTAGTAGTTAGTACCGTTTTTATTTAAATACCTAGTTAGAACTGTTTGAATCCTATAATGAAGTAAATATAATAACATTACCTATGTGTTTTTTTTAATAAAACGGTAGCACGTAAAACAAACATAATAGTAATTAACGTCCATTAATTATAATTGTTATTTTTCCAAGGATCCGTTAATTGGCACGAGTGCGTGTCACCGTTTATTTGGATTTTGGAAGTTAGGGTGTCGGCTGCAGAGAACCACTGACCTATATAAAAAAAATATGACGTACTGGTAGATCAAGGGTTGAGTGGTAGGGTTGGGGGGGGGCTTTATTTCCGACTCGATTCCCCCTCTCGAGACCCGCTCGTTTCTATACAATATGCGAGTGATAATAATAATATGTATTTGCGGTAAATCCTCATCGTGTCTTATGATATTATGTATATTTTAATCCTACGCCGTTACTGCGGTATGACCTGTATATTTAGGGTTTTGAATTTCACTGTTCTCGAAATATTTCGACGCAAATTATGAAAAATATTATTTTTCTTTTAAACGTCAGGTTTAATGCGATCAGGCATGAACGGTTTTACATCACGGTTATCGATTTACCTCGCTCATCGTCTATTATTAATAATAATAACCTACTCGATGTATAATAAGCCGACAAACATTTTCTCGCCGTATACGCGCGATTATGACTTTACGTCTTTTAGATCATTACACATTTTTTTTTTAATTTATATACTCACGGAAACGAAATATTTCACGAAAACGTCATGATATTTTAAAACCCTATACGTAGGTATATCACTTACCACCCTTCGGGGACAAAACGAATGAATACTGTGCCCATCGCGTATAAACGAACGTCGAGCCGCTAAACCGTCGCTATATATATATATATATATATATTGAATTAAAATCTAATAAAACGTGAATTTCATATTATGATAATTTATTGTGAATATTTATTTATTTGTTTGCAGGTATGGCGACCACCGGCTAGCGATGGTGCCCACGTCGGTATTGGTGTTGTGCGGCCTGCTGTCGGCCGTCTCCGTGCACCCGGCATGGTCGGCCAGCGGCCCCGTCATCCAGCAATGTCCCACGCACGGCGAGATCGCCCCGTGCGTGTGCACGGTCAAGAAGAACGGCGGCCTGGACATACTGTGCGAGTTCACCGACCTGCAGCACATATCCAAGACGATGGCCGTGCTCAAGGGCAAGCCGTCGCTGGTCATATTCTACCTGAAGCTCCGGCACAACAACCTGCCCAAGTTGCAGGGTTTCGTGTTCCTGGGCATGGACATCCGGCACCTGACCATCCACAACAGCACGCTGGCCGTGGTCGAAGAGTCGTCGCTGAGTTCCATCGGTGAGAGTGACGACGATTGTTATATTTTAGTCATTGCCGGTTAGGGGTACCGAAATAGAGGCGTCATTTGGGGGGTGGAATGGCGGGGTGGGCATTTTCCCCCGTCCGATAGTATAATATAAGCGGTACGATTATTGTCATTTGGTCGGTAGTTGGTGAAATAACAGAGAACTTTGATTTTTCTATACTATAGATATAGAAGTCATAAAAACAAAACGATCACTCTTAAATTTATCCACGATTTCGAAAAAATCTCTATACTAGGTACCTATTTGAAATGTTTAGATTTTTCAATTGCGTTTTAGCGATTTCATATTGTAATTATTTAATTTGTTCGACTACTCTAGACAACAAAATGACGCCACCGTGTTACCTATACGTATCTTCAATGAATAGTTCCTCCACTTCTTTTTTTTTTTACCATAAAACGAAACTATATTTGCCCCAGACACATATATAAAGCTGAGTAAGACGGGAATATTGTGTGTGGATATAAAAATGTAAGTGGAAATCATGGCTTGCGAGCGAAGCTATTTGTTTGTGTTTTTCTTCTGTTCAGTTTTACAAGCTGGTTAAAACTTTTTCCACCCTCTTATTAAAAAACTGAAATGACAGCGCACTGTATCGAAAACGGCCGAGGGTGGACGGGGGGAAGTGGTCAGAGTACCAAGGACTGCGGGGTTACCACACGAGAGTGGTTTTTTTTGGGGGGGGGGGAGAATTGTTTCACCGTACCATATCATTATACCAGGCGATCCATTTAAGAGTCTATATACCAGTTACTACGAAAAGTTTCAAATCTTAACTTTAAATACTTGTAGAACTCTATAGATAATGAACTACTTTTCCGAAATTCGATCTTTATGTAGATTAGATCTATTTTTAAATTATTGTTTTTGCGATATGCGTAAAATTAAAAGAAAAACACACCAACTACAGGCAATTTTGTTATAAATATTTATATTTATAAAATGTTATTAAACTAATAACGACCATAATAACTGTCCGGTCCGGACTACCACAAACTGAGCCATACACAGTCTGATCCAATTTTTTTTCAGATCGAACCGTCAGCCCTAGGTTCCGGTCTGTTTTATTAAATTAAATTAAACTACCGGTCTAAAAAAAATGTAGCCATCGGTTCGGTTCTTGGTTAAACATTTCACGTCCAGTCCGGTCCCTAAAATAACGGACCGTTCAGAGCACTACCGCAAGAGTTTCTTATTTTTAAATAGATTATAATAAGACTTCACGGTTTTTTACACAAAGTGTACATCTCGACAGAAGCCAAACGCATAAATAATTTACTGCTTAATAGTCGCGTGCGTACGTATCGTAGCGCGATGCACGAACTTCCGGTTTTCTGAACACCGTGTACATTATATTATATTTTATTGAATGAGTACTCTAAATTGTGCGCGAGACGACTTACAGCGTTCGCGTTTTCCTTTTTTCTCATTTTTTTTTTTTTTTTTTGTTCGTTAGTCGTGACTTATAATATAACCGAGTTTATATTATATTATAACTTATAACCTCCCCACGGCGCGGTGGGCACTCGAAAACCTTACACCGCCACAGACACCCTGTACGCCGCCGTGGAGATGTCGGCTGGTATATTATATTATAATCAATACGCGATGTCAAGCACCTCGAGTCATCGTCAACACTCGAACGTAAAACACACACACACACACAACAATATTATATTAAAATATAATATAGTAAGGGAAATATTAGTGTGCTGTGCGGTGAAACGAATATTATTATAATGATTGACGTGTCGAAAACATGTCGAAGCGCGTTTCAACTGCAGCGACGAACCGGCTGCGTGTAATAATAATAACGTAATAATAATATAATATTATTATTTTATCGAATTTCGTGTGCGGATAATATTATGCATAAGAATAATAATAACAATTTATACTATTATTATTAAACGCCTTGCGCGGGCGTATCGCTTGCGATCGATTTTAGTATTTTACGTTTTGTCGAACTGATTTCGGGAATAGTTTCACCCCGAAAGTTGAACAACATATAGGTGTACCTATCAAGTGTACGAAACACCGCGAGAATGTCGAAAACATCTAAGGGCATGATTAATACGTCGTCGTCGCTTCCGTTTTCCCGACGCATTCTCACGCGTGTTCGACCTATCGAAAAAGTTTAAACGATTCTTTTTGTTTCGGCCCCTTAAAAGTTCTCGGCAACGATAACACTTTCGAAAGTAACAAACCCGATAGTAGGCGTATAGGTATATGTTTGACAATAATTTTCCAAAACACTTTTATTGCAAAATATCAAAACGCAAAAACCGTTTCTATATTCGCGTTTTCGCTGCCGATCGACGTCCTCCACCCTCGTTATCGATTTTTTTTTTTTTACCTTTTCCGAATGAATATTATCGCGTTTTTCCCGCTGAACTCTTCTGTTTGCTTATTTACGACCAGCCGACCTCTTAATAATAATAAAATATTTAGAGTTTTAGTGTTTTTAACGGTTGTACACGTCTATGTTATATTATTATGTAGGTATATAAGCCGTTTTGAGAGTAACTTTTCTATAATTTAAATTCATCTGCCAAGAATATTCCCCGAGGAGCCATTGATTTTTATTACCAGATTGTCACGTCTTCCTAAAAGGCTTATATTTTATAAAAACGACAATACTCGTCGATCATCCTTTGCGTGATTGTTGGACTCGGACTTGACATTACGCGCAACACACTATTGTCACTTTAAAGTACCCAAACACAAACAACAAAATACTTTATATTATTACCTAACCATAGGCGTAGCTTGGTGAGTTTATATGGGCAGGCTATAGCCTTTTTTTTCCTTGTGGTACACTGGTAAGAGATAGACTATGCTACCGGGACTTTTTGTGAATTAATTCGGCAATCCGAATTACTTTGGCAAAGGGGTTATGGCCTATAACGATTCGGGTACACAACATAATATATATTCTAAAAATGTACTAAAGAAAAATTGACAGGAACAAAATATAAAAAAGACTAAAAAAGCACATTTTAAAGTTTAATATAAATAAATAGTATACCATATTCCATATTATCAAATATATATTTTATGTACTTAAATTAATAAATATATATATAAAAAAATTGAATTATAAAATAAAATATTACATTATATAATAAATAAAAATACGTAAAATATACTACTTATTATATATACATATAGTACTTACGCCTAATACCAGCTGCCGACGTTTGGTTCGGAAAACCTCGTCCGTAAACCGCGCACGAGGTCGGGGAATCTCGCATCACGATATATATATATATATATTCCTCGAGCCGTTTTCGTTCTTCGCGTATACTTAAGCCCTATTGCCGATAATCGTATGTATAAAAATAATATATATTATCGTATTCACGTTCATCCGCATTATACAGGAAAAGCACTCACCCAATTAGACCTGTCGCAGAACTCGCTAAGCAGCGTACCTACTCCGGCGCTGAAGAGCTTAGACCGACTGCTGATATTCAATTTGAACCATAACAAAATCACCGCCATCCACGCGAACGCTTTCGAGGGGATGAGCACGCTGGAGATATTGACCTTGTACGAGAATCGGCTCACCAACATCGAGGCCAACGCGTTCGCCGGCACGGAGAAGTAATTTCGTATTTCCTTATCACCCCCCCCCCCATTTTTTTTACGGTTAGGTATAATATTATATTATTATGATTTTAATCCGCCCGCAGGAAACTGAAACGGTTGAACATCGGCGGTAACGAACTGAACCGGGTGCCGACCGGAGCTCTGCAGACGATGGACAACTTAAAGAAATTGGAAATCCAAGAAAACAAGATCACGTCGATCAGCGAAGGCGATTTCATTGGTAATTATATTTTTGTCGCAATTCGGTATTTTTCACACTCCGAAATGTTGATAATATTATTATAGCGTTTGGGGACGACTCGAACTTATATGTATAATGTCATATAACAATTAATAAGTAATTACTTTTGTTCGTTATTTTAATACGTCATGAAATCGTATTAGTATCCGCTAATTAATCATAAATTATTAATAAAGACCGTAAACTTTCGAACGAAACATACGGCCCCCCTTATTGGGTTATCGTGCAGACGAAAACGTTAAATAGATTTAATATTAATAGCTGAGATAATAATTTATCACAACACACGTGACACATATTATTATAAATTAAACCGCGATGGTTAAATATTAAAGCATTCGTCATACGACATCCGTCGCTTTTATAAATGTTAGGTTTTTTTTTTTTTTTTGATTAAAAATAATTTCAATGTTTTTTTTTCTCGAAACTCGAGAGCTCTCGTAAACATGTTCTGGTGTACAAGACTTTTATTATTCTTTTTACAAGAGTATATATTTTGTTTTATAAGTATGGAATTTGCATTCTTATCAGCGGATCGCTTTTAACTTTACTCTGAAGTATTATCAAAGTGGTGCAGAGATAATATAGTTTATAAAAAAACAAAAACCGTTTTTAAAAAATACGTACACACTACGAATTAAAATAATGATTAATGAACGAGAGTTCCTTACTACGGTGTTTGTTTCAAATAATTTTAAAAGACGATAATCGTTTTTCATAATTCCTTGCCGCTCGTAAACCCAGAAATTATTCGTGCACCTAACTACTAAAATAATAATAATAATAATGACACTTATTAGTAGCACAGAAATACAAAACAATAAATAAATTAAAGATATTATACGGCTACGCAACACTCCCTGTAAGCTCGGATTGTGTTGGGAGAGTTAAGTTCTAAACAGTATCGTGATTTATGTTAAAATTATACAATATCAAATATATATTTTAATATGGTGATTTTTTTACTTACTTTATAAACAAAAACCAAACCAAAGTAATTATAATATTAGGATTATAAACACTCTTTACCAAAGTCCGAATTGTACACAAATAATTTAAAATTATATAAATTAATATTAAATTTTGTACATAAAAATAATCATACAATGTAATCGACAATCAAAAGTGTCTTACTATTCGTTACAGTATTTATACTATAGAGTAACGTATTAACGTAAAAATAAACTGACGTATACGTTTTTATCTATCGTATTAAAATAATTATTGTTTACAGTAGGTATCATATTCTTGTGGTAATATATTTGAAAAAAGTACATTCGTACAAAATAATTTGTCAAAACTGTGAACATTTAGTTCAAAAAATATGATCTTTGTACTTTTAAGTCTATTCAATAAAAATTTGATTTAACTATAAAATATAGTTGTTTTTTATTTGTCTAGGTGATTTTCATACGAACAGCCCCAAAATATTATTCCACAAATTAAAACAGATTATAGTCAGAATATATATTGAGTATAATCCTTTTTGTATAAGTATTAAAAAATTATTTCACATTTTTTAATATTATAATATTCGACAGATAATAATTATTATAGTGTAATATAATATTTCAAGTCTAAAAAAAAACGTTTTTCGATAAATTATAAATAATAATAATAATAATAATCAAAATTATATTCATTATTAATAATTAGGACTGAGATTTTAATAAATGATCATCATAAATAAATGTTTATAACTGCAATGGTGGTGGCTGGTTTTTTTCACTCTTTTCGCGTCCACCGAGTATACTTTTCAGCCAAACTCATAATTGCTGCCGTTCTTTTATCTAACAGGCTCTGTCTGCAAAAATAAAAAACTACACCGTTGGGCATAACAATTATTTGATTTTAAACATTTTATTATTTAAGGTTTACAAACATTGGACATGCTTATCCTGGCGCACAACTATCTCAAACACATACCTGCCAAAGTGTTTCGACATTTGCCCCTACTGAATTCGTTGGAGTTGGACGGAAATCAAATATCGAGTATCGACGAAGAGGCATTTTTCGGTTTGGAAGGTAAGAATATTACGATTTTTCGAAAAACGATATTACGCGCAAAACATTTTATAATAATATAACGCGTAGGTATAAAAAAAAAATACGAAAATTACAGTCGACTTTATTACACTACCTATATATAGGTATATAACCTAAATCGTATTCGTTTTAAAAGATCATACTTAAAATATTTCCGGGAACTCTGCATCCCTCGAGTGATGAGATAATTAAATTTTCACCACACGCAGTTCTGTACGACCGTAAAATATAACGTACAAAACGGTCGAGTGCAAAAATATTTTAAGCAGTAAAGTCGTCGTTGTTATGTCGAGCACGTCAAAAGACAAACACGTATACCGTGCTCGCAAAAAGCTCAACAAACATCATGACGCGGTAAAGGTTTTCAACGACAACAACAACAGCATGCGACGCCTTACCGACATGTATGATCGCCCGAGCAACACGTAGGTAATTAGGTAGGTAGGTACTTAGGTGGTTTCTCGATAAGGATTATTATAGTAATAATATAGAATTATATACAACAAATTATCAATAATACCCGAATCAAATACACCCTGCGGTAAACCACGTCGACTGTATGTCATAAGCGCCAAAGGTACAAAAATTACAAATCATTTGCTCCAAAATGTGTAGGACATAAGCGCCAATATAATATTATATACCTGTTAGGTACCCGACATAAACGCTAAAGGTACATATTATTATTATAAATATCGTTTGATTTTTCGAGTTTATAAAAAAACTGTCAATAATACACGTACAAATAAATATAATTTTAAGGAATTGGTTGATTTTTTCGATTTTATAAAAAAATTTTAATACCTGGTATTTAATAGATCTTAGGCCTATCTAACCTACCTAGGATTTTAGCGCTTCCGTACGATACGACTTTTTTTTCTTATCTCATTTTGGCGCTTATGTCTTCCACCGACCACGTCCTACTGTGACCGTTTAAGGAGACTCTCGTTTTTTGTCATGCTCTTGCTCAGATAGATTTTAAACGGCCGGACGGGTCCAAGCTGGGCTACTACAATACTCGATATAAAACTATTTAGATCGGTATACAAAAAGTATATTGAATTACCAAGTCAATCTATTCTGTGTTTAAAGGTCTATATATTTATCACAGTGTTTTATTAAAATTCATTAAATATATTATATAAAACAATAATAATTTCATATCATAAGGTTATAATATTATTCTAGTTGAACCGATCTCTAAACCGCCTAATCAAAATATAATCGAATTGAGGGGTTATATTGTATTTATAATAATAAATGGAAGATAAAAAAAATATTAGTGGACTGTTAAGATAAAATAATGGAATCAATGTTCGCCGCACCTGACCCGAAACTCTGCGCACGCCTATGATTAAAGGTATAGGCGGTACGTGTTTAAAATATTAAACTTTGCCGCCGCCGTGAGTTTGCACTCGTGTATATAGTTACATTTAAAAGCGATAATATATTATTATTATGATATATACAACGCGTATAAAACAAATTCAAACGTATACCTGTTTAATACGGATATCACGATACCGAATAAATCAGACCGGGATTAAGGGTCCATTGAATTAATGTTCTTTTGTTGCGACGACGACGACGACGTCTGCATAATCTTTCGGCGGAAGATTCCGAATATTCGTGCTGAAGGAAATCATATTATTATATAATACTGTAATACTGGTGAATATATACTACCTCTTGCGCGTTTCGTTTCGAAATAAATACAAACAAAATATGTAAAACAGCGAAAATAATAGTATAATTGTGGGATATAATATATTAATATAAGCGATGATAAAACAAAAAATTACCTTACCGCGAAAACAAAAGTATATACAGTATGCGCGTATGTATATAAAAAGTAACGAAGGATTCGTTTACTCGTCTGTTATGAAACTATAATAGCGGTCGTAAATTTCACCGCGAAAAGAGCAATTCGGATCAACATCCACAGTCGTAGTATAGGTATAAGTAATCGCTTTTACAGTATGTGCGGAAACATTTGTTCGTACACCCGAAAAATTCCCATAAGAACAGTTTCCAAAACTCGGGACGAAGAAGATAATTCGATCGCGGATAAAAAATACGCACGGCACAGCTGTCGGGTTTTAAGTCGAAAACCACTTTACAATATACGTCATATTGCCTATTGCAATATTGTATGATATTATAATATTATGCCGAACGAACGTTGTGGCTATTTCGTTTTTTAACTTCGAGCCATTCGTTTTATTCAAAAGTCGTGAGTAATATTGTAATTAAGTATATTATGAGATACGCACGGCATACACAGAGTTCGGATGATGGCGAGAGGGTGGCGAATCTGCAGCTTAAAAGTGATTGAAAAATTGTAATTCAAATATTCAACAACCATTTCGTCGATGACAGATTTATCTTCTAACGGTCTTTTCTTATAACCATCAAAAAAATAACACAAAATATTATTTAATGTGTAATAGTAATGTAGTAGATATTTTATTCATTTGCAAATCGATCTATGCTCAGACCTCAGCTACCTGTAATTATCTTAAGTATGTTTAATTAATCTTAACCAGTTATAACAAGTTATTTCCTTTTGCCTAAATCAGCAAATTTACCTATAAGCCCAAGGATAACAAATTATTTGTGAAAACACCACCGCTAAAAAATTACCAAGGGGGGGGGGGGTGATTCATTGTCAGGCAGATGCTGGTGTTGGTTCAAAAAATGTGCGGTGACTGCAGAGTGTAATACTACAAACACTCGAATTCGTAATTTATAATAAGAAGCAGTAGATCGTCGTACCTAATTTTAGGTAACTCAAACCACTTATTCGAACTACACTCGGCGACGCAACGAGCACGTCTCATATAATTATATAATTTAATTAGAAACCGAATAACAACAATATGTTCGAAAGGCGTCATAAAGTCGTCGTGTCAACGTCGATATACAGAGTGATTCACCAAGTATGCTCAGTGCTCTTCCAGTCTTTTTTCATCAATAACATTTTTTTAATCTTAAAATAAACTCAAATACCATACTATCAAATTCTTGGGATTTCTGTACTATTGAAATATAAGTGACCTATACAAACTTATGTTTTTCAAATGAGAAACCCCCTTTTCTACAATAAATTATTTAGTAGAGAATGTTTCTGCTAAAAATGCTAAAAAATTAAAATTCGAACGTGTAATTTTTGAGTTATTTGGGCTCATGATAATGAGTTTGAAATTTTGAAAGACATCGTGTAGGCTATGGGGATTTGAAAATGTTAGTAACTAATATCAATCCACCGACATTAATAATTTGTAAAAATGTTCAGAATACAAAAAATACTAGATCCAATATTACATGTATTATATATATTTGTAAGACCATTTTTGAAGACTAAATTATTCTTAATAGAAACATTTTAATAACTGAGGAACTATACTGGTTTAAATTTTGACTTGCGTCCGTCGACGAAAAAAATTATCAACCAAATAAATTACAGTAAAAAAGTAGGGTTTCTCGTCTGGAAAACAGAAAATACACAGAATTTGAAAAATATGGTCTTTAAGAGTGTTCAAAAATTTCGAAAAACAGAATTTGAATATATGTATATTCATCATTAAAGGTAAAAATTGGGGAGGCTGGCGGCTGCTTGGTGACATGAATCACTCCGTATAATATATAATATCATAAAATCACTCGAGTCGCGATAGGCATAATCGGCGTGATACTCATTACTCGGTAGAATGCACGCACAAATCTCGTTTACAAACCTGGCTGGTGAATCGAGAGAATTTTTATTTTTCCATACAATATTATAACCGCGCGCGAGATCTCTACGCCGTTTTTTGAAAACGTACTGTCGCCGCGGATACCTATTACCTACCAGATCTATAATACATACCTGTGTGTGTGTGTGTAAACTCCGAAAGAGCTTGACGGGGTGAGAAAAAACACTCGAGCCGCAAACCGGGGGCTTATATATATATAGAGAAAAGTGAGGGCGGAAAAAAACGTATAAAAAAAAAAAGCTCGTTAAAAATAAATTACGAACTCCGCAGAAACGGATTTACAACGCACGCCGCCGCCGCGTATTCTCCGAACGGACGGACGTGTCAAAAGCACTGTGGGCCGTGGTGTGGTGGGGGGGGGGGGGGAGAGAGCTTGTCCGTTTTCATTTTGCAGAGAGATTCGCGAGGTCCGCTCGTGCGACAGTCGGAGAGCGAGAGATATGCGCAGCGGATACGGCGACGAAGACTGAGGAGGGGGTCGGTCGGAGGGACGAAGGTCGCGGCAGGCAGAACGACCGAGAGACGACCCGCGACTGTTGTTATAATATCACAGTCGACGGCCGTGATATGCGCTCTTTTTTCTGGACGCGCTTCTGCAACCGGCACGAAAATGAAATATGATGTCGCGTTTTCCGAATTTCCCTTCCGGCGAAAAATTCGGAAAATCCGTCAACCGTGTGACGGGCGAGCGGCTCGCACAATACGCGACGGTCCGCGATTGTCGTCGTCGAGGAATGTACTGCTGTCACTCCGTTAAAGTGTATATCATTATTCATTATGAATCATAAAAATATTAAGTAAACTGCAAGACTCGTATAGTGAAACGCACAAATTGTACTGGAAGTTTTTTTTTTAATTATATCGAGCACTTGAAGTGAAAAAAAAAATTGTTTACGAGTGTTTGAGATTTTAGGTATCATAAATTTAGAACACCTTCAATATTATATACATCGCGTTGTGTCCGTCCCCCTGTTAGTCGTCGTAGAATAATAATTTAGGTAATTATACCTACACGATTGTGGACGTTAAGACATTTATTTGCTGTCCGTATTATATAATTCTGTACCCTACATAAATTATCCTATATGGAACTTTGGTTGTTGCGTTCTGCAGAAATATACGTTTAGAAACCGGGAATTTAGCGAGCTCGCACGAGTGAGCTTTCCTAAGTATTGTTGGAGGCATAATATAATATTAGAACGTCGTTTATTTTTCATTTATATGATTTTCGGTGAAAAAAAGCTAGACCAATAAAATCAGTATCTTGTTGAGCCGATTCCATAAAAATTATTGACGCTGGAAAAACGAAAAAAGAACAAAATCCGAATTTCGACAACGCAGTATTGTAGTTGTATAATATTACACGAGCGTATAGTGTCAACAGTGCGCATATAGTCAACAGGATGTAACAGAAAGACCTCACGAATAAAAATGAAAATTTGATGCAAGTTAAACGTACTATAATATTATGAAAATTAATATTTGGATATTTAATAAAGTATTGTAATAAATTGGATAGTAAACAATTTAAGATTTACTTATGTCTGCTTTTGAAAAAAGTCATTGCGCGTTTCGAAATAATTTAATCCGAAAAAATACTGATATTTTAAAAAAGCTACCTACTCGATTTAAACGAGCCGGGGGCGTAAAAAATTAGATTTTTGAATTGGCTGTTTTCGAAAAAAGTAATTTCGTCCTTACACTGCTGCTGTGCACCTCGTATGTCATCGGCACGGCGACTCAGCACACCGCTTTCGGTCGCCCCGCACGCGTGTGCCGCCGCAGCCGTGTCCGCCGATCGATAAAAGTGTAATTATATATCGCGCCAGTGCGGTGGGCGGGCGGGCGCCTCCCGCGCGATATCGTTATTACGGTCACCGCCGCGCGTGTAATATAAGAGCGGCAATAAAACGATGTATTATGTCACTTTACGACCGGCTATTATCAGTCGGCTCGTCGCACGTGTGGGTACACTCGGGCCAGGGCGGGCGTGTGTGCTCGTGTGTTTGCGCCCGCGTTTTAGTTCTCGTCGACTTAACGACGGACCATAAACTTTTCCCGGAGGGATGCGTCTGTCCTCCGGGAACCCCCGATTCCCGTTTGAAACTCGAAGACTACTTACGGCCGCGTCGACTTTAGCGCCAGACGTCGCCCGGCAATTATCCGCAAAAAGGACTGCGTTTTTCGCTGAGCCGTCGCTCAGATAATTATTCGTGTGTGCCGTGTGCGGGGCCGTGTTTTCGACGAACGGCAGTTCAAACTTTTTCCTGAAAAATATTTCTCTGCGAAAACGTCGCGATTATACGTTGTTCGCGTATAGAGAACAATAATAGGTATAGTTGTTTTCTCGTTTCAAACATTTTTTTTTTTTTTTTTTCGTTGACAAAAAATTCAAAGCGTCAACCGTTAGCCGCCTGCTCGATGTCTGTATGGACAATGACTACATCTCAAAATAAAATGACATTTTATTTTTTGAGGTTAATTACAATTTAAGTCTATGATTGGGTGAAGGTAAAATGTCTAATCGAAATAAACGCACTATATTATATGCGGAAACGTCGAAAACCTCTTTTTCGTTCGTATACGGTCGTCAACAACCGCATTCGCAGTCGGCCAAAAGTTTCGGGTTTTTATTTTATTTTTCAAACACGAGAACGCAAACGAGAACGAATAATTTATAATATCATATTAATACCCAACGCGTATACGCGATGCGCCGCACGGCGTCGGACAGACAGTCCCACCTATAATAATATTAATACGGCCATATTATAATACCTATTATGCGCTTGTGGTTTTTTATATGGTTTTTTAAACTGTACTTTGCATATTCATGCGTGACGAGACTTATCCTCTGGCATTAAATCACAATGAACCGCTGTGCATGTTTATATAGGTATATGCCCGGACAATCCCTTCGGCCTGACCGCCGCGGTCGACTTACTCGCCACCGAGTTTATTATAATATATATATTATTATTATTATTATTATGACATAACGCCGAACACGCGTCAACGGCGCGTGCACCGTCCGTAAAATATAATATATTATATAATTATAAGACCGCCCGACTTTGGGCCCCGAATACGTAATCAAAGGCCGACGCGCGAGCTCTTGCAGCGGTGCAGTCCGTCTAGAATTAGGTAGAGCGTAAATAGCAATTTATATTTATAAAGCCGGCGTGTGCGGTAACTAAATCAAAAATCTGGTAGTAGGTAGTCCGGTGGCGTGGTAAAAGTGGTCCAGTTGATGCTTAGGCGTCATGGTGGACAATATAGTGTTATAACTGCAGTCAGTGGCATAATGTTCACATGGATAGATATATTGTTATTTTCAAATAATATACATGTTGATTTAATCTGCCGAAAATGCGAAAAAAAATTATCTCCAGAAGCCCGAGCTCGTGGGGAGACAAGAGTTCGAGAGTTCGTAACTTTTCATATCACAATAATTGTATGGATATTTATTTACACAGTTCTCAAATCTAAATACAAATAATTTAAAAAATATTTTTTTTTACTTGTGAATAGGTACGAGATTGTAAATAAATTGTCATTTAGGGTGTAAATCAAAAGTCAAATGTAACATAAAACCGAGGGATTAGCCCCTTTGCTAGTCCTAGGGTCGAGTCGGTAAAATATTAGAAGGTATATATAGGATCCATCTTAGGTATATCCATCTCAATAGTTTTAAGTTTTCTTCGATTTATGTTTTTGGTAAAACATTTCAAGGATGTTGTGCTCGAGAAAGAGACGGCGGGTGGGTAAGTACTGAAATATATTATGTTGTGCGTCATGGTTTATAAATGTTCACCATGCCACCGGCAGGTATATACCTCCTATACCGCGGTAGTAGACACGCGTGGTACCGCGATGAGCGCTATTCGCGTTTCTCTTCAGGAGAGAATTCGCCGTCGCCGCCGCCGTCTCGGGCAATAATTCACACTTGTTGTTGCGAATTTGTATTCGTCGGACGCCCGACGATCGAATCCCGAGACTCGTGTGTATGGATGCGTCCGAGGGGGGTCGGAATGATTTATGAGCTTTTCGCCCGAATCACGTCTAGTATACAGCCGAAACGGGCGCAGTATTTATTTTATTTTATAGGCTGCGGGCGAATCTATACATAACATGGAAAACATAACACAACATCGGAAGACCCGGTCGAATCAGCCGCGAGCTAGACGTGCCGACGACGGATCTCGAGTGTTTAACGTTGAATCCGTGTCGGGTATATTATATTAAATTGCATATATTACGCGTTATGCAGAGATGTAAAAAATTAAAAAATATTATACTATATAATATAATAATATATTCGATATTGTTGTGGGTCGCGGTGTATAGTAGAAAAAATTAAACATAAATGGCTTGAAAAAAATAAACGGTATAATAATTATTATATTATAGTGGTAAGCTGGCGGTAAAGATAAATAGGTTTCTACGCAAAGTGTGTCGTTGCAGCGACTGATGATAACACCGGTAACGACCGCGCGTCGCTCTCTGATAATTATTGTGATAACGCGGATAACCGCTTTTTTTGCAGATATGTTTCAAAGACCTATAAATAAATGGTCTGATAACAGAGAGAGAGAGAGAGAGAGAGAGAGAGGTCCGGGGGCCAACATTGTTGGAAAAAGATAGCATGCGACTTAAAACCATTTATACTCGTTAATGGCGAGAGAGAGAGAGTGAGAAGTTCAACGACAGAGATAACGAGATATTCAAAAAAGATAGCGTACACACGTTAAGTCCCATCATGTGCACAGGTATTTGATTATATCTCTTTCCAACAATGTCGGCTCTTGGCGACCTGTAACAGGGTATGTGGTTATCGAAAAAGATAAGGGGGGGGCGATCGTGCTTGGTGAATTTGAGCAGTATAATGGCTGACGATAACCTAGCGCAAAAAATATCGTTATTAATAATACGCTCATTTAATTCGGGACGATTCATCTCAAGCACGCTCCCGTCGAGGTTCGTCGTTGCCATTAATAATAAATCCAATTCAAATTCCGAATATAATTTTTAAATATCAGTTACAGGTACATAAAGACCGTATTTTCAATGATTTAGATTTATTATACCATTCAACAAGTGTAGTGGTCTGTGTGGAAATACAAACTTCAAATTTCAAACGAGAACCAACCTATTTTTACAGTAAATTTTTGATCAGCTGATTTTATTGGAATTGGTGTATTGAAATCAAAACTCGAACGAGTAGTTTCTGAATTATTTCAATGTATATATACTAAGGATAATATTCCTTAAAAAATATAAAATATAATACCTATGTATATTTAATATATCTAGTCCAAATATCTGGAATATCTTCCACACCTATTTGTATGGACCTATTAATTAGTACACAAAGTTATTTGACTAAAAACTGCTCTATCGAATTTCGATTTATTTACCTGCAAATAGTCGAAAAAGTAATAAAAAAAGGGTGATTCTCATTTAAAAAAAAATAAGTTGGTAACTGAACACTAGTCAAACGGTTAAATGGTACGATTGTTAAATCTAATTGTTTGAAAATATTACAGTCCTTTATAGTACGTATACTCAAAAGTTTCAAAAATCAGAATTCGAGCAAAATATTAATTATCGAAGAAAATAATAGGGGTGAAATCGCTTGGTGAATCGTCCTGTATATGCGCAGTTCTTAAATTGCCAGGTCGTAAAAACAACGTAACATTAAGAAGAAAAAAACCCTCACCCAAATCAGACTTTTGAAAATCAACGAAAACAAAAAAAAATTAATTTACAAAAAAAAAAACTGCAGAGACGAATGAAAATCCATTTACGATCTGCGTGCAATACACACACGCCTGCATACGTCACGTGGTGCACGGACGTTGTATAATTATGGGTTGGTTTACACAATAATTATTAAATGCGTTTTACAAACGATGTGCTATAATTAATGAATCGTCGAACGTTTAACTTGATCCGCACAAACAATAATAATGAATTATTGTGTTTCACTGCGTAAATATTGGCGTCGTGTGCTTTTGAACGAAAAAGCTGTTTTTGTTTCACGTTTGCCCGAACTCTCGAAAGACCGATTCCGAGTGTTTGTTGTGATCTGTAAACACATTGTTTAAAACTTTGACATTTATGATTTATCAAACAACAATACATATAATACTATTGAAGTACAGTTACAATATTATTTATATGCCTGCTACATCGTGCAGACGGAAAAAAATCGTTGCAAATAGCTTGACGATGCCGTCTTACAATAATATACACGCGAATAAAAATCAGTAATTTAGGGCTATTAACTACACTACGAAAAAAATATTAAAAGCTATTAAAAGTGCACACTTAGTGATTTTCTTGTTTTTTAAATATAGTATATTAATTATTGATTTTAGCATTTTCTAGAGCATATATCAGATCAGATTAATGATAAGTTAATAACACAATTATTTGAAAATGTTGTAGCAAAAAATAAAAATTAATACATTAATATAATGTATATAATATATATAATTAGTTTATTTGTTTTGAAAGTTTTCACTAGGTATTATTGTATCGTGTTTTTCAAATCCTTAGTCGACATTAAATTGTCCGTTTTTATTTAAAACTATAACATATAAAAATATTTGCATTTATGAAAATTGTGAGAGAGAAAAGTGCATATTTGTACTTTTTTATGGGCACAAGTGCATGCATATTTAGTACTTTTTAAGTGCATTCGAAGTTCCCGGCCCCATATTGTAATAATTTAATGTGCCTACACAATAATTAATAAACGCGCGAACGGATATCGAAATAGCTTGTAAGCATAACACAATATTGATTTAACAACTTTTCAAGAATAATATAAAATGATAATAATATTATGCCCGTAACATAATGTATAACGAGTATAATAGGTGCGAGAAAATAACAATGATTATTGTCTGTGCAGCTGGTAAGTCGTGTCTTCGTAACAAGAGTCTCGTTGGCGTGGTGAAAAGGGGTTCAGCGATGCCTAGGCGTCATGGTGGACAATAGTGTATCTGTCAATGACATAATATAATGTTTAATTTTACTTAGAAATAGGCAGGTACTCATAATACAATAATAATTATAAATTCCCATATTTTAGGGTAAACCGTGTTCAAAAGTCAATTTGATCATAAAAGACGGAAAAGCCTCTTAGAATTTGCTACCTAATCATCCCTCGGTTTGAATCGGTGAAATATTAGTAGGTATAGCTAGGTAGGTTGGTGCTTCAATCTTTAATAGTTTTTTGGGTTTTCTGCAATTTATATTTTTGAAAAAAACGTACAGATGGTGGTCAGCATGAGAAAGAAGTAGATTGGTACGTAGTCCGTAGTGGTCTGCACGGTCCGGTCCTAACATATTATATTGTAAAAACTGTCGACTCGTCGGTGTAGCCCTGTTCAATAATATTCGGGAGTAATTCGGTGAGGTTATTGCTTAAAAATTTAAACGTATTACGATATGCACACATTTTAATACCCTTGACGGGTGACGTCATATAATATCTCATCGATAATGACGATTTTCTTTTACCTATCTTCGCCGAAACAACACGAATTCAATCAAATTATTGTTATACACTATCGATTTGAATTATTTTGACTGTGCCTTTGATTAAAACGTTGACTAATTCACGTTGGCCCCCGTGTTTTTTTTTAAACAGCAAATAAACAGATTTAAACGAAATATAATTTATAAAATATCTGCTAACTATTGAAAGTACCTCGCCGTTTTTTGTTTATTTTTTTCAATTCAATTTTTCGCAAGTCCTCTAAACTGCAATATGTCTTACGAAAATTAAAACAAACGACTTAGATTTAATATAAAATCATTATAACATTGTATAAAGGTAATTATTAAAGTTTTAGAAAATCCTTTGTAGAGGCTGTATAGGTACACTCGACGACAGAACATGTCAATATTGTCGGATAAATATAAACATATACCTTTTAAAGTATATTCTCTTCAAGAAAAGTCTCAAAGTTTTCCAACTTAAAGTCACGTTTTCTTTGGTCTTTATAAACAATGAAGAACATTTACCTAAGAAAATCGTTTTTAGGATGAGAAAAATCATGATAGTAAAATAAATGAAAAAAAAAACATTTATCTCTATTTTCTATTGTAAGTTCCGTTAAAATAAAAATACGACAAACGTGGTACTTTACGTAGGTAATTCAAAAGATCAGATATACAGGTCGATTCGACAAGACGTATGCTCGCCCTCGTTTTTCCTCTAACAATGAATTTATTCAAATTCTGATAGGTATTTCGAAAATTGTAAATATACTTATAAAGTATATAGGTACCTACCAAAAATAATGGTCTTTAAAAACCGTTTTACATAAAATATAAAACATTATTTGTAATATATTTAGTATAGTAGGTACGCCTACTCACTAAACTCGTACAATTTTTATAAATTATAAAATTCTAATAAATTAATATTATTTCCTAAAATATTCAAACCACCAGAGCCTCCGTAATATCATCTCGTGGAAACCTAGAGTATAATCCTTGGTAATTTGATTTTTAATGACTTAGACGACTCGTTCAAATTTTGATTTAAGATGCATTGAACTATTCAAAAAATCCATATCTATAAAAGAATGTCAGCGCACTATTTGTTTTCTTTTTTATGATTCATGCGCAACATAGACAAAACGCATCCATGGAAAACCTTCGTTTTATAGTTGTTGAGTAATCTTAGAGTAAAATCACCATTTACAAAAAAAATAGATAGTAATATTTCTTGGAATTTGATAGGCATTTCATTTTGTCTAAATATTGTCTAAAAAAAAATGTACGAAAAAACTTTATTTTTTGTAAATAAAATACAAAACCGATATGTCAAACCCTCAAAAATAGTATTTTTTATAATTTTTTCAATAGGTGATTTCACTTTAAGTTTACTAAAAAAGTTGTAAAAAACGGTTTTTTCATGAATGCGTTTTTATGCGCATAATTTAGAGAGAAAACAAATAGTGCACTGACATCCCCTTAACAGTTGACGATACAAAAGAGTGGTTCTCATTTGAAACAAAACGAAGTTGTATCGCTACGGGACACTTCTCAAGTCACATAAAAAAATCTAAGTATTTTAAAATATGACCCTTAAGTATAATTAAAATTCAAAAAATCATAATTTGAATAAATTCATTATTAAAGGGGAAAATGGGGTTTAAGCATGGGTAGGTACTTGGTAAATTCCCCCAGTACATGTATTATACGAGTGAAATGAGTTTTTTTTTATGTTTCGTTGTACGTCTTTTACCTAACAAAGGTAAATCCTCTTTTGCTACTTTGATATTATAAAAAGCACGAAATGAATTTTATCTTTAGATTAAAATGCGTATTCCAGGAAATAATAATGCCCAAAAGGCAAAAACAATTATTATATTATTACATAACATGTGTGTATAGTCGATTCAACTTTCATTTTCAATTGGACATTGCGTCCATATATTATTAAAATAATAATTGAACTATGTATTAATAATTTGACTTCTTTCACAATACGAAAACGTACAAGGGACTACTCAATTTATACTAAAAAATGAACTAATGGATTTAAAAAAAAAAAATGTTCTCAAAATAATATGTTAACGTTGATCAATGGTAGGTTGGTTAGGTATATACAAATTACTTACTAGCTCAATTATTAACATCACATGGCTAATTTTTATTGCCGATTGTAATTTATGTTTTATTTTCATTTTTGAAGCACTCGGTTATAAAAATAATTCAAAGCCCTTAGATGGAATAAAGATTACATTCTACACGAGAATGACAACAATAATTTACACTTCAATTTGCACACATCGTTAAAATAAAAGCAACGCGTTAGGTGCGCTAAATGTTTTTGCAATATTTTTATACGCACACCATGATAAACTGCGCGTACATTTTTAACAAACGATTATTAAATAATTTGTCTCACATGTTTACCGAGTGTATACCAAAATTGGTTTAGTTCAATTTTCCCGTTGGGTATTCAAAATAATATCGAATAAGGTCAGAAAAAAAAATGTAAACTGATAATCATATTATTTTTTAACACGATCAATATATTTCAAAATAAATATATTAAAACGTTTTTATCAAACAGTTTTTCTATTAAATTGTTGTATACGGTTTGTTCCAAAATAAAAAAATCTCATACAAAGGCTATCGTTATATTACATATATTATAATGTATGGAAAATTCGTCTGAAAAAATCGACAAAAAAGCTTATATTTAATCAATCTAAAATGCATTGTAAATGTTTAGATGTAAATCTTGCTAAATAATTAATGTTTTGCGGGAAAGGTTGCATTATTGTTGCACTATACACAATAAGGCCATAAAGATTTTCCGTTCAAATTTCTTGATTTTAATTTCCGGAGTGGCCCGAGAGTGATGTCGGTTTTACAATAACCTATCCTTTTTCCCCGGAGAACATCTTTGTAGGTGATAAAAGGTTTGCGAAGATATCGATGTTATGTCAATTACACAGAAAATCGGCACACAAATTGCACTTAAGTGGTGTACTTTCGGTTAGATGTTAGAAAATGCGATGGTCGAAACTACGACGCAGAATCGTGTACCAAATAAAAAAAAAAAATACATAAAAAATATGCCATTTTTTGCCAACAGTTCCTCGGGCGCCCGTTATTATCGTCTACAATTATCGTCGACTATTAATTATGCGCTGATACGAGTTTGTGGTGATTATAGTTTTAATTGGATTTTGTATTTATTTTAATTTTAGTTCTTGATAAAATAAAATATCATCATCGTAGCTATAAAATAAAATATTATCACCGAAAGTTGTGAAAGCCTACACCGCAGTAACGTTTAAACACTGATGGTTGTTGGTATAACAAAGTTGACCGTTCAATTTATTTTTAGGGTCCTGAAACTGAACGGCGAACAGATGATAATATAGAAGGTTTTATGGCTCGACGCCAAACACTATAGAGACAAAAAAAATTCGAACGTGTAATAGTTTTTTGTGCGATATTTGGTGAAATACATGTCTTAAAAAGCTTATCTAGCTAAAAAAACTGATATGTTTTCGGATTTTTTTTTAAGTTCGTGTTTTTATACAACTCGATGACAGAGAAAAAATGTAGGTAACCTACGTTCTTGCTCTTTTAAACCTGATTCAGATAATAATCAACAGAAAAATCTACCGACTGTAAATAACATATTATTTAATAATATAAAACCTTGAACAATCCGTGTTTTTTTCTTCGACTTGCGTGTAATTAGTTTCCAAATTAAAAGTTTACCGTACGTTTTTAAAAATGAAAAATCTTCACCAACATATTGAAATGTTGACAAGGTGTGTTCAATAACTCAAAGAGTCTGACAAAGTCATCGTTGTATATATGATGTATTTTATAATTTGTAAATAAAAACAACAATGACGCACGATGATAATTGTGTTATTTTTTTCGCCGAAATGTAGTAAACCAAAATGAAACATAAGCAATTATAATAATAAATTAATAATCAAAATAAATATAATTGCATATGTGGCACACGAGCGCAGTGCGCCCTGAAGTCTAATTATGTTATGTGAAATTTATGTGCAATTATAATCTCGGGATTTTTTTTTCGAAACAACTGATTACTTTGAAAAAAGAAACAAAAACTCATTAAATTATAATTTTTTAAAAAAAAACGAATTTGCTTAATGTTAACACGTCTGATGTGAAACTCGAAATATAATAATACCTACCAATATAATAGACTCGGCCGTATAACGAATTAAACACGGTTTTTGTTTTTTTAGAAAATCTCCAATACTTGAGATTGGGCGACAACAACTTGCACACGATACCGAGCGATTCGCTCCGTCGCTTGCACAGACTCCGACACTTGGACCTGAAAGCCAACAACATATCACACATCGCCGAGGACGCTTTCACCGGTTTCGGCGATTCGATCACGTTTTTGAATTTGCAAAAAAACGAGTAAGTAGCGCGGGTCGTACACCGGACCAAACAATTCAAACATTTTATTTAGCTCGATCGATCGAAAATTGACGGCGACCGCTTTTGTTTAGCATTAAAACGTTGCCGATGATGGCGTTCGAGAATCTGAATTCCTTGGAAATACTAAATCTGCAAAACAACAAGCTGACGCGAGTGCCGGAAGAAGCGCTCGAGGCAATCGTAGACACCGCAACCGTTATTGATATTATGGGTAAGTCGGCGGATGTGCAACCAACCCTCACGCCCGACCTACCCTCTCTCTCTCTCTCTCTCTCTCTCCATCTCTCCATCTCTCTCTCAGAATGTCTCTCTCGGAGTCCCACGCAACTACGAAACAAATAATAATAATAATAATAATAAATACGAATTGTAAATACGCCGCGACGAATGAATGGGTTTTGTGAAAATCATTTTAAAGTTTTTTGTCGTCCACACAAACGTCACGTTATTATAATATATATACAACGACTTGAATATTATTATTATTATTATTATTATTATTATAAAATACGAATATCGGCGGCGGACTGTTGCTAACGATTTTCTCACCTTCTGTCAATTGAAAACGTAGCGCGACAGAGAGGGAGAGATTCGTTTTTATGACAGGTTTAAGCTTCGATACTCGAATACACCGTTTTCAAGAGAAATAATATTATGGGATATAGGCTCACGTTTTCCGCTATGGGTAGGTTAGGTCGATCTCTCGTCCGATATAAGAAGAAAAATGAAAAAAATACATAATATTAGGTGATTGAACGGTTTCGCCATCGTCGGGTGCTCGATAATATTTTATAATTTTTTTTTTTTTTTTTTAATTCAGTCGGGTGGTTTGACTTTTTGGTAATTTCGTTGTTAATAAAATATGCCTAATAAAACCGCCTTAGACCTTTACATTTATGATAATGTTCAACTGTCGGAAATAAAGTATGTAAATATATCCTGCAACTAGTTCAAAGGCAATCGTATAATAAACCGCGTGATTGGTGTTCGGTGGCTGTGAAATAAATTCTTAAGGAATATTTTTTAATTTTTTTTTTTTTTTTTTAATGAGACACCGGCACCGAAGTCAAAACCTTTTTATCTGACGGGACTGAAAATATTTAAACGTATTTGTATCCAACACGCAATTTTCGGTTGTCGGATATAATCTACAGTCAAAAAAAACACTAATCACGAAATCACATTATATTTTATGTAGGAACGTTAAGTGTCAAGTGTATCATAATATCAAAAATATTTATAACTTTAATTCGTTAAATAAAGCAATAGGTTCAATTATTATTAAATCTTTTTTTTTAATACGATAAATATTCAAACCCTTAATATATAATATAATGCCATATATCTCAATATTATTCGTATCTTATAAATTGGCGGTCATAAACCTAACCGATTGAGACATAATAATATAATTTTAGAAAATATAGGTAGTAATAATGTAAACGTACGTAATATTATAATAATAGTGGTAGGTCGAAGGTACAAAACACTTTTTAATAAATATTAACACAATCCCCATTTGCAGTTTGTCGACATCGTTTGGTCACTTTATGATTTAGGTACCAAACTACAAATTATTTAATTAATAAATAAAATCTACTACGTACATATATACAATATTGTAAGCACCAGCTACCCTCGAGCCTCGGTATTCATTTGCGACACAACTGTTTCGTAGAATTGCCCTTCGCGCCGACACAGAATTATCCAATTTCTCATAAAAAATATAAATTTTGAAATACAAAAAACGCCGTTCCGAGAAATAAACCACACCCGAAATAAAACAAAAAAAAAATCGAAATAAAAACACCAAACATAACGCAATATTAATGACCGCCGGAATGGACGTTATTTCCAGCAACTGTGCCGGATTGTGATGTTCCGGACGATTGGGTCGGATAAAAACGACCCTTTTCGGGATGTCAGGCGTATATACCTGAGTCCCGAAAGTTTAATGTTTTATTTATTTTTCTTCGGCTCCGCAGATAACCCGCTGATTTGTGACTGTGACCTGCGCTGGTACAGGGATTGGCTGAAAGAGTTACGTCACCGGGACGACGACGACATCATACAGAAGAAACACATACTCTGCCTGATGGAAGAGGAACACAGGTGCGTGTCGTTTGTTGTTGACCGTATAAAATTATCATACCCAATAATAATATTATGTATTTACACACGACCAATTAGAAGAAGTCGCGGGTCTGGTGGGGGGGGATGGTGTTCCCGGGAGGCAGTACGCGGGATCCAAACACTTACAAACTAACAAAAATCGTCGAAATATAAGTACCCCTTGTGCAGTTATTACGTGTTTACCTGAGCCTGAATTTCGTTTCATTTTTATAACTGAGACGGAACTAGCAAAACTTCACTAACTGACCAACTCACTCACCACCCCATCTCACATCCCATCCCTTTTATCACCCGACTACCGTCCTACTCACCCAACTGCCGTCCGCAACTATTCCAAGCAATCCCGAAAGAAATCTAAATAAATATTGGTATCGTGACTTGTTATTGTCTCTAAAAAAAAAATGTAGATCATTGTTAAAATGTACGAGATTAGTGCGACTTGTATATAACTCCTATTTCATTACCTGCTGCCTCGACTAATAATAAGAGACAACTTCAATCTATGATTTCAGTGTTATTATTTATTTTATCAATTTTATTGTTCAGCTTCCGTAACAGACGGCTTAAAAAAAATGATGTCTCAAAAATCCAAGACAACGATCTCGGTGTCAGGCGCCGATATAATTGAAACTGCGTTTTGGGGATGTCACGATAGTGTTTTTTGTATTTTTTCAAATAGAAATCGCATGTTAAAACGATTCTGAACGATACATTATACTTAGGTACCTATTGAAGTAGGATTTTATTATAAGCTCAGTCGTATTTTGCAATTTCGTCGGAAATATTTCATTTAGAATTCAACGGCATAAAATATGTTGATACTACTATGGCATATCGATTTTATTATTGTTATCCACCAGATGACGGTGTAGTGGTTATTTCTTGATAACGTATAAATATATAATACTATAGGTACTTACTACTTAGTGTTACTAAAAGTGTTGATAAAACTTACAAAATAATAAAAGCTAAACAATTTTCTACGAATTTCAAGTAATATTAGACATATTAAACGAAATATATACGTGATATAGGTACTTACTCGGTTACTTATGTTGGAGAGTCGTAAAACATGATTACAGGAAAATCTAAAAATTTAAAGTAAAATCGTTAAAATAAATCATAACTGTTTTTATTCGTACAGATTTATAATTCCAAAATGAATAATAATACTATCATATAATCTTTTTATTTTTTTGTTTAATCTGATACACACAAAATATGATATAACCTATTGTTTAAATTGTATAATGGCTGAGCTTTAACAATATAGTTTATACTATAAGCTAATAGAATATAAAAATTAAAAACAATTTTTGAATAGACCAACTTATTTACACAAAAATACATTAATCAAATGGAACATGCTAATAAATCATATTTAATGTATACGTTTAATTAAAACTAAAAATCTAGCAATGTTATATCTTCTAAGTTTTAATACCAGATTTCTTTGGAATAAATACAATTACAAATTTATTTTAAACACAGCCGAGTGAAATAAAGCTTGAATTTAAAAGATTTAAATTTTAAATTTTTCTTTATGTTTATATTAAAATAACCTCCTTAATCAAACCTCCTAAAAATCGAATGTGTGCGACCCTTTATCATGAATTTTTAGCGTTGATTTAAATCCTTATATCGGATTATCTCTGTCTACATAATTTACATTAATTCATTATTGAATATACAAAATGCATTACCTGTGAATTTGTAGAGATGGATTTACAATCTGGTCTTATTTACTACACACTTGTCTTTATATGGTAACGATATTTAAAACGAGTAAAATGTATGTACACACCTACTCAATATCGTAACTATAGTAATGGCGTGAATGCAAAGTGCATATTACTATTTATTTTTTTTCGAAATGTCTCGCCCACAACTGTAATAAAAATAGACGGGATAGCGGAAATCCGACGAGGACAAGCATAAAATTAGCATGAGAAATCTATATAAGTTACAAACTCGTGAGCGAAATCGCGCTGTTCTTTGACATAATGATTTTCCACTCTTTTGAATGGTAATTTATTCAGAAACGGAACAAAAACAAGCAAACAAATGCTAATGCTCCGTCGTTAACAATGTTTTTGAAATAATTATGCACCCGCATGTACGGCGGCGTGTAGTGCGTAGGTACACACGTATTGACGTGAAACAAACTCTGTTAACTTTAAATCACTTTGAGCTTTTATCGCAGTTTATTATACGACGGTATAGAAGTTTGTTAGATATATTATTATTTTACAGTTTTACACCGTCATAACGTATACCGGTTAAGTGTGTACAGGTCCGTCGCCCGTAGGTATCTATTTAATATAAGTTACAAAACCGTTATTTGAAACGCAATATAATTGATCTGAGGAATTTTAATTAAATTTCCAGTTCAGTTTATATATAAATCATAAAGTGTATAATAAGAACTCCGTAAATTCATTTTTCGACTTTGCCCTTTTTATTAGAGAAAAACGAAAATTCCTGCAAGATGGCCGGTCGTCGGGCACTCGTTTCGCTCCGGCCGTCCATGCTCGGGCCAATATATGGCACTTAAATATAATATAATATGTTGCATTATTAACACCATTAAATTTGAAAAGATTGCACGGCCAACTAACCTATTTTAAATCGGCAACCGATCGTTTGATCCGAATCCGCACTCGCTGACATAATATTACCGATTCGTCATCACGTTTTCCTTGCAAAAAAAATTATCGGAAAAACCGAAATATGAACTCTCGGCCCGAGTTACACACACGACGGTATATATTTTGTTCTAGGTCGTCTTCGATTACGAACCGCAGGGTCGCATCGTTTCGTATCGCGGTCCTGTGTATACAAAATAATATTATTGTAACATATTCGTGCAAACACACGTGTCAAACAATGACGCAGGAAAAAATTCTAAATGAGAATTATTTTATGACATAATATCCTCGCTGATCCGATTCTTGTCGTCAGCTTGGAGGCGTCCAAAGGGAGTTTCTCGATATTATGCTAGTTATACACTTAAAAAATTCCCTGCCCACCCCGCGATTATTCGCTCGTCCTGAATAAATTCGAACTATATCAACTTTAGCCCTAACCTTCGTTACTCTATCATAACAATTATCCTTCCTTATAAAATCACTTCCGCTATATTGATTCTCCCTCTCTTCTTTCACTAGTCAATTGTAATGTCACTTCGCGACTTATTAATTTATAAGACGGAGTCTTATAAAACTCTTTTTCGTTTTCCTCTCTGCTCAACCGATTATATATTGTGTCCGATGAACCAATTAATCGATTAATGAAACTATAGCGAACGAGAGACTCCTAGCTCTTTTTCCTTAGTAGGCATATAAATCCTTTTATATAGTTGCTTATATGCCTTGTTGTTTTAAGATACCGTTATACTGCCGTATATCATTACGTTTTGCGCCCTATTTACTTGGGCGCAAGCCCATTTCGTGTACCTCTTATAAGATAAAATAACATTTTCCGAGGAAAATTTCAATGTCGAGGACGGCTCGTATATACGTTTATAATATTGAATGATACACATCCATATAATATAATATTATATACACCATACACGCGCTATATATTGTTTTATGCGAGCGTTATAATTATTATTATGTTTAGGTACTCGACTTCGAGGTCTTTACTTTACTGTGCATATATCATTATGGTTCGAGCGTTGGCGACGAATAATATAATAACATAATATCGTCGTTTGTGTTTTGTTCGCAGGGAGTTCAGCGTCTTGAATTTGCCGGTGGAAAGGATGAACTGCGTGGGCAAGAAATACTCGTCGTCGGGCAACGGGATCGGCGAAGCTCGGGTCTTGTCCCGCGTCCTCGTAGTTTTCGTCTTCGCCCTCCATCAATTCAAATAAACACCCGCACACCCGCACACCCGCACACCCGCACACCCGCACACCCGCACACACCAGTACACACGTACACACACACACTCGCACACACAAACTAACACACCCGTACAGACACACACACACACACTCACACACACTCTCAAACGAGCACTCGCCCGAGCTATCTAAAAAAAAAAAACGTACACGCCATAATCGTTTGACGAATATAATATAATAATTAAATTATGTTATAATTATTATTGTGTACGCCCTCCGCGCGACTGCAGCGACGACCTCGCGAGATTAAACAAAAAAATAAAATATCGAGTGTGCCGGTCGGTCACTTGCAGGTGGTTTCCGGCCCCGCGGCCCACGCTAGTATCGAAAAGATATTATTATAATATCATTCTGATTATTATACGATACGTCCTCTCCTGCGACGCGGTAGGTACCTCTGCGGAGGTTATAAGTCACGACGACTACCGCGGTTACTACGATCGAACGGCGACCGCGCTCGGACCGGCTGCAGCCGTCGTCTTCGCCGGACGTTATAATAATATTGTTTCGTTCGCGTCTTTTACGATGAAAAAAAAACATATCGAAACGACGCGCCCGACATGTCGGTCGACGTTATCGACGCGATGTTATGTTATAATAATACAGACCTCGTCGACGATTTGCAGCGCGACAGGACGGCGTGGCACGACGCGATTTCGCGGGTCGCACGATAATAATATAATATTGCCGGCCGCGTCGTGTTTGTATATTATTTTTTTTTTTTGTTTACATTTTTCGTTTATCGTTCTCTCAATTTGGCCGACGACCGTCGACGGACCTTTTGCCGACAACATATCAACCACATATCATCCGTAACGTATATATAAGTATCCACATATCTATATATTATATAAGTAATAATAATATTTAATAGTGACACAATAACTCGTGTTACTAATAATTCATATCATAATAATATTAGCTTATCGTCGTAGCCGCACAGGTGACGTGTAGACGCGACTCTTATCTATTTATATATAAGACTCGTTCGGTGCCGGATCTAGAGGGGGTGCATGGGGGGTGTGCAATGCACCGGGACCTCGAGTTTGTCTTGTGGTTAGTCCGGTCGGTGTCCTAAATGATCGGACCTTGAAAAAGAGATAAATTACTGAGAATTGTGTCGAAAAAAGGTCGAGAAAAAAAAAATATTTTAAGAAATTACCCTGTCCGCTCACTGAGTCTTGTCCTTACTATTGTGACTCGATTTAGAGGAACACAGAACGAGCCACTAGGTGCCTATACCCAGTTGAAACGTTTTCTTTTTTTTTTAATCCGCTTTCACTCACATCGAGTACCGAAAAGAAAAAAAATATATTTAAATAACTAATAATGCTTCAGATAATAATAAGTCTTATAAATAGTGATATTTTTTCAATGGACGACCGATACAGTTGCATCCCAGACTTGGATCCGGCACTGGACATTTGTATGTGTGTGTGTGCGTGTGTATGCGTGTTTGTGTGTTTGTGCGTGTTTGTGCTTGTGTGCGTGTATGTGTGTGTGTGTGTGTGTGTGTGTGCAATATTTATAAAGACCTGCAGTCGTACGTGCAAGTGTTTTTATATTTTTTTCATCGGAAACATTATACGCTTTTCAAAAATCTCCACTCCCGTGCGTGTCGCGTGTATAATTCAATAACAATTACGATAATAATATTACAATATCGAGCTGGGTGCAGGGTGAGGCGGCGCGCGAGCGTACACCACTCTGATGATTGCGGCGGCGGTTGTCGTGTAGGGCTATATTATCATTACGACGATTAGGACACGCTCCGCGGGAATTCATCGATCGATCGGCCGACAGTGACACACTACGGCGAGTGTATATATGGGTACGCGTTATAGTCGAACACATTTATTCGACATTTTTTGAGATCCACCGAAGAAAACCACCACGCGAACCCCCCGCTTGCGAAGCTTCAGAGCTCGATCGGTTTTAATTTTTCCGCTTTCGTCGTAACAACAAAAATATTAAATTATTATCATCGACAAACCGCAATAATAATAATAATATCGTACGACGCCCATAGCACGCGCGCGTGTGTTCCGCTCGCAGCTACCTGTTGTGCGCAGCCACATTATCGTCAAGGGTCGATTTCAATCTGGCGATCCAACGACATGCCTAAAATTTGACTACCCCGCGCCCCCTGCACCCATTCGTCGGGTGGCCGCCATACCCACTTCACATTATATAATATCAGACGTGTGGGTACAAAATCGCGGTTAAAACGACCGGCCGACGACTGTTGCACCGTAGCACTGCACGCGCAGGACATCGTAATATTCATAATATATTAATAAAACAATATATTTCGGTACACTTACTCCGCTACAGTTTTTTTCGCACGTGATATTTTCCGATTTCAATTTTTAGCGTTTGATTTTCGTTGTTCGATAACGTCTTCGTATTATTATAAGTATCCATAGTATCTATATTATATGTTATAGTGTCTGCTATATTATATAATTACGCGTCTTACACGTCGTATACAAAAATGCGATTTAACGAGCTATAATAATATATCTATACACCTAAGTTTATGAAAACTATAATATATTAACCAAAGGATTATACGATTTTAAATTTAGAAATTTCGTAGAAGATTGTCTTAGTATAATATACTATTTAGTGCCTAGCTGAACGAATGTTGATTTAAGTCATCATGTAGTGTTGTTATTATATAGATATTATACTTGTAGGAACGTTTGAAGAGTGTTATATTTACATATTTTATTATTATTAAATACGATTGATTATAATATTATTAACATTTAAGCTTAAAAACCATTCGCAATACATATCTTAATAAATTACGTAACGACGAGAGCTTACGGTTCTTTGCGAAACCCGGCGGGACGTTTGTGGAATAACATTAAACAAAAAAATAATTTGTTTTACAAAAAAAAAAACATCCATAAAACAAAAATTAAGTACCATCTGCTGTGTCGTGTCAAAAGGTCGTTATCGGCATCGTCTCGCGGGGTATTGCAAAAGACATAATTAGCATACGACTTACGTAATTTTAAATACATTTACATGTGATTTATGAGTTTCTTTATACATTTTAAGACTATTAGGATATAACAACTATTATTATTATTATTATCATCATTATTATTATTATTATTATTATTATTATTATTACATAATATACATAATAGCTATATTGATCAGTATAGACAATATAGTCATTTAACAGAAACATATCTATAAAATGCATATCCCAATTTAAAAATGTAATCATTTTTTTATTATTATTATTATTACAACTATATCATTATAATATTATAATTGTATTTATATTATTATTATTATTATTAAAATATTATTATTATTATTATTATCGTACGCATATTTTAATGTTGTATTTTCGTAATATTATTATATTAATGTCGTGGATATATTATTATTATTAAAGTAGTAGTGTTTAGAGTGTTCATTTAATATGCATTTACATCACGTATACATATCCGTATTAAGAACCATCATTATAATAATACAATATAACGGAGTAAGGCCATGTTTTTATGTGAGTTTTTCTCTTTTGAAATAAATATTTAAAAAAAAAACAAAAAAAAATGTTTTGTTTAGTCGCATAACAGCTTATATTATTATATATTTTTGTCGTGTACCTATATGGCTATACGCATGTATCGCATATTTTATCGGAAAATCAGTATAAGTATTCTACTTGAATCACACGGTTTCCGTACAAGTCATAAATGAAAAAAATCATAAAAAAAAAAAACCGCAATCGCGTTGTCGTTGTGTAGAGATCGGCCGAAGCAAATTATTTTGGTCCGGCAGCCATAGTGGGTACCGACTAAGTCCAATACGTTTTGTTTCCAAAAAGAACCCTCAAAGTTGGGGATCGGAGGTCGGGTAAGGCGACTAAGATGGACAAAAACATTGACAATATAATAATATTATAATAAAATATATTTTTATATTATATTATTACATTGTTTTTCGAACATAAAGTGTTGACCGGCGTGTTGTATAGGCAAAATAGGTGCATTACTGCAGTGTTCGATATTGCCCATAATTATTATATTTAAGGGGCCAGATGTCGATGTTTCAAAATATTGTCCACAATTTTATGAAATTTGAAAATTATATTTTTTACTGCCACCTTAATTCTAATACTATTTCACTAAACTACTGCCAGATACCTATTTAGGGGGGGGGGGGCGAGGAGGTCGGTTAGGTGTATTATATTAACAAAAATTCCTTCACAGGAAAAACTCTCGGGCATTGTAGAATTGTCGGATTTTGTCACTTCAGCACCCGGGATTAAATTGGAATTCTGAACTTCCTTGTAAGTTACAAAAAAAGTTACTGTGGTTACGAAATGGTTGCAAAACTTGAGAAATTTTGGTACAAAAATTCCGTACTTGTGGTGGTGGAGTGACGGACCTCGTGTTGTACACAGTCAAGTACGCGAGAATATTATCTGAACACAATGAAAAATCAACGATAAGACAATGCGGGGGGGGGGTGGTAAGTCTACGAAAAATTTTTAAAATAAAAAAAGTTTAAAATGCAGGAAAAATCATCAAATGAATTCTAAAAAAATACTATTAGAGTGTCATTTAAAGTTATAAGAATAAACTATTACTCATAGCTACATATTAGTTTAATAATTATTAGTAGAGTAGTTGTAGAAGCATTCACATAGTTTGTTGAGGTGTAGTTACACCTACACCCGTTTCTGGAAAACGGTTTTGCGGTAATGGATTTAGGTTACGAATGGTTACAAATTGGTTACTAAAGCATGGAACAAATTTCAAAAAAAAAATTTTAAGTCGTGGTGCCAGGGTAACGCACTTAGTTTGTTGCTTATTTTGACCAACTTGTATTTAATTTAAATATCTTCATTAAGTGTTCATTTTATAAGACAACATTTTAATAAACCGAATAACTTTCTCTGTTGTATAGTAGATGTCGACTGTACCATGTCATCAAGTAGGTACCTAACTACAATGGATGCATTATATTGGAATTCAATGATAAGTCTTCACATACGACCCCTGGTTAAAATCGTTTCTGAGCAAAGACCTACACCTGTCAGTCTATACTTCTAGGAATAATTTGGTATATATTTTATCGTTACATATAATATATTATGACACAATTTTAATATTTAAAGTATCTGAACTTAAAAGGTAAGAAATAAATGTATAAATAGAATATGTTTTATTTAAAGTACATGATATTGTAGTAGAATAAAAATAATGGGAGATTAGAAGTACTGGCTTATAATAGTGATAGTGGTGGATAAATTTGGAAAATATGTAAGAAGATGTAAAAAAAAATAAGGTGTATACGAGAGGTATCCTAACGATGACTCGACTGGATGTGTGAAGGGAAGCTGCGGTCAAGAACAGTTATAATTGTGCCCCCCTTCGGAGATGAGATCACATACGACCCCTGGTGCTACGCTGCAACGGTGCCAGATTTAGCGGTGGTGCAGGGAGTGCAATGAACCGGATCCTCAAGAATGAGTTTGTTTTAGTGGCCTCAGGTCACCCATTTATTTTATACTGTTATGAATTCAGTTTATCCTTACTTGGCATAAACCTGCAAGAAGTATCTGGTTAAAAGTTTACTTTAATATAGTATAACTAATACTTTAATTATTACTATAGTACTATACTATATTATAACTTAAACTTTATTACTAGCGTATAACTAATATACTTGAACTTTATAAAAGAAGAAGACAACTTAGAAACAATTTAGAAATAATTTATTATTATGTTCAAGTATCATTATTATAATGTACAACTATGCATTTATTGAGCTTTTTTTTAGAAACTTTGAAATGAAAAATCCAATAGAGTCTTCTTCAGCATCCTCCGGACCAAAACGCTTTACAAGATCACATAATGATTTATTTAATCCCTCCTATAACAAAATATAGTATACAAATAAAGACAAGAATAACAGTCAAAACATTTATTTAACTCACTTGAGTTTCAATTCCTGGACTGCCAACTTTAGAATTTATTGCAATTAGTTCCATCTGTGGAAACTTTTCAAGAACCCAAGCTACATTATGTTCATTCTCCTCAAGCGTTATTGTACAAGTACTGTAGACTAAAATACCACCAGGCTTAACAAGATTTACAGCCTAAAATGCATTCAAAAATTTAATTAATTCTATCAATTTACATTTTAAATATACTAATTATGTTATACAATTACATTTATTAATAATTTTCTTTGCAAGGCAGGAAAACTTTTCAATAGATTTTTATCTACTTCAATATTAAGCAATGGCCGTTGTCCAAGGTTACTGCAAGGTGCATCCAATAGTACACGATCAAATGATTCACTTTTGAAAGGTGGTCTACTATCACTGTTATTTATATTGTTTGAGTCTAGACTAATCAAAGAATCATAATGATGAATTTTCACATTTTGTATTCCAAATTGTTTGCATCGAAGTTCGACTTTTTTTAATTTTGTTTTTGATTTATCTATTGCATCTATTGAACCCTAATAATAAAAAAAATAATTATATCATTTTTAAAATATGTTACTCATAGTGCCAGAAATTTTCAATTAAGTCAATAGCTTGTCCATATTATCAACTCACTTTATTATTCATTAAAATTGCTATGTGTGTGGTCTTATTACCAGGCGCTGCACACATATCTAATACTTTAAGATTATTTTCATTAACATCGAGTGCGTGTCCAGTTACAACTGAAGGCAAGTTCTGTAGCATTCCATATTCATTAGGTAATGTGAATGAAGGGATACCTGTAGCAGGGTCAGTCATCTCAACCGCAACACCTCTAAAATGTAACAATAAGTATTTTATCAAATGCACCAAAAACATAATACACATTTAATCTTACTTAGGATTCATATCACCGTTAAATAACTGTCGACGATTCATTTTGGCAATGCCATTGCCAACAAACATCTTCATTGGATTATCGTAATATTTTTGGTAACCTCGCTTACACCCTTTGGCCAAGTCAGCATAAACTGATATGAATGAATCCACTTGTACTTCTAAGAAATAAAATATTATTAAAAAATAATATTTGTAATTAATTTAAAATTAAAATTATTTTATATGATTTAATACAAGGACACTCACAATATACATAATATGTTTTTAAGTTATTTTTTAACTTCAAGATGGTTTTAATATACAATAATAAAATCACATTGGCATATTTATAAATTTTTAAGGTAACAACTAATAAATAGTTGCATAAACTCTAAAGACCTATTATGGGTTATTGATATTGTTACATCAAAATTGAGGTATTATAGATTATTAATAGTCTTATGCAATGCTATGGAATAACATACAAATAGTATAGTTTATTTTACCAGATGTCATAGCCATAATCCCAGGTGCAAATATATGAGAGCCTCGTAATGCAGATTGCCCAGTAGCAATGTCAACAATGACTTCGTCTTTTTTAGGACTCAAGTCTAATAATGACTTATCCATTGGTGAAATTACTATACAGTCGCTCAAATGTTTATGTATTCTAACTGAATCTGGTTTTTTTCCATTATTTTTAAGTTGTCTTAACTATAACATAAATAACGTAATATTTTTACCGAAAAAAACAAAAATGTATAAATTATTTATAACGTACAAGGACAATGTCAAATTAATTGACAAGCCGGGAAAATAAAATCCAACCAACATTTTTATTTGACACGCGGATACAGAAAGGTTTGCCATCCCTGGTCTAAATTAATTAAGAATTCTAGGAATGGAAAGAAGTACAATATATACATTACATTTGATATTTGTTCGTTTATGGAAGTCATAACTTCTAACGATGTAATCTTCAAAGTGTTAACTCGGAAATATGAGTTTAAAGGTGCAGAAGTCAACCATTGTGTTACTTCCTATGAACAAAAACAATTTTTTTTATTAATATCATAGACACAGAGGTAATTTAAATGTTCATATAAATGTAGTATGTATACAAACAACCCATACCCTATTCCAAGAGAAAATAATCACTTTCCCGCATATGTGTCAAGGCCAATTTTCACCCACATTGCTAGCTGACGTTGCCCGAAGATGATATACAAGCTTTTACAAATAGCAAAATAGGCGGTGGGCAGATCATGTATTACGGACTGGTAATTTAAGGGTTGTTGCTACATGTGCAGCACCGACAAAAATCGGCCTGTCAAACTGATTATTCTCTTTTAGAATAGGGTATAGTCACAGAGAATATTTACAGGTACAACTAAAAATAATTGTTCACAATAATAACATTATGTATTAAAAATCAATTCCAGTCAGTTCTAACTAATCTTCAAAAATATTTAGTATGTGTCTACTAATATACACACGTTTATTAAATTTGAAGTAATAAATTGTAATAGTTTTATTATTTGCCTAATAACGTTGTAACTAAGTTGTACCCTTCAAATAAATAATTTAATCGGTCAATTTATTAATATATAAAAACGTGGTGGACAGTAAGAAAAATATTGAAGAAAAATTGTAATTCATACAATTTTATTTACCAATATTTCAAATATTGAGTGGCGTTCAGTAGACTTATTCAAAAATTTGCCAGTTTTTTATGTTGATTTCTTTTACTTGGTAATATAAAATATACTCAATAATAAATAAGATGTATTGTATATCTAAACTACGTCATTAAAAAACCAAAAATAAAATAATTATTACAACTCGTAATGTTTACCTACTTCCACAGATAGGTTTCTAGTGCTGTAGATACTCTTTAATAAATGCAATAAATATTCATCCAATTTATGAGGACGGACTACTTGCGCTTGTCTCATCATTTTCTTCGCGTGTCCAGAGGTAGGTATAATAATACAATATTTTTAGTTTTAGTGTGTAAAATGTTATCCCTTATTCGATGAATATCGACAACAACGAAAAATCGATACCTATTATAGTTGATTGATTCAATTTTAAGCTTGATGCCAAGGTATTGAGTGGGTACAAAACAATAAGTATATTAACAAGTTTTAAATTGTTAACAGATCGTACTGTGAGGTCTGAGGAGAAATAAGTAATGACTAACAGGTTAAGGTAATAACTAAATACTTTAGAAAAAATAATATTAAATATTGTTCATAATAAGCAACTACAGTCTTATTATTGTTTTAGTTTGAAATTTGTCTCCCAACTCCTAACCTAATACACATTTACGAAGTGATGACTGATAACCACTGATAACAGCTGATGCCGGCTGGTAACAGGAAGTATATAGGTAGCTGCGTTATGGAGTATGGTATTATAATTTATAGCACCAGTATTGTTCGGTGGTAGCACAGAATAGATTATAGCATAAAATTGTAGCACGGTCTGTATCATCACAGAACAACGTAACACGACCTTGAAAAGATTATTACAATATTACGACAAATTTAATTTGTCATGGATTATTATCTGTCGTCACTCGACGTCTTCATTATTTATGTCTGTCGTATGCTCGTATGATAAGGATTGAGGACAAAAACCACGAACTACCAACAATTTACAAAGAACATTATAATGTGCTATGCTATTAACTAGCCACCGTTAATTTTAGGTCAATCTTAGTACGAGACAAAAACATAGTTGTTATTAGTAATAATTATCATAGAACAATAGGTCAATAATTTATTGCCGAGAATCACAGAATAGATTAAATTTAATCTAACTACAATCTCACTACTTCCACCAATATTGTAACTAGATTAATTAGGTAATACCTGCACAGTTTAAAGAATAATATTATTCATTTTACCATGTATGTTTTGAATTAAATTACATAAAAATATTTTTCATTAATGGGAAATTGTTCTAAAGAAGATGAAAAGGGTCAGAAGAAGTGTCAGTTTTATATGTGAAACTAGATTTTCAAAGCTCTAAAGCTCACTAATTTCCTCGTACATGCCTACCTACCCAATGAGATTAAAAAATGTATAATAATTAAACAATTCAGTTATGTTGATTATTTGTCATGTAGTTTTATGTTAGTTGATAATTACTTATAAAAAAAATGTATTAGTTAAAAATATAAAGAAAAAATCACATTATGTAAGTTTTATACTAAAAATGTTCATTTTTGCTAACAATTTATTGTTTTGTGAGTCAAATGATAGCAGTGACTTAATGAAAATCATATTTAACATTGCACTGTGCAGTAAATGATAAAAAAAAATCAGTAGTGTGTAAGAGAACTATTTTTTACATTAAAACCATACAATTCGGCCATACAGGTAATCCACAACTCTTATAAGTTGAACACGGATACCAAAAATTGTATTGCTCGTTTTATTCTCCTGTTAAGATGTTATCCGTAGTAAATAGGAATTACTTCTACAGATTTCTAACTTTGCACTTCTTGTATTGTTTTTAATTGCCTACAAAGTAATTAGAACATTTTAATGATTCAACAAAACTAACAATGTAACTAAAGTAATTAATTACTAATATATCATTGACAATAATAACAAATAGTAATGAATAGAATTTAAACTTTAAGATTAAGAATATTGTATGGTTATGATCATACTTTAAAATAAAAATACATTAAATAATAACAACATGAATGTATTAAAATAGTTTTCATATTAAGCGGTGGTTATAAACATAGATCTTATACTCTGAGTATAAGGTCTATGGTTATAAATAACATAATTTTACAATTTCTAACAAATATTTTTAATACTTTTAGATTTTAAAATTGACAACTATAACACGAAAAAAATTCCAAAACATAAACAATTTTTAAACTTATTATTTCTTTACAATTTCATTAAATATGAGATGACTGTTAATTTACAATATTTTAAATTGTATATATTAATAAATTTAAAGTTATGGTTTAAATATTCCTTATAACATAGAGAATAGCATAAATTTACTCACATTTTAATTTACACGATTATGGTATTAAAACTATTGTGATATATTATGAGCATTGGTACTTTGGCAATTTGTACTTGTGTATTTAATTAAATTAATTTCTGTAAGAGTTCGTTTTTACATTAACCAGTAGAACATAAAATTTAATATTTAATAATTTATTATACAATACTGAATAAACACGTATACTTCTTTTCTTAAAAGTAAAAAATGGTATGGAATATTTCGAAAACTTCAAAATAAGTCAATATAGTTGAACAGCGTTTTCATTATTTTGATATAAAAAAAAAAAAAACATTTAGCCAAATTCATTAAATTTAAGACTATAAACACATCTACAACTACTCGTATATCTGTGTTTATAATAATACATAGTTGAATTATTATTATCAAAAAATACTGATACTATAAAATCAATATTTTTATGTACAAATTCAATGTTGTGAAATATATGGAATCGATATTCATCAGAACTGAAATGAATACTTACGTATATATATATCTTACAAAATGATAAAAAAAACATTGATTTTGTACTATAAAGGAACTTTTTAAAAACACGTCTTGTTTAAATGATGAATTTTGTTAACAAGGAAAAATTTATTCATTCCTTTTTATTAGTTTTATTAATGACTAATCGTATATCAATTTAGTAATAATAATTAGAATTGTATTGTGGTTAAAAATATGAATTTGGCTTGTTTGTCAACACCTACATTCCTTAAATAGCTTTCACCAAAATAGTAGAAACAAATGAATTAGAAAGTTTGTCCAGCCTCTTTATAGGTAGTGAAGATTTTTTCAATTGAATTGATATAAGCAGCAGTACGAAGATCAAGACCCAAGTTATATTTCATAGCAGTTTTCATAATAGCTCGAGCTGAACGTTCCATTGTATAATCTAAGCCAGAATGCACAATATCTTTTTCAGATGCTCCCGATATACGTTTTTGGAAGGATTCAGAAGGAGTGACAGGAATTCTTCCTCCCACACGACCAAAACGACGTTCCAATGACTCTTGCACGGATTCTACAAAAAGTCGATTAAAGTTACACCATGACAATATATTTTAACCATACAATGTATTTTACCTAATAAATGATAGTTTGATTCACGCTCATATTTGAAGGTTAAGCGACCATAAGAAACATGGTTCAAATTTTTTAACCATTCAAAGAATGACACAGTTACACCACCAGCATTTATATATAAATCTGGTACAATCAAAATATTTCGTTCTATTAGGATTTTATCAGCAGCAGGGGTTGTTGGGCCATTAGCAGCTTCACCAATAATCTGAAAATAGTTTTATATAATATAAATATCAAATCTTTATTTTAATTAACTATTTTTAATATTTTAATTACTTTTGCTTGGATCTTATGAGCATTAGCTGATGTAATGACTTTTTCGGTGGCAGCTGGTACTAATATATCACAAGGTTCATACATTAGGTTTTCACCTGTGTATGGCTGAGCACCTGGGAATCCTAAAATAGTACCATTGTCAATTCTCCAATCTTCTAATGCCTGAAATAATAAATCATTGTTATACTTATGTATTTCATTTTTATAAACACAAGGTAATTACTTTAGGATCAATTCCATCTGGGTTGTAAATAGAACCATCATGTTCAATTACACCAATGCATGTAGCACCTGCTCTATGTAAGTAACGCATTGAATGTAATCCAACATTACCGAAACCCTTGAATGATAAAATTTAAATTAAAAAGTATATAATTAGAGACAAAATAAAACTAATGTAAGCTAACTTGAACAATAAAAGTTTTTCCACCCCATCCGGGTGTGGTACCAATTAAGCTCATGTAATTTGCCTCCATAATGAAATTTTCTAATCCATGGAAAACACCTCTGCCAGTAGCTGATACACGACCATGAATTCCACCTTGATTAATTGGTTTACCAGTTACACAAGCATGAGCGTTTATGTCTAGATGCCCTATTAAAAAAAAAAAAAGATAAAATCAGTATTTACATTAATAAAATAACTAATATATGGATGGTTCGACATTTTTTTTTTTTTAAGGTTATCATTTAATTCAATTCAAGAAATATAATAGAAAAAAATGAACTGATTATAAACTTTGAATGTGAATTGATAATATATATATATATATGAATAAAATAACATAAAAATACAAGAACATTCATTGTTATATAATTATAAATATAATAACCAATAGTTTTAGCATATGTATCAGCTATCCATGACATTTCACGTTCACCGGTTCCCATATCTGGTGCAGGTACATCTACACCGGGTCCTAAAAATGAAATTAATTTATAAGATTATGATAAAAATAATTTTTAATCTATAGATAATATAATTTTATTTCTTATAAATGTTAATTAAATTATATTTATTAATACATGATAATTTGTACTAGCATAATAATATAAAGTTTGAATAAATAAATAAAATAAAATAAATGATCTGCTAGAACACTTAATTTACTAATAATTTGTTTCCTATTAAAACCCTACATTTTTCAATGACCCTATTATCATCATCAATTGAGCTTAACCCTATTATTTATGCCACGGTGTTTCCGACAATATTTCTCACGCTGTGGTTTGACATAATTTCTAATTGAGGTCATGATGAATAAAACTTAATTTTGTACAACAAATATGTTTGATCACTTGAAATATGTTTACATACTAACCAATAAATCCTTTTTTAGCCAATTCTAATGTGAACCGTCTGGTAATTTGCTCTAACTCATTTTCTGAATACAATTTTGGGTTTATTTTAATGCCAGCTTTTGCACCTCCAAATGGTACATCAACACACGCACACTTGAAAGTCATCAGAGCAGCTAAAGCTTTTACTTCATCACGGGAAACATCCAATGAAAATCGAATACCTGAAATAAAGTTAATTTAGTACACATAATTCTTTGAAGAAGTTTTTTTTATTATTTTTCTTGATATACATAGTTTTTTCTTTTTCTTTTAAATTAATGGTATCAATAAGCTAAATATTTCCCTACATTGTATAGCTATAAAGTATATTTAATTATTGTTATTTATCCAGGCTATGTTAGCATTAGGTACAATAGATTAACCAAAAGGAAATCTATCTTAAACATAACTTATTTTTAAAGAGGATTGTCAATTACACAATATTAAAATGTTTACTATAATGTTTCTACATACAAATTATTAGATTTAATTTTATTTAAGATTATCATAATTCATAGCATAAAAATTAAAGATATCTTGTTCTTAAATATGACTCAATGTGTAAAAAGCTTATAAATCAAAATAGGTACATAATATCAACTTTAAACTGTTCAAAACGGAACAAATAGATTATTATGAGTACCTATCTAATCTAAAATAGTACTAATTAACGTACATTATACAAGGTATACACTTACAAGGTACTTTATACTATTTTAATTTGAATAATAAACCATATTCTTAGTGTAGATATTCAGTTTTGTACATGTAAACATAATTAAAGCGGAAGAATAAATCATTTAATATTAAATTTTATAATTTCTGTACAATTATTTTAATACAAGTATCTAGTATTATTATAGTTTTAAAAAAATTTTATTTTTTTTATTATGATTAAATTAATGTTTTATGTAAAATATTCATATCAAAACTGGACACATATTATTGACATAAGGTAGAATCTATCAATTATTGTCAGTTTTTTTTTGATGACTCATCCTTAAATTATCCTCTAAAAAAAAATACTAAAACTGCATTATTATGGTCACTTGCGGACTTTGCAATTTGTATATTTAATTTTTAACACATGTTAAGTGGTTTTAATTTAAAAATTTAAATAGTGTAGGTATTAGTGTTTAAAAATAAAACACCCATAATAATTATACTAATTATTAGTTGAAGAACCAATTTTAGACATTTTATGGTTACAATAAATCATTATGTCTATCGTATATTCCATAAGTATAATGTTAAAGCAATAAGGAGTTACTATTTAGGCATAATATTATGCTATATCTTAATTAAGAACATGTTCTTGTTATATACCTACCTAACAATAGGTAATTTAGTTTATATTCAAACTTATTTTAACAAGGACTCACTAATGAATTCAAGTGTTTTAAAAAACGTTTTTTATTTTTAGTTCAAATGAAAAGTGAATCAACTATTAAGAGTACCTAAGCAGGAATTATAGGCAATTAAAATTAGGCATTCATTTATATATAAATAAACCAATCAATTTTTTTTCTATTTTCATAGGCACTTAAATTAAGGTAATATTGTATACAGACATCAGCTACATGGGAAAGAACATTATTTAACACCTACTAAATATATTTTATATTTTATAGTGGGTGTCTTACATAAAATTAAAATGAATTGAATATTTTAGTCAATTACTCACCTCCTTTACACGGTGTTCTATGTGTACTGTGTTGTGCACGGTAGCCCGTGATCATCTCGTAGTCACCGCTGTCCCTGCGTACCGGGAAAGATGTCTCCAGTATGTGATCGCACGGCTGCATGCCCAACAATATCCCCTTGACTTTTTTCCTCTTGTCCTCCACGGACATCTTGGCTTTGATGTCCTCGACAAGCTTGTCCTCGGCCACCTGACACGCACGGTGGAAGAAATATTCCACCATGTCGAAGAAACGCGGGTTCTCGGCCGTAGGCACATCCTTAAGGTGATCGGGCATCTCGTGGAGTCCGCGAGCAGACGACATGGTCGCCGTCCTCAGGACGCTGTCCGACACGTTACGTCCCAGTCGGCTGAGGTTGTACATGGTGAAAATGGGTGGTTATGGGTCGGAAACAGCGACAGAAACGAGAAAAAAATTGAAAACGACCAGAAAACCGGGCGGCACACCTAAAATTAAACAGTGTATAACAGCATAAAATCCAATCAGAGGGGAACGGGAGGAGACTGGCGCATACTTGGCAGCAGCTGGTGTACGACTAAGGTGTTAACGACGACGGACGAACAGATAATAATAATACGATGCCGGTGGATATTGTATTATTGTGTAACAGTTCGTCGGACGGTGCCTCCTCGACGACGACGAAGACGACAGGTCGGCAGTATATTGGTAATATTGCTGGGCCGTTTACGGAGATCGGATCGCGGCTGGCAGTGTCTGGCAGTGTTGCAAAAAAAAACCAAAAGTAATACGGCCGAAACGGGAGAGGGGATCGAGATTATTTCGTGGGGAATCGGATACGAAATTCGCGCGCGTGCGTGCCGTCGTCGAGCCGCAGCCGGTGATGTCGTACAATAATAATAATAATAATAATAATAATAAATAATAAATAATATAATTCTGCGCGATCGGGGGCTCGTAACCGCGGTCGTCGACGTTGCGGACGAGATACCGCGATGATACGGAGCAGCAGCAGGCTGCAGCTCACATAGATAATAAAGAAAAAAAAGCACCTACATTGAAATTGTTTGAGAACGTGTGATAAAGGTGAGTGGCCTATCCATTCTTTATTATCTATGGCTGCTCAGCTGCATGAATGCTGCCGACCGAAATGTGCGTTTACGACGGACGTTTTTGCCATTTATTTTTTGGCGGGAACCGTATCGTCTTATCACCGAAACGGAACTGAGGAAATAAATAATAATACGAAGTACGGATCACAAGTCACGACACTTCTACGGCTGAGAACTGTGTCAGATCGCGACGATTTCGAAGAATAATTATTATTGTTAGTAATTACGACGTTCGACCGTAACATAAGCGACGACGACTGAAGACGATTATTTTTAATTATTATTTGATGTAACTGACGTTGAACACCATGGACGATGCCATACAGCACTTGGAACAAGTCGTAAGTACCTACCGAGTCTATAGCGGCCTCCTGATTTGCCGTCAACGCTGTCAATTTTTTATTGTTTTTATGTCAAACGCCTCTCTTTTGTAGGTGACTAATATCGAAAAAAAAGTAGACACTTTAAGTTGGAAAATAAAAAAATTCGAAAAAGTACTGTTTTCAAAAAACGAAACATCCCACTCGGTAAGTAGAATATTGGTAAATATTACATAATATGTTTTAATTTTAACATTCGTATTGCCTGGTAATTTAAATTGAGATGATTCGTTTAAGTTTACTACATTTTGTCTGTGATTACTATTTTAGTTAAATACGTATTACAATACTATTTTAATTTAATGATAATATTACACACTAGGTATCTATACTAATCAAAATACTAATTGAAGTTATAAAACAATAAAATAATAAATTTAAGTTGAAAATTCTTAATTTAATATCTAGTTTTGATTTTTTAATTAATCGGGAGGTTGATGAACCTTTAGGATAACATTTATTCGTAGTGTTTTCATTTAAATAATTATGCAATTATAATTGAGTCAATAAGCAAAAAGTAAATTAATAACTAACTAAAAGTTAGATTCTAAAATGTATTTTATATGGAGTGATTCATTTTAAGCAAAACACTCATTATATCAAAGAGTATTGACTTTTTTCAAAATTTTGTTTTTACATGGTTTAGGTCATTTCAAAACTACATTCTTTTATATTTTTAACTTTTAACTTTTTTGAATGACGACATACAGTTCATATTTTTGTTTAGTTAGTATCATATTCCAAAGCTAAATATTTTTCTGATTATTTCTACAGGGTGTCCTATGAGGATTTAACCATTGCTTTATAGAGTTTATTTTTCTAAAAATGTTGACATTTCAATATTTTATTTTCATTAATCTCCTGATTTTTAATATTTTTTTAGTTTCGAGAAAAATTGTGAATTATTGTTTTATTTAATACCATATGCTGACCACGCTGAAATTGTGCACTGGCAACATGTTTGATGCCACTATGGTATTTAATAATTCACAATTTATCTCAAAACTAAAAAAAAATATTAAAAATCAGGAGATTAATGAAAATAAAATATTGAAATGTCAACATTTTCAGAAAAATAAACTCTATAAAATGGCAATCTTCAATGTCTTTGAAAAAATTAAATAAAAAAATGTACCTATTTTTAAACTTTTTTACCAAAACATGAAATATTTGTAGTTCTTGTCCCTGTGAGTCTTATTAAAAATCAGAATTATGATATCTCCATTATTAAAGGTGATATTGCAATGGGTACATCCTCACAGGACGTACTGTATACTTAAAAATCAAATTTCGGACGAGTAACTTATGAGTAATAAATATTTAAAGTATAGAAAAGCAGAGTGGAACTCTGTTACTTTACAAAATGTTGGTCCTCTACTACGTTTATCTAAATTTTATGTGCTTATAAAGTTATAACACATAAATCACTCGTCCAAAATTAATTTAAAATACTAGAAAAAATATTCTGCTTTGGAATATGAAATCAAAACTGTATGTTGTTATGTGACAACTCAAGTTGGTTTCAAAACCATCTGAAAAAAAGTCTTTAAAAAAATATTTTTACATTAAATGAATCACTGTATATATAATTTGAATAATTTAAAAGTAATTACTACTTTTAACTCTAATTGTGTACTTTAATAGTTTAATGTATCATGTAGCTGATGTATTACAATTTTTAATTTAATAACAATACGAGAAAAAATGTTGATTATTCAATGAATATTTCTTTATTATTAACTTATAAGGAATTTAAATAGTAAAACTGGCGTAAATATTAAAATATATCTTTTAGTGATATTTTTAATTACATTACTGCTATAATTAAGTAATAACCATAGTAGTTACAAGTAAAATTTGATTTTTTGTAAATATTTACAATTTTGTCTGTAAGTACTAATTTGGCTAAATTAAATTGTAGATCTTCTAAATATTGTTAGTTTTTAAAATGAAATGAAATTATTTTTATTAAAAACTAGCATGTATGGCATTTTTACCAAAAAGTCATGTTTCTTAATGTTTAAAAATAATTATTCAGTTGTAATTCACCCCCACGAAAGGTTTTTCTTTTTATTCAAATTTCATGTTTTCCAGATATAAAATACAATGTTATGACTTAACTCGATAATATAAATAAATAAATAAGTTCTAGTTGTTCTACTGTATTTATTAACAGCGATACAACTACCAGGGATGCTAAGAGTGCTAAGTTCCACTAATTAGCAATATTGAGTTCATATCTGGCCGTACGATTTGATTTTATAAATAGTATATTATTATGATTATGACTAATCTACGGACATAATATTGTAGTTACGGCCCAAGTGTCCAACTATGTTTAAGTGTGTTTTTATTACCTAACAAACTGATTATTTAAAAATTATATTTTGACTAGGCTGCATAAAATATTCTTACATTCCAGCTAAAAAATAGCTAGTTGTGGCTCTGTTTATTAATACTGATAAATTCAAAAAATAACTCTTGAAACCAAAATAATGAATAAGATAACATTTTAAATTCGAAATTAGGTCAAATGAACCCTTATGTATAATATTATTGTTATTTTATTTAAAATTTAGTGTAAAATGATGTCCATGATGGCCAATTTAGAAGAAACGTGCCGTAAATATGATGAAATATTATTGTTGGTTGCCGAACATAAAAATGAACAAAATGCATTCACTGATACATTACAACTTCAAGTGAATTTAGTAAAAAGCAAAGTCGAAACTTTACGAGCAATTATGACAAAAGGGAGAACAATTGAGTTCTAACTTAATAAACTAATCGTTGTTAAAATATAAATAAATAGGTATAAGCAGAGATAATTTTATATACATATATATATTTTTTTTTTATACTTTTTTAATTTTTTTAATTCATTGAAGCATATTATAACAAATACAAATAAAAATTGTTTTATAAATCAACAATTTTAAAATTATGTTATTAACATTTGTTACTATTTTTCATTAGAGTAAACTTGTCGTTTAATAAGATAAGTGAAATTTAATATTTCAATATTTGTTAAGATATTTTAAACAAACGGACAATTATATTATAATATTTTGTTTTTGTGTTTATTGTCCTTGAATAAAATAATAGCAATCACCCATCATCTGACATATACCATGTTATTAATGTTTTACGTTTAAGGAAGTCAATTAACCTTGATCCCACCTAAATTGACCGTACCTATATTTGAATTCTTTTTGTATGAGATAATAGTCCGTACACTTTTGATATTTATTACAATATTTGAATATTTCCATAAAAGACACAATATAATCTATCTGTATTCACATTAGCCACTATTTTTAAGCTGTAATAGATGAAGAGCACGGGACGGACCAAATTCAAAACATTAATTTAAAAATAATAACAACGTGTGCATAGGGTTAATAGTGGCTAATCACCTAAAATCGTAAAATTCTTTCCTAAACTATTCAAAATACGTAAATAATTTTAATAATCGTCTGTACCTGTAGGCTTCGAACAGTGAGACTATTTATTTGCCGTATTGTATATTATAAAAAATCTTTTCGTAAAAAAAACCGGTTTAAGGAGCGTACTCATAATAATATGAGACGTCATGTCAGTCATGCGTCGTGTTTGACTCGTGCATTAAGAGCTTAAGACGATAAGATTTTTCCAGACTTTGTTTTTAATGAGTAGAACATATATTATGCACTGTGTCGAGTACAAAATAATTGAAATTCGTACTTGAGATAATATAGACAAAATATTAAGTAGGTAGGTACATAATATATACTTGTTGTTTATCTACGATAATAAAATATAGGTAACATTTTCGTTGTAGTTGAATTAAAAAATATAAGAATATCAGTAGATAATGTATGTAATTGCGCGCGTGGTATGTATTGCCACTCATTTGAACTTTCGAATTCCAATGATTTCGCTGTAGATTTAATCTTCTATAACTCATAATAATAAATAATAATATAGATATTATTATATATAGGTACACCTAGTTTGTAATTTGTAAACGTATTATAAAACATCAAATACATACATTATGTAGGTATAAATCGTATATAATATTATATTATGCACGGCCTGCAGTGTCGCCACGAATTTTGAATTTTATCCATAAAGGAGGTTTTAGATTCTGAGTATGTTTTACAATATTGTGTGTGGATTATTTAGAATTTCAACTAAATATTTATATTACACTCTATATCTGTTTAGCGTTTTCTAAACATGATTCAATTGTCAATTTATTTCATGTCTCTTTTTATGCTACATATATAGATATATTTAATTGTTGACTTTTTTCAAATAGTATGAAAACATTTTTGTTTTACTTAAAAATTAAAAATTTTATGCTAGGTCCATTATAAATTGTTTAAAACAATAAAAATATCCAAAATACATAGTAACTATATTTAAAAGAGTTTAAAGTTCAAATCTTTACAAATGCATCAAAATCACGAACTTTTGTAAATTATTTTATAATTTTAAATGTATAAAATTATTAACAACTTAGGCATGAAAAAAAATTTAAATACGAGATACTTTTTAAGTGTTTTTTAACTTAATTTTAAAAAAAATCTGGGGAAAAGCCATGAACCTACATTTTATATGCGCACTTGTAATTCAAACTTCGACAACATTTAATAATCAAACATGCATAAATACGATTTATTCTCTTAACAGTTTTTGTTATTTTGTGATTATTCAAAAAATATTTGTACGGTAAGAACTTGGAACATTTACTTTTACTCAAATTATAATTTTATAAAGGTACACACAATGAAATTTTCAATGTTTTTTGACTAATTTAAAGATATTTATAAGCATTTAAAATAAACTTATTTTTTTTTTTTTTGAAAAGAAATGTTAAGGCTCGGTCCAAAACCTTTAAAATTTAATAATAAATCCCACATAAGTTCTTATAACAATTATAATACATGGGCGACATTTCTTTTTTCAAAAAGTTCAAATTTTATCAGAATCATGAAAATTTGCAAATTGATTTGTAGTTAAAAATGTATTCAATTTTTACTATACTGTTTAGTATATACACAATGAAATGTCAAAAAGGGCATGGACCAGTTGTGCCTAAAACAAAATTTGTATTTTAGGTTCAATATACGCTGCATATAATATAATATGCTCAGCTCTGCATATATTTACGATCAGTATACTGTTACGAACCCCTGATTATATTAATTAGTGTAGTATATTATATAGTATATTAAAATGATTGTAAACCGGCGACTGTCTGGAAGCGGAGATTTCTGAGACAGCAATTCCAGTATAGCAAGCAGACGGCAGTTATCAGACGTGCGCAATTCCGTTGGACAGCAGGAAATTTCAAGTATATACCGTAATTTGTTTTTGCAACATAATGAGAAAATCGTTCCCTGACTCCTGAGAAATCGGTATAGCTTACGGGTGAATATAAAATGTCTAATAATTGTAAACGCTCATAAAAAATGTATGGGAATATTGTGTTAATCTGATTTTGTCAAATCTGAGGTCTTAACAAAACATTTTTATGAATTTCTGAATAATAAAAAAAATTGAAAATGTACGTGATTTTGACGGTTTTTTTTTTTGTAACGAAGTTCTAACTTTAGACGCTCATAAAAAAACGTATGGCGTAATCTATAGGCGGTGTTCCTGCTAAAAATTGGGCAGTTTGAGAAATGACAAAAATAGGTCCTGGTTAGGTATACCTAGGTATTGGTTATACATTTATAATACAAAACGAACGTGCAGGCATATTAAAATATTAAATCGTTATAATTGTATGTGATGTGAATATAGCGATTGCCAAAGTATTACATAATGTGATATATATAGGTACCTACCTAAGTGAATATGCAGTCATAATTAAAATTAGTGTATTAATACTTAAATATTTATACATTTTATAGGTGCCTATAATGGGTTTAGATGAGACTATGGGGGGATATAAGATTGTACATAATATTATATCATTGATTATAAATACTAGTATTTATAATCAATGATACTATACCTATATATAGGTATTTATTATAATGTCACCTATAGTTGAGAACTTAAACACTTATATCATACAATCTAAACACTACGTTTTAACAAACTTAAACCTATGTATAATCAGCTAGGTATATATATATAGTCGTATAGACTTAAAGAAGAGAACAGTTGATCATCACGCATTCACGCCTATATGCTTGTCTCTTACACGCGTTCTCAATCACGTTATTTTAATATTGCGTACGCAAGACGGCAAGAGTAAGTACGCCCAAGTAGTGTGTTAGATTGATAATTCTTAAGTACATTAACTACAAGAGTATGTTTTCTACTTTTTTGTGGCTCTATACTATAATTTAAGAGGACGCCACACCCGCACGTGTTGTCTCCGTCTTACAATTGATGTACAACATATAGCAAAAACTGTTTAGCGCGGGACAACTGTTCTCGCACCATATTTGTTGTAGAACTACCAAATTTTCACAACACGTAAAGAAGAACTTTATCTGTGCAACAGCGTGCCTATATTTTAGATAACATAAATACAATAAAAGTTATTTGCTTCTAAAGTCTAAACATTTTGTTTTTTTTTCATTTGCTTATAAAAAATGATTGGATAGTGTAATTAAAAAAAAAGCACGTTGTTGCACAGATAAAGTTCTTCTTTAAGTGTTGTGCAAATTTGGTAGTTCTACAACAAATATGGTGCGAGAACAGTTGTCCCGCGCAAAACTGTTTTTGCTATGTTGTCTCCGTCTTACAAACATGTAACATACAAAATGTACGCTCAGCAGTTCACGTTTTATGCCGTTAGCTTAAAAATTAGAGTGAATCGACCTATTATAAAAGTTGATGGTAAGATAAAGATCTGTGTTTTGTTGGAAATCTTTTTACTATAATTCAGTTTTTAAGTGAGTTATGAGCATTTTTAATTTACATTTATTATACACACATAACGGCATAAAACGTGAACTGCTGAGCGTAAATTTGGTATGTTACAGGTTGTAAGACGGAGACAACACATGCGGGTGTGGCGTCCTCTTAACAACTATGCAATTTTCATAATTTCATTTTTTTTCTTATTTTTACCTACCTTTTTGTACTATACTGTTTACATACTATTTGTATTATACTATTACCTGTTATAATATTGTATTTTATTGCTTCCTATACTTTATGTTAATTAATGCGTTTTGGAAAAAAAGTTGACTATATTTTATTAAAAATATTATTTATGTTTTAAAACGAAAACAAATGAACTAATAAAATTAAATTAAAAAGTAAATCAACAAAATCATTACATTTTTAAAATAAGTACCTATAACCTTCATTTATGACAGAAAATAACATGGTACGAAGACAGAGAGACAAAGAGTAAAGATTTTTTTTTTTAATAGATTAAAAGAAAAGGCTAGTATAATAGCTATACCCTCACCTCTATTCTGTTGCGCTGAGTGTCACTGTCATAGGACAGGACTTGTAAACCAGTTACATTGAAAGAATTTAATTAAAATATGTATTACTTTAAAATAATTTGTTCATTATTGTTATCATAATCATTAAAAAAAATATGATCAAAAATGTATTACATACTTGTTTTTAAAATTTTTACACATAGAATAGAAAATGATACCTATACCTAATTGTAAAAAAAAAATGTCAAACATACTTACATACGATAGCCAATAGGTCATATAGGTACCAGGTACCTATATAAATGTTTAGTAAAATAGAAGCTTTTAATTTATTGCTGGAAAATTATCTTCTTTGTTTATAAATTGAATGATGTATTCTTCAATAAACAGATATTAAGACAATAGATTCTCTGCGGAAATGAATCATTTGCAACAAAACTTATCCAAACAGTACAACTTATATTATTTAAATGTATAACAATGTGTATCCACATATTGACGAGTAAAAATAATAAATTTGTAGATTGTAAATATACCAAAATATAAATCATAATATTTATAAAAAAAAAAACAATGTATATATTTTTTAATTTAGAACTCTTTTATTTTACTTAAAAATGATGTACCACAATGTATTTCACATTTTATTTTTTTCTGGCCAAATATTGGTAAGGCGTTGTTGTAGACAAAAAAAATGTGTGCATGACACGACGGCCACGTACGTTGTTTATGTACTTTATATTTTGATGACATTATTGTTGTTATTTATATACGCCGGGAAACCGCTGCAGCCTGCGGGTATTGAAATTGAAATCGCTAACGAATCTGTGGATGAACGAACATTGATTTGTCTCATGAACTAAGATAATATTATCTATCTTAGTTCATGATTTGTCTTTAGTAAACACATATACGACTTAGCAGATCTTTACCAATGAATCGGAATTGTCCGAATGTAAAAAACTCTCCGAATTGGAGACCCCAACAATCGTCCGTCAACATGAACCATATAATATGTCGCGGAAAAGCCGAATTTTTGGTCGCGCGCGGTCGGAAAGCTGATCCAAATGTTGTGTGGACGCCGCCACTGCAACACCAAAAGTAACGTACATAACTCTGCAGTTGTGCACTTTCTTTGAAGCTAATAAAAGTTACATATTCTTAACAGGAATTCATTTTCATTATTCTCAATACCTTACATAGATGTAGGTACGAGCAGGCTCCTGCAGGGTACGTGTAATATTAAAACTGTCGAGGAAACTGGCTTTTTTAATTGAGGGGAGATTAATCTATTCTGTGGACGAACCAACGATTAACAATTATAGGTTTAACGTTTTAACCATAGATTCAGTGTTGCCAGGTTAAAGAGGTCGAATGTTCAGAAAACTATTGTAAAAAAGTAAATATTGTTCGTTTTGTTCGTAGGTATTGTAAATAAAGTTGAAGTGCCTTATAAAAATTTCCCTGATTTTGACTAAACTCTTGACGTTCTTGGCATACCGATGTCCAGAAATCAGTGCACGAAGGACATACGTCCAGTCAGGGTTGGGCAGTATCTCCGATACAATTGTATCTTGTATCCTGTATCTCGATACAATTATATGAAGTATCGAGTATCTTGTATCGCGATACTTCAAAGCAAAGTATCTAGTATCTCGATACTGCTTTTTTAGTATCTTGCCCTTGGAAATTATTTTTCAGTACCGATAAATCATAAAATATAGTTATATATGTGATATATATACATCTGCGACACACGCACATTGAATTGGATTTTACGTCTGTACCTTATTATAGAAATCCGTAATTTTACATTATGTTATTACTAAAATTATTTTTATTATGTATTTATATAATTTTTAATGTCGAATTATTATTGATATAATTATAATATAATTGTTCTGTTATTGTATTGTAATTATTATTGCATCATTGACGACAACGAGATTACGTAATGTCGTAATTGATTTGTTTTATTATTACTGAATAAGACGTGTCAATTATTATTATTTTATTTGCCATATTTATCGAAGTGGTCATCCCCATAATAATAAACATGTTTTTTTAAAAAAACAGTGACTAATTTTATTAAAATGTATTGAGTATTTAGTATCGAGTATCTAGTATCGCGATACTCTAAAGCCAAGTATGAAGTAGGTATCTAGTATCTTGTATCGCGATACTCCAAAGTAAAGTATCTATTGTATCTAGTATCTCGATACTGCGTTTTGAGTATCTTGCCCAACCCTGCGGCCTGCGTCCAGTTCAGATTGCTGTGTATCAATATTGTCAACCAGTTTTTCATTTACGTTATTTTTTTTATAAATGTAGGTACTCTGTGGACACGAATTAACGAAAACTATAATATAGTATTGTAGGCACGAGATATAAATGTAGAAAATTGACATACTATTGAAACCACTAGGACCTACGGCCTTCAGCTTTGGGGTAATGCCAAAAAAGACGAATATCTTGAAAATCCAAACCTTTCAAAATATTGCGCTTATAAAACTAATGAATGCTCCACCAGTCCACCCTACGTGTCAAATCATACACTATACATAAACTTAAAACTGAAGACAATAAGCGAAGAAGCAATAATCTTTTATAAAAGATTCCATTACCGTTTAAATAATCATCCAATTTAACTAATAAAAGACTTGGCCCTCTCCCACAATACCTGGAAATCCTCCGAGACGTTTGAAGCGTATAAGTGATGTCGTGATCTCTAGATCTCTTAAATTAAATTAAATTAAATTAAATTAATTTAATTAATTATCAAGCCAACAGAAAGTGTTATCAACGGGTGGCTCTTTTCAACAAAATCTCATGATTTGTTAACTTTTATCACATATTTTTATTGTGTCTAGTATAATTGATACAGATTGTTAATTACTTGTAAACATAGACCTTATACTCAGAGTATAAGGTCTATGCTTGTAAAAATAAAAAAGGAAAAAGAAAATTGACATAATTATAATATTCATTATATTTTAGTCGTTAAACTATTATGTAATCATTGAACTATAGATATGGGCACTGGGCAGTAGCCAGTAGTCTATGGCATGACATTGTTAATTTCTATTTAACTTGGCTATTAATGTTCATCCACACTGTCATACTGTATAGTTTTTCCAGTCTCGTGTCCGCTGTCCTACACAACTTGAATGCGTATTAACTATTGTTAGTTATTACATATTATTATTATATTATAATATAATTATATCCCGTCAAAGATTGAAATATCATTGATGACCATTGATCACGACGATTCACGTGATTCATCGTGGCCAGTATAAGGCCTGCCGGGCGCCTGCAGTTATCAGCCGTAAAACGCCTCCGTCAAATCAGTCGGACACTAATATAGCCATCAACGATTCTCGTAAATATATTTCCTAGGTATGTATATTGATTTGTTTATAAGTCCATTGGATATATATAATCGGAAAGAGTAACAGTCGAATACCAATTCCTGACCAGCGAGGGTCGAGTTTTAATCAAAACATAAAATATAATAATCATACCTACGTAGGTAGGTAATAGCAGGTATTATATATTTATATACCATGTCAGGAACATCAAAAAAATGGTACGAAGGAATCCCAATAGGTGAAGAGGCTTATAAACTTTTGCATGGTACGCCCGTTCCACTGACACCCATTGTTTACCCACCATTTACAACGGAACCGTGTAGATTCAGTCGTCAAAAGCAATTTTTTTTTTTATACCAACTGAAGTCGAGGACCTCTTGGAGTTTAAAAAATCTCTGTTTTACTTAGCATCAAGAAACCATAAGTTTACACACGAAGATGCGTTTACAATATATATAAACATCATGGTAGCTGGATTTGGTAATATGAGTACTATGTTGCTTCAAAAGTTGAACTCGATCTACTTTGAAGATATTAACTACGATAAGAGATTAACGGAAGAATGGATAAACAAATGGGACAAAGATTACAAGTTAAGAAAAGATTATAAAGATATAGAGTTTACTGAAAAAATTGCTAAAACACTATTAGGTATATACTGGAATTTCATAATCAAAAAACCAAACATAAAAGAATGGGTTAAAAAGAGCAAATCTGTGTATGCCAAAGCATGCTTAGTGGATACAAGTAATCAAAGCTTAGAAACTTTAGATCCCAATTTACAATTCGCAAAATTAATTAAAAATAAAATGTGTAGTCGTTTTACAATAAAAAAAGTGATTTTTCTAACTATTCAAACTCTATCAAAATCATCAAATCACCAGCTAAGTGGAATCTCTAAGATCACCATGGAATATTTTGTGATGGCTGAAATGGAAGGGTTTGCGATGGTTGTAGATGTCTTGAGCCGGAAAACAGAAATCTGTACTCGGATACATATATCTAATTGTTATCAACATAACTTTTTAGCAGCACTGAATGCATTCCGTTCAATGGGTGATAATGCCCCTTATTGCATGATTTTATATCAAGAATATAATACATATCAATTAGGTTTATTACAAGATGAGAGAATAAAACCATACATAGAAATGGCCAATGAGATAGCTGTCACGGAGGGGAAACCTTACTTTAATGATCATCTATTTGTTTATCGGTTTCGTAATGAGGTCATCCAGTTATGTAAAGACATTGTTAGTCTGATCAAGGCCACTTCAGCCAGACACATTCTGACTAGCCAAGAGGAAATAAGGCAGCGCATGAACAATATCAAGATTGGATAGCTTAAGATATCATTATTGTAGAGCCATTATATATTTTGTTAAAATTTATATGGTGGTAACCAAAACTTTGTTTTTTATATTATCTAAATATATAATGAATACTTACAAATATTATTAAACTTACTTACTTACACATATTATTACAAAAACAATATACCTATCCATTTACATATTAATATATAATTATTTATTTATTTAAATGTTTAACAATTTAACATAATAATATATTGGTCGGTAACAGGTATTTATAAATATATAAAGTGTAATCATGTCATCAAAATACTTGGTATATAAGCTGAATATCGATTTCCCCATTCCAAGCAAAATAAATATTTTTCAAACACATACATATTTCTATCTGGAATGTTTTTTTTCAGCCAAAGGTATTTATTACCTATTTTTGAGAAAATGACGAAATAACTCCCTTTAGACTTAAGTATCAAAATATGTATTTTTTATAATGATCGGATCATAATGCGATCCTTGGTTGATTATATACAGATGATAATTTTAGTAATTCAATATGAGCCAATTTTTTTTTTTTTTGATATTTATTAAATAAGTATTAAATAATAATTCTATTGTATTATCAAAAATAAAAAAATGTAAATTCATTATTTTACAGTCATTTTGGTCAGTTTTGAGTTTTATTAACAGGTTGACTGCGTACTGACGCCAATTGGAGTCATGAGGATCGTTTAACAACGCGTTTGACGTCCCATGTATATTTAAAGTAAATGGTTTATTATTCCCTACGCGTGGCTGAATGTTATTTTATTATTTTTTTGCATGGCTAAATGAATGTTTTAAAATATGTATTCATATGCCGTTTGAACATATGACCAAATAAGAGCAGTTTCTTAATATAATTTTTATATTTTTACATACACACTGGGCGAGAACTGCAAAAAGACATATGCAGTCAATGTGTTAGAGGATTAAAATCCGAGCCTTAACTATATAATTTACTAAGATTATTTATTACAACCTAACTATGATGGTGTTTTATAATAATATGAATGTACAAATATGAAATATTAATAACCACGTATTGAATTATTTGTATTTTATTGAAAATAATATGTACATTTGATAAAACCATAAAAATAATAGTTTAAACAACTTCTGAAATGACATTTTTCTTTTTTTCGGAGACGTATGGAATACTATTTTTCTTTGAATGTTTACGGACATTTTCTTCCCTGAAAATATACATAAGAATTAAAAATGTGTATGCCAACATACATGTATTTATTTATTATTTATTATTAAATATAATTTATTTTTTAATAAAAAGGACAACTCACTTTCTTTTAAGTTTTTTCTTAGATTCCAATTGTTGATTACGTTCATGATAGATATGTTTAGGCACTTGTCTATGTCTAGCAATCCTTTTTACCTGTGGATGAGCAGCATACTTCTCTTTCAACGTAGCGTTATAATCTAAAGCTGTTCTTTCACGTGGTCTCAACTAAAACAACATTTTAGTAAATAACTGTTTTATATTCATACTTCATTTATTTTAAAAAGATCAGCAAAACAAAATAATTATTTTTATGCGATGCTTCAGGTTACCTACATGGTCTTAACAGATTTGGCAACTACTTAGAACTATAAGTTTTCTCGGTACTTTCCTGTTATACAAGACTACAGCTATGATCACGACAACCACCCAAGGCTACCTCCGTTACCGCGACTACCACAATTTAACGATATCTATGCATTGCATCCTAGTGCTGCAATTTACAATTATCTATCATTACTAGGGCCCCAATTTATATGCATTTGCATGTTTTTTCTGAATAATACAAAAAGTAGCTAGGTAAGCTACAAGTTTGATTTGTAATCTATATATCCGAAATATAGTTTTATTTTGCATATTTTGTCCTTTTTTGACATGTACTGCATAGTTCTGTATTTTACGATTTTTTTTTTTGCATATATAAGATTTTAAATGCATATTTTTTATTTTATAGGGTATATTTCTATAAAATAAGAGCATAAATGCATATTTTATAGTGCATATTTCTTAGGTTTTTAGAGCATATAAATCCGGGCCCTAATCATTACATATACTTGATAGTTAAAAGTAGACTGTCTTGCATTCTCACCCTAATTTTTCTGTAGTAATCACATTGGTTGTATTCAGTTAGAACATTCTGTTTATTTTATTTTATAATTAAATAATGTTATGGAAATTTAGTCTCTACTGATGGCTGAAGAAGAAGCAGTAAAGGCGGCTTCAGGAACATGATATTTTACACAGTGTATTGCGTGTATTGTGTATGGCTTATAAAATATATTACAAATAATTACTGTGTTTGAATCATTTCTTTACTTTTTTTTTTTTATCTTTCGAATGTGGCTATCCCCACAATACATATTAAAAAAATTCAATAAGAATTAAATATGATTTGTTAATATAAATAAAAATAAAGTAGTCTGTGATGATAGGAATTTACCGTTTTCTCATCAGAAAATGTTTATTTGTATTTATGCATTTCACATTATAATCAATAAAAAAAAGACTTACTGTTCCTAATTTTTCTGAAGCATTTGCTTTCCAAATTCTTATATTCATCTCGTCAGATGCACTTAACACAAATTTATTGTCTAAAGACCAAATTACACTAGTCAAATGTTGCATACGTTTAGTATGATAGATTTCTCTTGAATGTCCCTAAATTTTTTGACAAATAAAAAATTGTTATTTTTAAATTAATAATATAACCATTTAAAAGATAAATACCTGATGGCTTTCAAAAATTCTTATGGTCTTATCATAGCTTCCAGTGACAAATTCTAAGCCAGTTGGTGCATAATCTATACAAGTAACAGCAGCCACATGATCCTTATGCACATTTATTGGAGATTCTAATTTCCGAGTATCATAAGAATAACAACTAAATGTAAAAAATAATTAATCAATAACAATTAAGCAAAATATGTACTCAATATATATATAAGTAGTAATTACTTATAATCTTCATTGGCAGCAGTAAACACATATGCTTCCATTGGATTCCAGGCTAATTGATTGGTTTTGAGTTTCATTATTATTTTTCGCATTGGTTTCACTTCTCTTGTGTCATAAAGAATTATACTGCGGTCACTTGCACATGATGCTATGGATGTTAAAAAATTACATTATTTACTTATTTGAATGTATTAAATAAAAATATAAAATACAATTATAGTACCTAACACATTAGTATCAATTTGATTAAAAGCTATATGATGTAAACTATCTACACCCCATTTTAGAGTTGATGTTGGTTGACTTCGAGTAATGTCCCATAATTGCACAACATCCCCGCAAGTTGCAAATACTTTATCATTTAACCATTGACAACTGATACCATATAAGACAGACTAAAATAAATAAAGTGTTAACAATATTGCCATAAATTTAATTTATATTACATATGTTACACATACTTGAGATATGAATGTATGAGATGGTGTGTCAAATTCTTCTGTATTCCAAACTTTAATGGTAGAATCATCTCCAACACTAAACAATCTGGTGCCATCAGGGTTGAAACATAATCCACGGACAAACCGGTCATGGCCATTGATACTACTAATACATTTTTTTTTTGTTAAATTCCAAAGTCGTACTTCACCGTCATAAGAACCACTGGCTAATGTTGATAAAGATTTAGGATGTTTAGCCATGCAGAAGATACCATCACGATGACCATCCAAGTTGCCAATAAATGGTTTAGCAAAAACTCGTTCCAATTTCACTGCGTTAAGAGCACGGACATATTCACGTGAAGATTGAAAAGGGTGAAGATTTGGATCATAATTTCGGGGAACTGAAAAATAATTGAAAATGTCAGTTATAAGATCAATTAATTATAGAGATGGACAATCATTTATTTATGTTGATTTATAATCAATAATTGTTTGAAGTTTAGGAAATACTGATTAATTTTAAAATATTTTAAATGGAGAATTAGATTCTACATTATATGAATGCAAAATTAATTTAAAATAACTTTCAAAATACTTTATTTCGATACAATTAACTAATTGATGGATTAAAATAATCAATCAAACAATAATTATAGGTAAGTAAAGACTAATTAGTAAAGAGTAATTACCCAAACTATGTAACGTTCTCAATATTAATGATTTATTATGTAGGATAATTTTGTCAAAAGAGCAGTATAAAAATATCATCATAATAAATTGGAAACAAAAATCAATTATTATTCATTATATTTAAGTATTAAAGGCGTGAACAGTGAACACATTTAAACTTGTAAACACAGTAGGTATATTCTGCAAACTAGGTACTTTGAATAAAATAAAAATTATTTAAAACGTAGATTTTTCGACGAAATATTCAATTGAAAAAATATTTACTTTAATGTGCAATGCGAGTTATTACGATCACCATTGTACGGAAAAGTTCTCAGATCAGTATGGAATACAGATAGGTAAAGGACCGACATCTAAACAGCAAAACATGTTCAACTCACCTTTCTGGATATCCCGCTTCGTCTCCCGCAAATAATCATCCGGATTCCGGCTCAATATCTTGACTTTCATGATCGGAAAATGTCGTGGACCCTCCGGGTCGGATACGGTCGGACTACGATGGGTATTGCCAATTGGGCCAGAAATTAGCTCCCAGTCGACACGAGGCCAAGCGTCGAAATTTTAAGCGCACAGCACAACAGTAGAGTGCAACAGTCGAGTTAATGTCGTCTGACGAGTGCCGACTGGCGACTCTTACTACGAATTTACGATAAACGATAATGCGACGCGAGAACAACTGTCGTTCATTAAAAATATTATCATTCACGTGCGCGAGCACAGGGTGACCAACACTCGAGTTCGCTGGTGGAAATTATTCATAGGGATATTTGATTTTTCTACCACCAGACGTACTGCTCATCCGGCCGCGTTATCTGAAATGAAAACATTTGATATTGTAACATCCGAGAAGATTCGTCATATTATTTGACAATTTATCCATAAATTATATAAAAAAAAAATTTCGCCCATGTATACATTAATATAGTTCTTTTACTCAATTAAATTATTTACTGTTAAATGTCTATTTAGTCTTTGTATTATCGTTTGTTACGTTTGTCAGTAAAATCATGATATTGTTAGAAACAAATAACCGCGTTGTCGAAGAATCCATCAGTGTGAGAATTAAAAATGCTTTGGCAGGGTATGTCACACTTCTAAACTATATGCTACGTCAACTGTTGATAATTTATTTATTGCGTTTGCGTTGTAGAAACAAGCCGGAAAACACAAATATATACATATCGGATTATGCGGGAGTATTGTTCCACATTTCAAATTTAGAAGGCCAAAAAAATCAGCTTAGGGTGAGTGTGATGTTTAGCTCTGTTATTGGAAATCAGTTTGTAAAATAAATATGTATTATGTGGCAGGTGAGCATAGCTTTGAAATTCTATGCTGAACTCCAGCAACACGGAGCAACAGAATTATTAAACCGTGTGTATGGGTCTTATGTCACAGAACCAGAATCTGGTTTTAATTTTTCTTTGCTAGTTGACCTAGAAAAAGTTCCTGATGATTGGGAATTGTTAGTAAAAAAAATTGGTAAATTTAAACGTAATTGTTTCGCTTCAGTATTTGAAAAGTATTTTGACTTTCAAGAAAAGGGGGAAGAAGGCCATAAAAGAGCTGTGATTAATTATCGAGAAGATGAGACTATGTGAGTTACAAATTGATTTGATGTTGAAATATTTATACAACAATTCTTGTGTATTAGGTATGTGGAAGCAAAAGCAGATCGCGTAACTGTTGTATTCAGTACAGTATTCAGAGATAGTGATGACATAGTTTTAGGTAAAGTATTTATGCAAGAACTGAGAGAAGGCAGACGAGCTAGTCAAACTTCACCTCAAGTATTGTTTTCACACAAAGAACCACCGCTTGAACTGCAAGATACTAATGCTCGTGTTGGTGATGAAGTAGGATATATAACATTTGGTAAGAAATCAATAGACATTTGAATTTTCCTTGATAAATAAAAATAACTGTGCTATTGAAAAACCATGAACATTTTTTTTTGAGAAATTAATTTAATTTTAGTTTTGGTAAATCAATGAACACATTAAAAAAATAAAACAACTAATTTACCTTAATTAATTTTAGTGTTGTTCCCGAGACACACTAATCGTGCAGCTCGTGAAAATACTATTGATTTGATTCATATGTTCCGTGACTATCTACATTACCACATCAAGTGCACGAAAGCATATATACATTCATGTATGCGAGCAAAAACAACTGACTTCATTAAAGTGCTCAACAGAGCTAGACCAGAATCTAAAAAATCTAACGAAAAGAAAACTATTAGGTAAGTAAAATTTAAAAATACATTTTTTACTGATTATTAACGTACATTTATGTCTTAAATCTTATTAAAAGCATAGAGCTTAAAATATATTTTGTCTTTGCCTCTTTCTCACAAATATGAAATTAACATTTTAATTCTTGATCATTTTATCATACCACCTAATTTTGTTTATTTTATTTTTAAGACTTTCTTATCAACTTAAAGAACTCCAATCATTTGTTATAAAATATATAATATATCTTTATAAAAAATAATATAATCAAAAAAGATGTGATTCAACAATAAACTTAACATTTATTTTATGACTTATGAAAAATGTATATTTGACAATATAGAATTATAAACACATAGGTATAAAAGATAAATTAGTCAATAGAATTATAGGTACATAAATAATTAAATAATCAACAATTTATAAAAATTTACTTGGATGAACAATACAAGTAATAATAAATATAATCAAAGTAATGATATTTATTACTTAAACACCAAAGAGAGTGGGTGAATATTATTGTGAAAGATAATGTACAAAACAATCATTTTAACATCAATTTAAAAAAATAAATAAAATAATAGTACTTATATTATTTAGAGATATTAAGTATTAACCAATAAAATTGCTTAGTTTACAGATGTATTAGATAGTATATATAATTACACATATATGAGTATTACAAATTAATAATAGAACCATATAATAACACATAATATAAATAGGGATGGGCCGATACCACTTTTTACTGATACTCGATATATGCTACAGATATATAACTGATACCAGATTTATTAAAAAACATAATTTTTGGCAAAAACTATGAACAGATTAAAGTATAACCGATACCACCAACAGATATCAGATAAAACTAATACCCGATAATACAAATTTTTCATACTAGCATTGATACTGTCATAGACCTAATCAATAAATATTTAAATTTGTAATTTTATGCTAATCTATTTGTTTTTTTCTTTTGTATCTGTTCAAATATTGGTTTCAAAATAGATCGATACCGATAAAATTGATATTGACAATCGGTTCTAGTTTGGGCTCATCCTTAAATATAGCATTATATTACAACAAAAAATTAGAGAGAGAGGCTGGTTAGCCTAACCTAACCTGGTACCCAATTAAAATGAGTTTGTTATAGTTATTATAATACTATAATCTGTTACTTTGATATTATTTACCATACTATTTTTCTGGAAAATGTTAATGATTGTTTTATTAAATTTATTGCTGAAGTATGTTTTTTATGTAGTAATTTAGTATAACTACAGAAACAATTGCCACTGATCAGTATGCATGTATTGAATAATGAACAATTTCATACACAGAAAATAAATGTATTCTAGATTCCACTATAATAACAATTTACATTATATCTTTTTTTTTGCTATAATAAGTAGTATAATTAAATCTATTATTTAAATATACAAATATAATGACTTTGTAATTAATTAATGTTTCAGTGGCAGATCATTCATTCGAAAGGACTGAAAAATTATTTTACCTTTTCAAATATTGTATAATTAATAATAAATAATGAAAACATTGAATTTATTTTAAATTAATGTGAACAACATTGATTTTTAGTCTAGTATGTATAAATATTGTTAGCTAATATAACTAACCATTGTTTTAAATTTATAAATAGTAAAAATAAAGTTGTGTATTCATCTTTCTAATTTTTTTTTTAAATTTTATTATTATTATTATATATATTATATATATCATTTATTTAATTGGAACAATAGTATTGCATTTATATTAATTTAAATTACAATAATAAATTATTTATTTATTTATAAATTGTTATTAATTAAACTTTAATTTACAATTAACTGTCATCTGCAAAAGGATTTTTACTTTCATCATACTCATCTTTGAATGGATTTTTATTATCATCGTATTCCATATTATCATCATCTTTATCAAACGGATTTGTGTTTTGTTGTTGTATAGTTTGTACGGATAATATTGGACTCAGTCTTGATGGTGTTTGTACCACTGGAGCTACGGGTTTAGGTGTTAATAATACAGGAGATGATACCAATTTTGATTTAGTTAGTTGGTTTTCAACTGTTGACAGATCATCAAATAGGCATCGACCAAAGTATTCAGATATTAGTGTAAAACTATCCGTGGCTCGTTCTAGCTGACTATGGAATGCTTCATTGTAATCTTTTATCTGGCCCTAAATAAAAAATAAATTTACAATAAAAAGTATTTATAATTTATATATACATATATGTATTACTAGTCATTGTTAGATAATTTTTGTCCAGCAGCACAACACTAAGAACTAAGCCCGGTGTCATACTAACAGACATTCACATCGGAAAACAATACAAAAATATTTTCCACCAAATTTCTAGTATATGCATTTAAAACAATGTGTTTTGATATCTGTGGAATCCACAAGTCAATTTTCTGCAAGTGTGACTCCAGCCTAAACTATGGTTATCAAAATTTGGCACTATTAACCTACCATTAACAATTAAAAATCTTTATAATTTTCTGTAACCTACAATGACATAGAACCAGGTCACCAAATAGCAGCCTCCAGGCTATTTATTTTCATTAAAATTAACTAAGATTTTTATTGTATTTAATTATTTTTTTTAATTTAACATACACTTTAGTGAGTCATGAGGTTAAGCAACACCCAAAATGCTTGTTAAGTATTAATGTAGTCCTCCAAAAATATTAGTTGAAGACCCCTGGCATTTAGAATACTTAGTATTATCAACATTTATTTCATATAATATTTTAAATCATGAACCGATAGTTTTTTTTTTTATACCAGTTGTTGGCTGATAGATGAGTATAAAATGGATAATAGAGAAACTATAGTTTAAAAAAAATGACTGATAAACAACTGCTTAACCACCTGAATGGTCTATTGGTCTACTAAGTTACAAGACAACAACCATATTTTATTAAAATTTACCTGAGTCCGTATGATATCCATTATTTGTTTATTGTTAGGAGTACAAGCGGGACAATCATCATCGCTTTCAGAAAAAGCTTGGAAACAGCTAAAATAAAAATAATTGTAACAGAAATTGTATTAAATAAATTAGTAACAATTTTAAGCTGATTGCTTTTATATCACGATATTAAAATATATATAAAAATAAAATGAAATATTCTTAATATGAATGTAGTATTTAAAATGTTTACTAACTGTTGATGGTATGAATGTTGACACATAAAATGTATACTGGGAAGTTCTAATTGGTTATTGCAAGCACTACAGCGCAAACCTTGAAAAACGACAGCGCTGAAAAATAAATGTTCATTTTTAATATTTTATTTTAAGAAATTGAATATTATGTGATATGTCATTATTAAGTATGACTGTACGTACCAATTTTTTAATTTTTCTATAGTGTGTTTTAGGGTTTCTGTATCTTTTTGATATTTATCAACCATTTCTTTATCCTTTTCAAGGGTTTTTTTTTCAGCGCTAAACAAACTGGTTAGATAAGCTCGAACATGGCCAATATTAATGGTTTTAGATTTAGCCAATGATGTAATAGTAAAATGAGCTGACAGGAGAGATTTTCTTTCTATTAAAACAATTAATTATTATTAATATTTTACAGTGTTATAAAGTAGACATTTATTGATATATATATTTGAGTAATTTAAAACATTATGAAACAGTAGGTCAGCTTTGCCTGCTGACTAGTGTGTGTATCGTGTATGAGGAATCCTGCACGAAAAGACTACTAATTTTTTTACTGTTGGACATTAGGTTTAAGCACATTTTTTGAGTTGGACAAAAATCCAAAAATACAATTTATTCAAATCACAAAATCTAAATTTAAAATAAATAATAGAATTTTCTTATTCAATATTATGTTTGACAATTTCAATTTTCAAGTATAGAAAGTCAAAATACAACAAAAACCAACTTAGTAGATATATTGGTTTATTGTATCTGTATGTCTACAGTTTGTCTACTCTAAGTCATAACCCTAAAAAATAACCTATAGGTAATAATTAATATTATAACAAATCTCAAGATTTATATTAAATATATATATACATAAGAATACAGTTATCTCATTAATGTAATTTAATAAAGGACGTGGATTTTAAAGTTGAGCTCCCAAATGTTCAACACTGTCTAAACAAAACTAGCCTAAAGATTTACTCAAAACTAAACAAAATACCAGCTTATTATTATTAAAAAAAAAAAAACAATTAACACTGTATTAATTATTGTACATACCAATTTCATTTAATATCTCTTCCAACATAGAAGGTGGAAACATGTCATCTACCATTGCTGTATTAAACACTAATATCCATAATTTTGATTCTACATGTCCATATCTCCTACAACATTCTATTGCACCAATGTAATCATTTAGAGACAAATAATAGCGAATTAACTTAGAGTACCTGGAAAAAAAATTATAGTGGTTATAATGTTAATGTTTTAGACAAATAATGATTGAAAATAAATTTTTTAGGTTAGGTTAGTTTTTTACTAACTGTTTGTTGCGTTCAAAAATATAGACGATGGCTGGTTTAAATTCAAAAGACGTGGCCAAGATTAAAACTTGATAGTGGTCACATGTTTTAATATCTGAAGATTCTAGAATATTAACAATTTTCTTTTCAATTGTGCTACGTTTTTCTTGATTGTTTTCATTTTTCCATACAATTAAGCAATGTTCGATGTATGTATTCAATAATGATGTAGACCATTTATCTAAAAACTTGAATAAATACATTAATTAAATCATTCTGACTATTATTAAATATTAGTTATTACTTTTCAAGTAACTTACATTATCAAAATGTTCCAAAAAATCCACTAAACATTCAGAGTCGTCAAGCAACAAATAAATGAAATCTTCAGGTTGAGCTAAATTTCCAGACAGGTCTACCTTAAAGAATGATAATACAATTTATATTTAATACAGACTTCATTATCTTAGAATAAATTAGGCATTTACATTGGTTGTAGTGAAACAGGTGGAGCATAATTTCTTCAAAAAAGTGACAGTGTCTTTAGGAACATTTTCCATGAATACGTTATTATATTGCTTAATTGTCTGTACTGACTAAAATGTAATAAAATATATTAATCAATTATATTAATTGCTATTAGTAATTACTTAATAGTAGATATAATAATAACAATATGGTACCTGTTCAATAGAAAGCTTTTCAATATATTCTAAAGCAGATGTATACTCATGACGATCTTCCAGAAGTATTTTTATGTACAATGAATGTCTACCATGTTTTTCAGCTAATGCAAGCGCATTTTCAGGTGATGACTGCCTACAAACTTTTATGGCAACATCCACATCAAAATCAATGTTTTCGTCTTTTATCTGTATTGAATACAATAAAAAATTATTAAATATAACATGTTAGTTTTACTTTGATAAAAAAATCTAAAATGTTATAATTACTACAATAAATTCTTGAAGTTTGTCTAGACTGTTTAATTTTGAATAGCAGTTGAACAATAACATTGTATGGTCTTTAGTTGCATTACCTGATTTATGTAAAGCATGCAAGTATGTAGTAAGACTGTCTATATATTGAGAATCTAAAAACTAAAAATATATAGAGCATTAATAATGTATTTTAATTTTTATATAATTTATACATGAAAATATTTACTTTTTTGATAACATAAGATGGTTCAAGTTTTCCAATTGTTTTAATATATTGTTCTACAGCTCCACTGTGATCCCCTTTGGTATACAAATGATCACCATATTGACGAAATATATCAATCAGAGCTTGAGAATCGTACTGCTGACATTTGGCCATACGTACCGCAACATCATACAAGTTTTTCTTAAATAATACAGTCAATTTTGATTGCAAATCTTTTTCTATCAACTGTGATAAACATCCTTTGGTTGTCAAAATATACAATGATCCCCACTCTGGTAAAACTGATAAAATGTCTTGCATAGTAGTAGTATAAATTATAAATTTATTTTGGATATCCAACACGGTGATTGAAATAGACTCAATTTCATCACTAAAAAAATAATTTTTAATAACAGTAAGTCACTTAAAATGTTATAAATAAGGGAGCATGTTAAACAAATCTTACGAATGTTTATTGGTAGTAGAGACAGTAATAGCATTTAATGGTTTTCCTCTTTCTTTGGATACTATAATTAAATAATTTCGAAACCATTGAAGAATAATTTTTTGACCACCAACAACATAGCATGGTCCACGACTGTCAACAGTATAACAATAAATGGCCTAAAATAAAATAAATAAAAATGTGTAGCCTAGAATACAAAGTTAAAATTTGTATCTTTCAAGGGCTTACATCTTCTTTTGCAATCATAAAATGACTATCAGGTCCATTCACTAACACAGAACACTTAAAATCACATCCTACTGCATCCAAAACAGTCTAAAACAAAGCATTTTTAAGTTTTAATATCTGAATGTTACATAAAATATCATAAAAGTTATAATTAATAATAAATATACCATAGGACAGGAATCTTTGGAAGTAACATTAAATTGTTGCACAGATGAGGCAGTAGACACAAAAAGGTACCATTGATCCTTGCTAACACATTTGAAAGCCATTCCGGTTATTCCTTGACCCAACTCTTTTAACATCTTGGGCTTAGAATTTCGATCTCTAGACAAATCTCCTTTAAACAATGCTATACAACCGTCTACAAATCCAACAGCCATTAACAGACGATTGTCAGTAGCACACAATGTAGTAGGTTTTTCAGATTTTGGTAGTCTTATAGAACGTATACATATTGGAGTGCTTTGACGATCTCTTCGTTCTAAATCCCAAACTTTGAGAATGGTATTGGTATCTGGTTCATCTTCCTAAATGTAAAAGTTTAGGTAAATAACAAATATTATAATCTTTATTAATAAATAAATAATGAATACATATAACAAACACTAACCCCAATTGTAACTAAAAAACTACTATACTGTAGTTGTGTAGAAAGAAGAACTACAGACTGATAGGCTCGAAATGTGGTAACTTGAAACGTACGTGTAATCAAATGTACTAGACCATCATCATCACATGTTATCAAGTGACCATGTCCACTACTCGTTGAAGTTATTTTAGAGCTCTAAATAAATAAAACAAAACATTAGATATTTAACAAGTTTGAAAAAAAAAAGATCTCAATTTATGGTTTCTTCTAAACATTTTTCTAAAACAAGCACTCAAATTAAATTATGTTAATATTCAGAGCAAAACAACCAAGCTCCTGGATTAAGCAATTGAGAATTTTTTTCTTTTGTCGCTTAATACTTTTTAAATTCATATTATTTTATGTAGCCTATTAATAGATTTGAAATTAGATAAATACAGACAGATAGAACACACCAGAGTCAAAAGGTTAATTTTTTAAGACTTTATTTTCTCATTAAATTTGGTGTAAAATACAGCTATAAATTAACAAAATTACTTACACCAATTGTTTGAGATATTTTTTTAGAATCTGCATTGTGAATGATGTCGAAGAAATTAAATTTTCGCCACTGAAACATAACAAAAATAAAATAAGTAAATCAATTTTATAAAAAAGCAATATTACAGTCCTGACCAGACGATGTATTATAGTTTATCTAATATGGTCAAATACAAATTACCACAACTATCGAATTCAAATCAAAAAACTCACTTCTAAAAAAGACATGATGGATTTTTTTACTCGAACGTTAGGGAAAACATCTGATGAAAAATTAGACTTTGGCGGATTTAGTGAAACGAATAACAGAACATATTATAATTATGACAGAACAACCTGAGCAGCTACAAGCACAGAACAATAGTCAAGATGAAGACAAAAGATAAAACTTCAAACTTAAATACTAAACAATTAAACGGAATGAGAGCTATTTTTATCGCCCATAATAATTATATTTTGGCCGGTGGGCGGTGGCCGGTGGATACTGACTAGTGACTACTGGGTCGTAATGCCGTAATGGGCTATATTATATAGGCAGTAGGGACCGTAGCAGTGTGTGAATTCGGTTATCAATTATCGAAAAAATGTCATCTGATAACGTTATCACTTATCGTGGTCGTTGGGCGGCGACAACAGCGGTAATCAACGCGGTTACTTGTCACATGCTACCACGACCAGGGTGTGGTTGTATGGCGTACAATCACTTAACCAGTGACCAGTAACCGCAAGCCAAGTTGACTTTTGAATTTTTGAAATAAAGCCCACTTAGAATGCGCTTGCCCTACAAGTTACGACGAGCCGTCGACGGTTATCATGAACCGTAAAATCCCGGAGCTTTTTAAGTGCGTCCGACTAATAGTGTCGAATAATTGAGTCCGGTCTCTAGTGTGTATTTCGGTGTCCGCGGCCCGTGATTTCATAGACGGCGAATCGGGCGCCCATTTTCGCGTATTGTTGTTGTTATCGAATGTGCCCACGTATCGGACGAACGCGATTGGTCGGTGGTAAAAATTTTTTGAAAATCAAATATGGTGTTGCAACGCTCCAAAAACGCGCACTTTTTTACAATCAATGTCCGCCGAACACGGCCCGTACGAGCTCCGCGATCTGTTTTAGGGTGTCCGCGAACGACGTCCACTCGCTGCTGACCAACGGACAGCATTAGCTTGGCCGGGGCGTGACCGACGACGGAGACCCGATCCGTTCCCGACAGACAGACGGACGGTCTAGTCGAATCTCTCCGGAGAGACGCGGCTGACGAGCGAAGGATCCTCCGGCGGGACACGACTTCTAGGCGGCGGCAGCTGAAGGGAGGTCGATCGAGCTTTCTCGTCATCCGTCAAGTTTCTCCGACCACGGCTCGACCATGTCCAACGCAGGTGGGTACAAACGGTGTAGGACGACGAAAACTACAATCGTACGGTTTGCTTTCCTCTGGCCCATTATTTTTTTTCTTGTGTTTGTTTTGCTGGTCAAGCTTTAAACCGCAGCCTGCGCTGTCTTGGAATGTCGTGGTTACTGTTATTCTAGTCCTGGCGCTTGTAAACAGTAAATCTAACTGAAACCGAGACTTATTTGTTTGTTTATCATTTTTTTATAAAGCATTTAAACTGTATTCACCAGGAATATTAACTTTATTATATATTACAGATATACTGATAGGTATATTAATCTGATTTTTTAAATATATTTAATACACATGTATAATATAATTTTAAAATAATTTTTGCGAAAATTAAAAAAAATATTCCACAACAATGGATGACATATAGACAATAATACAATGGGTAATGGATTCTGTTATTTTTAAAATCATCAATTTAACAATGCATAGTCAACAAAAACAATAATAAATAATAACTTAGTTTCTATTAGGTATATATTTAATTTCAAATGGGTAGTTGTATGAAATTCTAACTTCTAGTTTGGAAATGAGTTATCATGACTATTTACTTACGCTCATTTTAATATCAGATCTTTTGATTTAAATACATTAACCTATTTAATCATTGTTTTTCCAGTGTATCTACAATCTACACATTGTAACCAAAACAATTTAAAAATCCATTTACTGAATATAAAACCATTAGTATATTATTATCTTTATACATTTTAAATTATCTTATTCATAACTGCCAAATGCCCAATTGATTTTTATATTTATGAAAATTAATTCTTTCATACTAATTTTGAGTTGTTTTGACCACAAAACTATTCATATTTCCTTTTTTAGAATCTAGAGGTCGTTCACCTCTATCAGTTATAATAAATATCAATATACTATATATATATTGTATACTCACAATTAATAATATTACAATTCATACATTTAAAAAACTATGGACATACAATTTGACCAAACAAATATTTAATGAAAATTAGTGTTTTATTATACCTATGATGTTAAGTATTATAGTAAAAATGTTATACAATTCATCTTAACTTAAATAAAGTGTATTATACAGATGTTTTGTTGAACAAATTACAGCAAACACAAATAAAGTATTATGATTATGTTTTGTATATTCATTTTACCTCCTATGTGCATAATCATCCTTTGAAACAATTTTTTGCTGTGCGAATAATACTAGTATTTATTTTTAATTTAAATCTTCAGTTTTTAAAAAAACCTTTAACCTTTCTTTATTATTATCATTATCACTTAAATAATATATCTAATTTATATTGTTTCAGTTATTAGCTAGTTTAAACGGTATTTGTTACTTAATTAGGTATTTAGTTACTATTTTTAAAAGTTAAATGTTTTCAGTTTTCACCAAAGACGCCATATGAAAGAAAAAAAAATATCTTTCTCTTGTAATTCTAATATATTACTGATTTTTTTATTTTTTATAAAGTATCCATTTATGCATAAATAAATAACTTAATTATATTACCTTTCTTTTTCTTTAGATTTTGATAGCCAAGACTTGAGTGGTCCAAGTGTATTGGATGGTGATTACTTAACCATCTTAAGTACTTCCGACAAGTTAATGTCTGGTGAATATGAAGCTATTGAGCGACTCCAGGCTGAACTAGATTTATTTGATGATCCAAATAGGACTGAAGAAATTGTGGAACAAATGGCTGTAGAAAACCATCTTGATATGATTGAAGAAGAAGTTTGTAGTTATCCCGGTGATATGGCAGGAATTAAAAATGAAATAGTATTAGAAAGTGAATTAATAGATGAACCTCATCAACCTCTGTTGACCTCATCACAAATTAAGATAGAAAATATAGATTCAGATGATGAAATTGTAACTTTAAAACAATCTCAATCACATTCTCAGTCTGAGATGTTATCTGTTAGTAGTTCAAGCGCCATAAAAAGAAGTGCACCCCAAACCCTGCATGGAAGTCAACAATCAAAAAAACCTGTATGATAGAACTTGAATAAAAAAATATATAATAACATTTTGATCATTATTTCATTTTTTTTTTTTTAGTTACTTACAAAAGTAATGGTTAATACATTACCAAGTACAAGTACTGGAAGAAGTACTCAGCCGATTTTATTAAATGTTCCAATTGGACAACGTCCACAATTAGGTTCAACTAGGACCTTTACAATTGCACAAGCTTGCAAAATGGGTTTAATTTCTCCAGGTTGTCGAATCCAACAAGTAACTTCAAATCCAAGCACAACACAAAATAAAGTATGTTATAATTAATTTTTTAGTTAGAATACATATTGGATGAGATATTGTGATAATTCTCAATTTCTCTTATTTGTATGTCCTTCAATTTGGGCTGTTTTTTAAAATATTTTCCTACTACTCCAACATTTTTAAAGATGCTAAGAAGGTCATATATAATATGTTATTTTTTTTAACTACTGTTGCAATATTTATTTTATTTTTATTATGAAATGTAGAATATAGTAGTGAATAAAATGTCTGGGACCATGAAAAAAGGACCAACAGGTATCTTGAAGTCATCTGGACACACCAAAATTTTGCCAGCACCAACTCTAGTCACAACTAAAAATCCAATGATGCAACAGCAAAAGTTTTTTATACGACAAGTAATAACAAATATAAATAAAAATAATTTTAATAGATTAATATATTTTCTAGAGTTAAGCGAGTACTTCACTTAACTTAAATCTAGTACTCGCTTAACTAGACTGTTTTATTGAAAAAAATAATGTAAAAACTATGAACTATAATTGCATTTTTAGTATTAAAATACTTTTTTAGTAAATGTCAATAAGTACTCCCTCAATTTAAAATACTCTAGCAATTTTTAGTAATTGATCCTTTTCGAGTTAACCTTTCGGTAGGCGCGCTACTATGTATTAGACGAGCAGGCGCGTGTCATACTTTATACGACAGAATGCTTTTCATGTATATTTAATTAAAATGAAGGATAAATAAATAATTTGTACTAGAAATATTTGTTTGTAACATTTTACTCCTCGTATGTATATATTATTTTATGAATTTATACATATTTTTTTTATAATTTTTTATGATAATTTCAATATAATTGTTAATAAAACACGATTTTTTTTCTATTTCTTACTAAATAAACATATACGTCATTGTGGAATAGGAAAAACCCCAGTATTAATCGGGATACGTAGATAAAAGTTATGTCAATAAATCTATAATTGTCGTACAAAATGCGCATACGCGCCTGCTGAAAGGTTAAGTTGGGTATTCAAGTACTCGACTAGACTCAACATTAAAAAAATATATACTTGCCTAACTTTAATATTTATTTTTGCTTCCAGGGTAGCCTTTACAAACAAGGCACGCTAGTGTCAACTAGCAATGGTGCAAATCAAGTTATAAGATTACCATCTATTGTTAGCCAGTCGTCATCATCAGTATCATCTCTTCAACACATACGACTGCCAACAGTTAATGCTTCAGCTGTTGCGGGTCTACAACAAGTTAGAATGCCAGTAACCTCAGGAATACAACAAGTGCTACCCAATAAACAAGTAATACTAACCAGCAACAGTTAATTGTTATTAAAATAATATGAAACTGTATTTTTAAATTGTATTAGGTTCAATACATAAGACTAGTACCTACAACAGCCACAAGTAGTTTAGGTTCATCTACTGCTTCTGTTGTAACTACAACAACAACAGCTACAGCGATTCCAAAGCAACCGCAAATAGTTACGTTATCAACTTCGACACCAAAATCAAACATTAAAACTACAACTGTGGCCAAGACTTCTACAGCTAACAATCAACAGCCAGTTACAAATCATATAAAAGTTTTTACTGCTTCACCACATGTATGATTTCCAATTTCCAATTATTTATTTTTATTATTAAATTGTAAACATATTTAATTTTTATAGACTATGACATCTAGTCAACAAAGACCAATATTACCTGCAAGTAAACCTAGTACAAGTTCATCAGTAGAATCAAAAAAACCTAGTAGTTCTAATAGTTCTAGTATTCCATCAGTAAACATTACAAGTTCTAAGCAAGTATGTTCAAACAAATTATACTATTCAGAATAGTATAATCTAACTCAAACAATTCAATTTTCTAATATTATGTTGGTAAATAATTTAGGTTTCATTTTCCAAAGTCACGAATAGAGAAGACATAATTGATGATACTATTCCTGTAAGAAAAGAAGATAAAAAAGAAACAAACTTAACTACCCCAACTTTATCAAAGATTGGGAGACCATCAACTTCTGCCGCACTTGTGTTATCCGAAACAAAACCCAAATCAACAAGTGATGTGAATAAAACAAAAAAACCTTGTAACTGCACTAGATCACAATGCCTTAAACTGTACGTTAAATTCCTTAAACATTTTTAGAGCAACAATACTGACAGATTAATGTACATTGTTATAGTTACTGTGATTGCTTTGCCAACGGTGAATTCTGTTACCAGTGTAACTGTAATTCTTGCTCAAACAACATGGAACATGAAGAGGAACGAGCACAGGCAATTCGCTCAGTATTAGATAGAAATCCTAATGCATTTAGACCAAAAATCAAAAGCTTTGTAGGTCAAGCCGAGCGACAACATACCAAAGGATGTAACTGTAAGAGATCGGGATGTTTGAAAAATTATTGTGAATGCTTTGAAGCTCGTATAGCATGTTCACAAAACTGTAAATGTATTGGATGTCGTAATATGGAGGATGACTCTCATACTTCATTTGGGGACCATCCTGGATCACTTAGTGTAGACAATTTAAAAACCAGAACAAAATCAGCGAATTTTGTAACATCATTTGGTAGCATGCAAGCTGCAAATGCCATACCAAGGTAAAAAATATAAAACTATTGATACACTATGTGTGGGTTGCATAAAGATTAGTCTGTAAATTCGTTACCAGCCGTGTAATTTACCGGTCCAGTAAGGTTTAATGATTGTGTAAAACTATGGGTGGGTTGCATAAAGAAATATTAAATTATTGATATCCGCGGTTACCAAATAAATTAAACCACATTTAATTTAATAAATTTGAATAATGATAACACATATTATTTAATAATAAAAAAATCATCATCACTAGATGAAGACAAAGTTAACGAATCCATTGATTATTAATTTTAAAAAGAAACAAAGAAAATATTTAATTAATGAGTCCAAACAAATAATTAAATAAACAATTCACTTTTCATTATCAAAAATGTCACCAATAACATTGATAACATTCATATAATTAATCGATCTGTAAGTTACAGAACCAAAATCCGATCTGTAGTTTACAGGTCTAGTAGTCGATAGTTTACAGAGCTATTACCACTATCGGGCGTTCAAGCAACACCTACTTTTATTTACAGAACTGTTAGCGGTTAACGATCAATAACGGCTCGGTAAGTCACTACAGGACGTTTATGCAACCCAGCCTGTATTTCATTTTTTTTTTTGGTTTCATCTACTTTACTTTAAAGGAGCACAAAACTCCAAAAACAAGTTTTTTTCTTCATTTGAAAGAATGTTTAGTTCTAAGAAAAATAGTATAGGTTTATTGTTTCTATTCTCATTATTCAATGAGGAATTGAAAAATGACAAGTGATGTCATTGGGCTGGGCTTGCCATAATTTCCTATCTTGTACTTGTTGAGTTGCTTGCTCACACATTAATTTACTTACTTTTAAAGTATATTTTTGAATTTTTGTTGTACTAATGTGATATGCACTGAAGACATTAGTGGAACGCTGGCACCAGAATTTGTCTCAAGTGTTTTTCACATGTAAGATAGTTAATTATATCGAGCCCAGCCCAATGAAGTCACTCAGCTATTCTAAATATCCTAATATCTACTGAAATTTACATTAGATTTTGATTAAATCGTTTTTTTGTATTGTGTTCTCCTTTAAATTAGAACTGTTGCGAACTTGATGTCACAAAAATTAATGTCTTATTTTTCAGTCAACCATTCAAATTTTTTACTAATGACGTAGTACAAGCTACATGCCGGTGTCTTTTAGCTCGCGGCATGGAAGCTAAAAAATTAAACGCTGGTGCTGAGGAATGTCAGCGTATAATAATCGAAGAATTTGGACAATGTCTTGTCAAGATCATGGACTTAGCGTCTGAAAAATCTTTTTTATAGTCAAATAAAATTATTTAAATTATATATGTATAGTCCGCCTTAATTCTTGTCTGTACCCAAATTTAATTTGTGTATAATTTATTGATTACTTTAATTATATTGTTTGTTTTGTGTTGGAAAATTCTGTACATAATTTTTTATGTATACGTAAATATTTTTTAAGTCACGTGCATAAGGTATTCAAATGTTTTTATTTTCAAATTTTATTGACTTGTGTGTAAAAAAAATTTCTTAATATATTTATTACAAATTTAACATTAAAAAGCCTTTTTATTTTTGGCTATTAACTGTTGAGCCTTTTCCTTCACATTGCCATCTCTGAATATTTCGTTTTCTGGTTTTACACGGAATGGTGCAAGTAGTTCCTTTGTCTTCTTTGCTTTACGCTGTATTTTATTATTGGTATACTTGTCTTTCTTACTATCCTTCAAGGAACGTCGTGTCTAAAAAAATATATAAGTACATATTATACCCATGAAGACATTTATGCTTTTTCTTTTAAAAATACTTTAGCTGGAGTAACATAAAATGGATTTTCCCAAAGAGTTTCACCACAAAAACTTCCTTTAAAAATACGAATTGGTTGCAAAACAAATCTTGGTCCTACAACAAAGTTAAATAAATTTAGAACATAAACTTAAAATCAATTGGTTTAAAAACAAGAATTTCACTTACCAATTTCAGCTATTGCACCATTCTCGTCCAATATTTGATAGTTCCTAAACCATATTTTGTTATCCAATACAGAGAAGTTTAAAACATTATCAACAAACGGTTGACTTTTGGGATGATGGTTTGGCACACCGAATATTTGTACAAACATTTCTCGTAACAAAGAATATTGTGGATGCGCATCGAATGAATTATCAAACGACAAAAGTGGTCGTGATCCTTTTAAGCAATTGCCAGTTAATTTTAGTTCAGCACTTGTAAATACTAAAATCACAAATATAATTAGTTTAAAAGATGTTCCGATTTGCACCATATTCAAATTACTTACTACTTTCCACATTAAACTTAATACTAGGTCCATCTGGTGAATTTGAAAACCACATGTACAAATCTCTTTGAAGCCTGCCATCAAATAAAATGCATTTGTTACAATGAGACATCTTGCACATCTATCAAAAAGTAAACATCATAACAATGTTAAAAATAAATATAAGGTAACATTTAAAAAAAGAAAGAATTGTTAATTCAACTTACTTCGTTGACCACAAACAAATTTTCTTTACGTTCCATCTTGTTTGCTGACTTTGCGTGAGGTAACATTTTGATTACATCTTTCATCAAATGGCGATGTTGAAAACTAATCCCCCGAGTACCAAACACCAAAACTCGTTCTCTGTTTACCCATTTAGCCTAAAATCAATAAAATTAAAATAGTACCGTAATTATATACATTTGAAACTGGTTTGCTATGGCGCAGTCACAGATTGTAAAATATTTATCATCTGACCAATTGAGAAATAGAAGTATCATGCGATACAATCAAATGATAAAGCACATACCTAAATATTTTTATAATATGATGAAAAAAATATTGAAAATAATATTAGGTATTAAAAAGAAAATATCAGCTGACCTTTTCCCTCTATAACTATAGCAAAACCAACCAATCTTTGCATTACTTATTAGTTATTAGTCATGTTGTACAAAAACTGCTACCTAACTAACCATATTAAATTAAAAAATTACTGTTAAAAATCAATATTTTCAATGGTTAAAAATTAAAATATTCAAGTAGGTAACTTTTTAAATTAGTTATTAATAACTTATATTGATTAAAATATTCTTTTAAGCAAGACACTTGCATTTTGTAATACCTTTTTCTATGTGGTATGGAAACTGTTGGGGGAATTGAGTTAGCATTAATTTCAGTTTGTTTTACTAACCCCTAATTTTAACAGTTTAGCTAAAAAAGGAGAATGACAAAGTGGGGTTTAGCTATACTGGGTATGTAAAGATATAGCTCTGACATAGTATTCATAAAAAACAAATTTTGGCCAACTATATAAGTCTGTAACTCCTAAGACTGAAAAACATACCATATAAACATTTTTAAAACGCTGCCTAAAAAATGGCGCCACACCCGCAACTATTGTCTTATAAACGTACTACATAGAAAATTTCTTTCAGCAGTTCCAATTTTGTGTAGTAACCTATAATAATAAAAGGAATTGACCTATTATCAAAATTTGAGGTAAAAATATTATTTGTTTTTTAACAAGGGTTTTTACGATATTTTAATTTCCAATTTGGAAATTATGAGAATTTTCAAATTTTAATATTTTACATATTCATAACTTGCTTAATAACTAAAATAAAGTAAATATCCTATGTGAAAACACAGATAATTTTAGTTAGGACAGATTTTTTAGTATGACGATAGGTCAATTCACTCTATTATTAAAAGTCACTACACAAAATCGGAACTGCTGAAAACCAATTTGCTATGTTGCACGTTTATAAGACCAAGTCACGCGAGTCTTCCTAAACAGAAAATATGGGTGTTGGAAGTTTTTTTTCGAGTATTCGATCGGTTCATAAACACTTTTGTTGTAAGATTATAGCACTAACCGAGCCATCTGGGCCATGCTCAACCTATGAGGTCTGCGCGTCTACGTTAACAGAGAATATATTATGTATAGAAGTAAAATGTAATATTAAAACCAAAGTATCATACCTTTTTGGTGACTGGTTCGTCCGAGCGTCGGACGAGAGGCAAAATCACCTTAGACTCATCTTCTTTTTTAACCACTTCCGTTTTTTGCTTCCTCTTCAAACCTTTTTTCGCCATTTTCAAGAAAATTCAACAACACGTGCGATACAACAACTGGGAACTGCGGTGTGTAATGTGTGTTCATATGTCTTGACTTTTCGGTGTTTCGGATTCTGATAAGTGATAACAGAATATATTCGGATAGCACGAGATAACGTATCGTCTGCCCGCTCAGAGTACCAACGTAACCTAACCGGCTCGTGGGTCGTACCATAGGAGCTTGCAGCCTGCAGCTCTGGCGCGCTGCTACTGAAGCAAAATACAATGATATTATGCTTATTAATTTATTTTTTATTAAATAAATATTAGGCATCGATTACCAACACGAAAGTACTGAGTGAAAATTTGAATTTAGAATAAACTGCGATCGCTGCTGTCGTCCGTCCAGAGACCTGAAGTTTCGAACATTTCGTTTGCGCTTCCTCCATACCGATAACTATAGAGACACTATAGACAGTATGACCTGTTAACAATTTGTTAATAGTTCTATGCCGATAACTTGCATACTGCCCGGCTCACACGCAGAAGTCAGCCACCAATTATTATTACTCTATATAAGTCGTATATCAGGTGATCCATTTTGAAGTGTCTACCGTCTAAAACTACACACATTATTTCGAAAATTTTAAACTTTTTTGAAAATATTCTCTTTGTATGATTTGATGTCCATTTTTAAACTAAATTTCTAAAAAAAAAATAATCGGTTTTTACTATTTTTTAAAAAAAATTTTTTATATTTTTGATTGACACCGTGCTTTGTTTATTGTAAAAAATGTCAGACAAGTAGTTCATTAGTTATAATAGTATTTAAAGTTTAGACTAGCCGAATGGTGGACAACATTCGCGAAGCACCCATGTGTACTACTCTACTCTGCTCGTCTTAACTTTAAATGCTTTTAAAGTCATAACTAGGGCTAGGATTTTGTAGCATTTGCATTTTCTTTCATAGTACTCCAGGACATAGCTAATCAAAAACAAAATTCGATTCATTCATCACAGAGTTCAAATATGCAATTTTGTTTTTGCTTTTTTTTGCATTTTCTTATGATATTTGTAAATAAATGCTTTTTTGGTAATTTTTTGTCAATTTATTAGCTTTTTAATTAGTTTTTGTTAATTATACGCTAACATTTTTAGAAGATTTAAGTACATATTTTTCTAATTTATTATTTATTAATTAATTTTAATTGTATTATTTGTATATTATATTTCGTGATTTCGTAGTGAAATATTATCGCCTTATCGGAAAATAGATTCTTATATTTTGTCAAAATGATTACCGAGTGGGGAGTAGTGGTTACGTAATACGTTGACTGTCTGGACTTCAGACACAATGAGAACGATATTTATTGACTTGTTTACTATATATTGTCTAAATTTACAATAATATTATTTAGCATTTACTAATTATAGGAATTTCTATGGAGGTTTATATTCGAGTGCTAGCGTACGGACTACGGAGTATTGTCGATATATGATTATGTGCCCGTGCCCGTATTACAATTGTTAAACTAAGGTTAAACCACCGAATTCGGCCGGTAAAATCAGTAGGTTAAGCGTAACCAAGGTTTAAACTATGATTGTAAAACATTCAAAAAAAAAAGTTGTGTAGACACTTCAATGAATCACCCTGTAAAGTGTTTGTAGGCACTCTGGCCTCTGCACTTTGCACTCACACTCTTCACTCTGATACGACAGATTAAATACAAATAATAGGTACAAGCATTATATAATCTGAGTGCTTTACTCAACAGTCAACAGTCGACTCTCTATAGTCTCTACAGCAGCTGCAGTCGTAGTGATATTAATATAATATTTTAAGTTATAACATTTGTACAATTGTAGTAATTGTTGGTACCGATTTGTGATCGTCACGCAACGACGACGTCCGTCGCAGAAGTGCAGAACGCCAGAACGAAGTACGAACACGTCTCACCGGACGCCGCGGCCGTCTCGATATCGAAGATCGAACGTCCAGTTCCACTCGTGAGCAGTAAGTCCACGCGCCGACCGACGACCATTTTCAATATCTCAAAATCATACTAAAAATAATCAAAATTTTATATAACCTTAAAAAAGTGTTATTTAGTTATATAATTTCTACCGAATATACGCACGTTGGTGGCGTGAAAGCAATTACCTCTATATACATCTCTCGCGTCCACCGCATTAGTATCCTATATCTTCACAATTTATTTACCGATGTTCAGGACTTAGATATTATCAAAATTAATCATGCCTTATAAAAAATGGAAGCCTGAGAACTTGGATTTCGAATCTCACGGTTGGTGCGAGCTCAAAACCTTCAAGACAGAGCTTCGCAGAATTTTGTACAAAAATATTAACCATCAAACACATCGTGACTTGATTTTAAATGTTATTAGCGATTTAAGTAGCGGATGCGGAAACGCCCCTTTTAGTGTTTCCGAACGTTTCCCAGATGATAAGATTTACGTTGACCTCAACCACCACTACAACGCCACAAAATTACAGTTGATCGCAACCGCGTGTTATTCTATTGACCGTGAAAACAGAGTTAATCAAAAAAACATTTCTGAAGACAGAATATTTAGAAGTATTAGAAAAACGAATGGTGCTATCAGCTCTTATATACATGCGGTCTTCGACCTTACTACACATCACAGCGATTATGGTGTTCATTTTCAGCAAATTTTTGGCATTTACACAAGAAATAGTTTTGAGAGTGCTTTAGGACTTGTCTGGACTTCATCATAAAAACCTGAAGTACAATACTTAGTATTTACTACTAATCGGTTATCTATACCGTCAAGCTCAACTACCTATTGGCTATTTTATATTTACAATATAGGTACAGAATTATACACTATTACCACAGAACAATTACACGCTATTACATTACTATAAGAACTTTCAACATTCGCGGGTTTTATAAATTTATCCCACGGTTAGCCACACACTGATATATGCGGTCAGATATCTTAACCTTAGTGAATTTTAATAATCTATTATAAACATAAATAAATAATAATCTATAAATTCAATTTTGCTCAGCAAGTTAAAAAAAAATAAGTACCACATTCACTAATGGTCACTACCTATCAAGTTAAATGTTTATCGAAAACACGATCCGTCGAGCCCTACAACTTTCGTTCAGTGCGCGAGTAACCCGTCAGTAACCTGTCAGTACTCATGTACCGTTTCCAGCTTTCCACTTCGTTCACGCATGGCTCAAAATGGTTCCCACCTGTCTCAGAATCTGTTTTGTTCTATTAATATTACTAAACGGTTATTAATTATTATAATATGTTTTTAATTTATATTGTAACATATTTTTATTATTTTTATGTACTACCTACCTAATTCTTTTAAATTTTAAGACACCCTTTAAAATGTAATTTTAATTTTCGATGTAGGGATCTATAAAAATTACATTGTACTTCATGATATTTTCTTATACACTTACCTGCGTTGTCTAGAAATTATTGTAAAGATGTTTAAAAAAGTGTTGAAGTCTATAGAAACATTTTTTTTTTTTTTGGAATTTATTACTTTGTTTTATTATTATTCTGATATTATATTATTGTATATTTGTATTTGTACCAAGGTGGATTGATATCAATCCACCTTGATTCGTTCAAAATTGAAAATTGTATGGCATTTTTGCCTTTATATTATGCTGCGGGAAACGTTATATTAATTATTATATTGAAAAACTTTATTTTATAGTTATTATAATTAATATGACTGTAATCTCAATATATTTAATCTATAATTTAATTATTATTAAAATGACAACTATAATATAATATGTTCGGCACGGACTATGATTATAATGGACTGGTCTCGAAGCATTATCAGTGGAACCGAAATGTCAAAATGACTAGGGAGTTTTAGGAAAACAGTGCCATCTATTATTCAGTTTTAATGATGACAATTCATAATATAAAATAATAACAACATTACAATATTTTTAATTTTAATTTGATAGTTTTTTAGGTACAAACAAGCTTTGAACATTTTTTTTTTCGCATTATTTTTATTTTTAAAAAAAAAAAAACAATATAACCACTCCTGAATATAACATCAATAGCTTCATTAAATTATGAAAATTTACTTCTAATGTCTTTATGCGTTTTTCAAATGGCTCTTCTAATTCACTCGACAGTAATTTATGTTTGAAACTCATTTCTGATTCATCTAAATTTATAGCTTCAGCATCCTTTAAAACATAAACATTAAATGAGTTAAATTATGTAGTTGTTTATAAACAATAATACATATTAAATCTAATGGAGCTCAGCATTCAGTAGATTGAGCATGTTAATGCACATCAAATAACTAGGACCACATTGTACTAGAGAATAATGTACTCACAGAAGTCCTGTTTTCAAATAATTTTTTTCGGCATGATGGTTTACTATAATATTGTTTAGCATAGCTGTGGTCAAAGTTAATAGAATGCCTTAAATCATAATTTATTATTCTATCTTCAACATTTGAATTAAAAATAGAAGGAACAGCTCCTATTTTTAAGCGATATTTGCTTCTATTTCCAAGTTCCTGTAGATTATAGAAAAGTAAATATTTTATAACAAATAATTAACAATGTAAAAATGTGAACTCTTACAATAGCAACATCCGGTGGGATTGAGTATGCAGACACCATATCTTCCGGAAGGAAATGATCAGCACACACAAATTGCATAACATAGTCTTTGCAAATATACTTGTTAATTGCCAAATTCCATGCCAAAGAATTGTTCTTTGGAACTTTAAATAGAGAAATCTTCGGATTTTTTTTTACGCTTGAACATCCCAGAATTGAACACTTCCTTACTTTCATTTTAAATGTTCGAATGTAAAAACAAAATTTAAAACGTCTATAAGTATCGAACTACCGATTCCCGAAGATCAAATAATAATTATAAATGAATAAATTGTTTTGAAGTTTTCACCATCAATATATTAAAAATAAGGCGGTAAAGTGTTATCAAGGAATAAATGATAGTATCGTGCTTAAAAACCAGGTTGCGCTTGACAGCATAAAAACCCCAAGTATCAAGGAAGAGTACATTTGCGACCCGTCCCGCTATTATACACTCCTCATCATTTCGAGACCAGTCCATTATAATCATAGTCCGTGATGTTCGGTTCGGCGACTTGGGGCGTTATCAGTATTATAGTACAAAATCGCACTACAGGCTAAGCAATATGAGCATAAAGCACAACTGCACAGTGGACAGTGCACAAGTAAATTATAATAGAATGACTGAGTATATAGCAGCTGTTCTATTATATCTTAATATCTATAATATTTAAACTATTCCATATTCTAATATTATTTCTGCACTTTGATGACGAGAAATCACGATAAAATAATTTATAATTTATTTTATCATGAGTGAAATTACCGCATCTGTACGTCGCTCGCGTTGCCACAGTAACATCAAGTCGGAATACCGTGCAGTTTTGCCGACGACGGCGGTTCACGTGTAATACACAATATTTTATATTACACAGCATTGCCATAACGGTTGAATCGATCGTCGTGGTATCACAAACTACAAAGAACTATACACCGTCCAGCAAAATATTATTTATTTTTATTTATGATACCACAAAATCTAAACGGCCCTGTTTGAATTTGAATCATATTTGTGGGATTGGTGCGGTGCTGGTACCACATCATTGCCTTCATCTACGAAACAAATCACGAGTGTAGAGGTTCGGTTTTTCCAAATATCGAAGAGACTGGTTTTTTTCATATTATTTCGGCATTAGCCGACAACGGAGACCTATGTAAAATCAACATACATTATTTGTATGGAAGTCTGCTTCTTCTCCGAAACCACGGGGCACGATATGAAAACTATCGAAAGACATTAAACTTTAACGCAAAAAACAGTGTGCATTTTACTGTTTGGTTTAATCGTACACGTTTAATTGATAATAATAATAATAATAATATTACACATGAACAGATTTTAACGCTCGTGCTCAGATACACAATGTTTTATACGCATTGACATGCGCAGGATTTTTTCGCGGAGTGTGCAGAATAATTTTAGTGGGGATAACTTCAATTCCTTCAATTTTATTTTAATTTAAAATGTATATAAAAATATTTAAATATATAGGTATTATGTTTAACATTTTAGATTTTGAGCAGAGCGATAAACGAATATCTATTAAAATGTTAGCATTAATCTTCACTCAAGTCATTTTCCATTGACTGCAATGATTTATCGTTGCCAGTTGAATTAAAATTTAGCACATTCATATTATACAGATTTACTCAAAGACGAGTTATACACAAGCTCGACATCTATATCTACTTTATACCAAAGCGGTTACATATTTGGTTGTACATTTTACCGGTAAATAAACATTATATAAATATGTATTATGTAAATAAATCAAAAATTTAAAGTATGGAGAATTGTTTACACGTTTATTATATGGGTAACGGCACACGTACAACTAAAGTTAATGGTCGACAATCGAAATACATGATAATATATTGTATATTATGATGCACGGTGTGAAGGATACTGGAGACTCGATAATTATGTCAACAGTTAATTGTGTTGTGTAACGATGTCCGCATATTATTGAAAACATTTAAAATTCTCTTGATCTAACCCGTGCTACTCTAATAATGATTAAAAAAATTACTTATAAACTCTACACCACTACACCAGTATAGAGTAATAATAATATACTATATAAATGTGTTGTACCTATATAGATGTAGTGCCGTTTTTATCCTTTTTGAGGCCCTAGGCAGTGGTATAATGGGGCCCCTACGACTTTGACAGAATACTATTTTATTAAAATACAGGTAAATAGGGTGGTGGTAGATAAGAAAAAGTCTAGATTAATTCAACTATATTTTTTTATTTTTTTTTCATTTCACTTTAAATTTAGTACCTATGTTTATAATAATATAAATTTAAAAATAATTATAAAATAATCCGGAAATTAAAAAAATTCTATTTTTATTGAAGAACTATACCGTTCTAGATTTAAGATGGCAAAATCGTTAATTATATCTTTGAAGTCTTTAAGCATATCACATTCTATTGACATCAACGACAAACTGTTAAATCTTTCTTGTAGCATTTTGTACTTCTTAATTCATTTTTAATTCTTTTCAATTTGGAAAAAAAACGCTCTCCACTGCAGTTAGTTATACCATCATGCTTAAAAATATTCTCAATGCAATTTTTACCTTTGGAAATGTGCCTTCAACCCTCGTCGATTATATTATAATTATTATTATTATTATTACTATTAGTGATTATCCTTTGATTTTTGACAAAATAAGTTTATTTATCGGTAATAAATATCGATTAACGGTTGGTGATCTGGCCCATCGATCGTGGGGCCCTGGGCAGTGGGTACGTGCTGAAAGTGCCCAATGGGAAAGAGATGCCTGTATAGGTGTATAAAATATTAGTTGTATCACAGGCTATATGATAATATTTTCATATAGTCTGTGTCCTGACGTCCTGTATATATATAGAATATAGATATACCATATACGATTGAAACTTGAAAACTATATAAATTTAATAATCACAGATAAAATAGTACGTCTGTACGTGTGTTGTTGGACGCAGAAAACAAAAATATTATTATTATAGATGAGTAAAAACAATAAACAACGAGTTCCTTGGTGTGCAACTTGAGTACTTGATCGATGTCTCATGATTATATAATGATCAAAGCAGACACGAAATCACAATATAACAAGTGCGAATGTGTAATGAGATGGCTACACATGTTTTGACGTTTTTGTAATACCTTTCGGAGTCTGATAACGGGATATTAAGATCAAGGTGGATGAAACATAATACAAATATATTATATTATATATTATATCTCCATTTTATCCACCTTGCAGATTCTGCAGATGAACATGCGGGAACAAAATAATGTGTTTTCCATGCCAAGACCACAAACTTTCAGTGGCGTTTTTCAAAAAATCAACTTTGAGAAGAGGACACAAAAATTAATAAGATATTATATAATAATAAATACCAACATAATATGTAAAAGTTATTAGTTGCTTGCATAATTTTTTCTCGTTAAATACAATTCACTGTTATTTACCAATACCCACAAAAACGAGTAAACTAAATATTATAGTTTATTGATGGAGACTTCTACTATATAGGTACATACTCAGTATATTACGGAAGTCCCAAGTTATATAAATTATTATTATTAATCCACCTATTGGCTCCGACTCTCCAATAGTGATTCGACGATATTGTATATTCTGTGGCTCCGAGTCCCAAGTACCGACCGGGGGGAGTCGACAACCAAAGTAATACCAAGTATATAATAATAAATAAATGTACTTAGTCATAATATTTTAAAAACAATTTAAATTATGAAAAACAATTTGTACGTACCTATCAACCATATAAAAATAGGTTTAATATTTTTTCACATACAGGTATATATGAAGCTATATGTAATGTGTAGGTACTTAGATTTTACATAATCTTGATTTCAAAATATGTTCAATATACGATTTTATAAAAAATCAATAAATATATATTATATTATATTGGTATTACATTTGGATTACAAAACTTAATTATGACTAATAATGACGGTTACATGAACAATTAAACGATAAATTTCAAATGAACATTCGAATATTACAGCTTATAGGTGACATATGCACTTAAACGTGTTGTAAGTATCACTCATAAAATAAAATAATTTAAAAACGTGGACCCTCGTATTATTCTGGCCCCCCCTGCGGCCTGCAGGCATTATTCCCGGCGAGCGGGTCCCGACTCACGCGCGGACACCATCTCCGCGTACACAAATCGATATATTTCTCGGGATACGACGCACGTCGGCACGTCGAGAATTCGCGATGGGTTTTCGCCTTTCGGCGGTCGTCGGAACGCTCATCGCGCATCATCGTATAGTTATTATTATATTATTATGCATGAACAGTTGCGGGTTGTATATATCACGTCCAGACGACCAGTGGCGTCTCTGTCTAAACAGTAAGGTGCGAATTGAACAATTTATTATCATTAAAATACACCCACGCTGTAGCTGCAGTTGGCTGTATAGTCGTGTTGCCGTGTTTTATAAATATATAAAATTACATACATACTTAGTTTAAGCACGCGCTGCACTGCGCAAGAATTGTAACGAAAAAACAATCTATAATACTTTTTATTTTTTCATGTGGTTCAAATAAAAAGCAGGTAATATATTCCTATACTCAGCATCACCCGCAAAATTTGAAGGTATATAACACGCGAGATATGGAATTACCGCCTGCAATCACCACTAAATATAGGTACATATATGTATAGGCATGATTATTGTGTACGTTAATCGATCTATATTATGTAACGACATCACGTGATAATATTATGTACGCTAAGGGTACTTACGACTTGCGAATGCAGTTTGAAACGAGCGCTTTTGGGGACGGAATGGGATGTTTGTTCTCGAACGAGATTCGTGTGCACCGCAGCAACCTGCAACCCCTATTTTAGTATGCAGAGTACATTACACGGTGCACGGAGTTGGTGCTACGCATTTCGTGTGCAGTACGAAAATAACAAACGAGTCTACTAATCTTTCTTCTAAAGACCACGTCTTGTTGTCGAAGTGAAAATAAACTTTCATTTATATCTATCTATCTCCCTCCCTCTCTCTATAATGTGTAAAAAATGTGTAGCCTATGTGTTTAAGTTTTCGAAAATATTCAGTTTAAAACTTTGTCCCTTTATACACAATATATAGGTTGACCAGGGCCGAATTAAGGGAGGATGCACCTAGAGTCGCAATGACTATACATTTTTCACCCTGCAGTGTTGTAATTTCTCTTGGAGCCGCTGTCCGCATATTGGCACATCCCTGCCAATTATTAATATTTTTTTTAAAAACATGTGTAAGTCATTAACATGGCCACGTGTGTACATCAACGCCCACACTTATCACAGTGCCTGCAGTGTTGCATACTATGACATAAAATATCTGTTTAAACTATATACCTATAAAAAAAATAGTTGGTCTAGTAGTACCTAACTAGATGTATCTACGTTAGAAATAAACCATAGGATATAAACACAAAATAATTATTTATCTAAATATAAAACATGTGAATTATATATTTTATATTTGTTCGATACTTATCAAGTTTATGAACATTTCTTAAGTGAAAGCCGGAAGGTGTACACGTATTTTATTTTTGGTATGGTTCGTCGAATATGACCAACTATGATGGAGCAATAAAACAATAATTGTAGAGACTGCAGGTTTTAAAAGTTTAATAGTTGATTATACATTTATAGCTTATTTACGGTATACCATGTTATATTATGTATGCAGAAGACGCCACATAGACACGTATTGATGTCACTGAACTTACAATAATAATAATGACTAAATAATCTTATTATTATTATTATTACAATTACAATTACAATTACACAGTTAACCAAAAAATCAAAAAAAAGGTTTGATGCTCTCAGCTTTGATTGTTATACCTATCGACAAAAATATTTAGCCTGTATGGGCTATGGTGCAATATAGTGCCTAATGGTTATAACCTGGCCACGAGCTTAACTATAATGTCTGATGTGCAAGAAAAACGTGCAGTACGACTATTGCGACGAGTACGGTTACCAGCACGGCTACACATAAGTACTTAAGTATATATAGCCGTGGTTATATACCAGTCTGAAGTGTCCACCAACTGCAATAGTAACCGTCCGTACATATTATGTAGTTAATAATCATCAAACCTAATAATCAATACTGCGATAGCCGATGCCCGCAACCCGAAAGTATGTATAATAGTATAACTAATAACTATGGTACTATAGAGTACTGTACCGTGGATATACGAGTATTAGGTTTAAGATCTCCTGTGCTTTATTTCATTGCAATTTAAATAGTTTTAATGCTCTGCTGAAATATGATGACAATTCGATGGATACGACGTGCTATTACCATTTATTTAAGCCATTCTGTGCTATTACGGTTTACTATTAATGATAACACAATAATAATATTATAATGTTTTGTGGTGTGCAATGCCGTGGCCAACGACGGCGGCTGTGGCCAGTGGTATAAAATAATATTATGTCTATAATATAATGATTATACCACATCTACCGGGCGGCGGCGGGCAGAGACGCAGAGTGCAGCGCTCGCCGCCGTCGCGATTTGCGCACTCGAGCGAGCGGTGGAAAGGCGGCGAGCGAAGGGAATCGTATGAGGTTAACCAACCCGCGGGCCTCGTCCGCACACGACGCGACCGACGACTGACGGACTGAGCGCCGAGCGGTAGCTGTTGGTCAACCGTTACAATATTATTATAATATATATTATAATTAATATCATTGGCCGTTGCGAGTTACGACGACGACACGTTAATTACGATATAATAATATTATTAATTGTTACGAGCGGTGCGCGATCGCATAGCAATTATTTACACCCACATCGCAGTGGTTCCAAAACAGTCGTGGTACCTGCAGCAGTACCACTGACGCACGGAGTCTCCGCGCTCGTTCTTCGGCGGTCCGCGGCAGGATATCGAGGCCCACCGGCACGGAACCTGCCCAATAGACCGCGATAGGCACTACATAGGCCCATCAGTCGTCGGGCACGGCGACCAGACCAGACCAGACGACGACAGTCATTATAATAAAATATCGGCGGCGGTTTCCGACCAGCATCCGCCGAAGACATTGCTGGCCTTGACGGGACCGGTGAATGTCCGCCGAAAGGGCGGGGTAGGGTCCGGGCTGTCGGCTGTCGCTCCGCGCGACCCGTCGACGACGACCGCGGGTGCGCGCCCACTTGTTATACCGCCACGCGGGCCGCCGTTCCGTTCCGCCGAGCGAAAGCTCCGCAATAATAATTCACGGTGGTAAGTATACAGACGTAGTCCGGCTGCAGTTGTAGTGGTATATTATTATACATACTATATACAGAAAACACGGTACCGAGGCCCACCGAGGTTGGCAACAGTGCGGCCCGATACTATACATGTACCGATCGGTGATCATGCGTGTTTTCGTTCACCGAAGAACATCTTCACCGTCGTCGTAGAGTGTACTGTGTAGTCGCCGCCGCCGCCGCCGCCGTTCGCCCGTTAGCCGTTCGCCGTTCTCGTAGTTACGTCTTTAGCGCCGCCGAAAGCGTTGCCCCCGCCGCGCCACTGTCGCTCTTCGGACCGATTTTGCGTGTCGCTGACGAGCTTTTTACTTTTTCATGTCCGAGGCACATTCAGGCACGTCCGCCGTGTAAGTCACCCGGGGCCCACTGCAGCCAATCCACTCTGAAAGTCCGAGGTCTGGGAACCATGGATGCATAAGAAGAACCGTAAGTGTTTAGTTGTTCTTGTTGTTCATGTTCTTGTTGTTCTTGTTCTTGTCGTTCTTGTTGTTCTTGCTGTCTGTGCGCATCCTCCGCCGTGTACGGAGAAGCTGCTGATGTCGAACGAACTTGGGATTTTTCTTCACCGTTGACCGCACCGCAGTCGCCCAATTTTTTCTTTGATCGGTCGCACATACGCTATGGTTTTCTATACATACCCTCGACATGACAGCTCCTTGTCTCACACTACTCTGCTTTCTTGTCATTTATCATGAAGCACCGATTAAAATATGTACCTGCTGTCGATTGATCCACAGGTCGGTTAGGTCTCGGTGTTCATACATTGTACGCAATCCATGCTCAGCGTAGGGTTTTTGTATTGTAGGCTTTCCAAAAGAAATGGTTAAATCTTTATCGATCTGTTATTCAATTAGACCTAGCAAAGACAATGATGAGAATAATAATTTCACTTCATGTCTCGACCGTTTGTATACCTACTTGTCATCTCAGTGCTTAGTCACAATTTTGATTTCATCCGAATCAATTAAAATGTGCAAGGTTAGGTATGCAACAGATAAGTGTAATAGTCCGCTGATACCAAAAGTAATTATTGAATTACCTAGTAATTTTTATCATTTTCAGAAGAATATAAGTAATCAATTGGTTTGTAATGTAATTTAAATGTTTAAATAGTCAACTTTTATTTTTTACAGATTGATCCAAAAAGTTTAAAAGAACATCCTTACGTAAATTGATACTTCAAATAGGATTACATTTGAGCAAATTAGAAAAAAACAATAGTATATATTTTTACTAATCATATTTTATTTCTAACAAAATAATTGTGAAGTTTAAATTCCTAGCTGTTTTCTACTACTCAGTTGCCTACTATAAATTGTGTGTTTACATAAAGGCTTTATAAATTTGATGTACATTCCTGGAAATACAAGCCAGAAAAATAGAAAATGTATTGATAATTAGTTACGTCTACTACAATACCTATTACTTTAAAAAAATGTTGGCTGTATTTATTTATATTCATTTGTTTCCAAATTATACTGATGAAATGAAATTAGTACCTATCTTAAATTAAGTATATCTAAATGATAACATGTTTTTACAAATGTTTTACTGTTATCTCATATATTTTATATAATAAAGTCATAGTATGTCTTTAGCTTTTTAAAGTAGATAGTATTGAACATATCTTTTTACTTATTTCTGACAGTTAATGCACTTAGACTCATACCTTTTACTAAAAATGTTTTGTATTATTTTCAGAGATTCTTACAGTTACCGAAATTAAAAACATGAACCACTTAAAAGATAGAAAGCCTAGTAGGCCTGATATTCAGGAGATATTATCTAGAATGAAAAATCGATTTAGCAATATAGGAGATTCAGATAATGATGACATGGCAAATGAAGAAAACATAGTGACAACAAGTGTGGTTGAAGCTACTGTAAAAGAAGAATTTCCTATGACAAAAAGCCCTGATGATGAGATTGCTGAACTTATGCTCAAGTTGAATGGTCAAGTAGACGAAGAATTAGTAGCTAGTATCAGATCTAGAAAGAAAATGTATGAAAACCAATCTGAAGTTGATAGTACGTCAACTACAAATAATTCTGATGTAATCGAACAGGAAAAACCTAGAATCATCTTAACGTTGAGGCCTAATGAAAATAAACCTGATTCTTATGTGAGTTCTAGCAATCTGACTGATTACAGTGCTAATAGCCCAAAAAGAAAAAAACAAATCAATGATGTCAGTACTGAAGTTATACCTCTCAAAAGGTCTTCAAGAAGGTCTAACAACAGTAATCAATCAGTGTTGAAATCTGCTATTGCTCGTAAAGAAAGAACGTTCAGTATTGATGTGAATTCAAAGAAAAAAACTCCTAAGAAAATTAAAATTGAACGAGAAGAAGTTGCAATTGAAGTTAATGTTATTCCTATTAGCACACAACCGCCTATTGAGAACGAAAATAAGGATATTAAAGATATACAAATCAAAGAAGAAATAAACGAAGAAATTATTACAGATCATAAAAAGAAGAAAAAGAAGTTCTTTAGAGGTGGAAGGTATAATATTTTTAAAAAAAAAACTGTCCAAAAAGAACGTCAAAAAATAAAGAAAGCTATCTGTAATCAATTGAACTCTGATCTTACAAATTTTGATGTAGACTCGTCAGAAACTAATTCGGAAAGACATTCTATTTCAGGTATACTTTTTGGATTGAATTAAAATTGTATACAATGTAGGTACCCACTATATTTAAATAATTGTTTTCAGTTTGTAGCGATATAGGCACATTGATGTCTAGTGAAAAAAATGATCAGGACGATATCGATACCAGTATCTCAACCATTGATGCAGAAGGTATAATAAATTAATTTTAATTAACAATAAATTGAGTATAACTATTAATAAAAGTATATTAGTGAACTATTATACTCATTTGCTTTGATTTTATAGTATGTTTAGCGCTATATAATCTAGATTTATAGTCATATAGTTGACAAAATAGTGTTGCCAATCAATACACTCATTTGTTGTCAATTATGTATATATGTTTATTCAATGTATGGAAAAACCAATCTTAGACTAGGCCCTGCCTAAGCTGATCTCAACTTTTGATTTATTGATATTCAATTAATTATCATTATTTATAAATCTAAGATAGGTACTACTTGGGTCTTTTGTGATTCTTAAATGAGATGTGTAAAAGTGATGAATAAAAAAAAATGTATAAATATATTTTTAGTAGGTAATAAATATGTTACTTACAGTGGCCCCAAACCCTATATTAAAGTCGGTCAAGACCCGCATATTTTGAAAATTTAAAATGGGGCCTCTATATTTTTAAATAAATAATAATAATATTAGGTTCCATCAAAGCAGGAAATTATAAAAATAAACGTTGTTTAATGTTTACTGTCAAATGTTGATTGTCGATTATAGTACCAGTGTCTAGTACTTAGTAGTCACTAGTCACTAGTCAGTAGTCAGTATGATACACTGATAACACTGAAATTTGATTAACTAAAAGGGTAAAAAATAATTATTAAAATATATACTGATTATAATATATACCTAATTTATTTATGGTTTAAACCCTTTAGCAAAAATATAAATAATTATGAGTACAGTTTCAGCTTAATTTGATGATTAGGTACTATTATAGGTAGTCAATGTAAACGACATTTTTTATTTGGTTTCTAATAAATTTGTTATATGTTGACGATCCGCATTTGGTATTCAATAAGCATATTTGTCCTGATCCGAGTTTTTATTAACAGCTTATGATCCCGAGATGGTTTAAAAAAAAAAAATCCGAGCTGGGCTGGTCCGGGCTTATAAAAAGTTTGTAAGCATGGTTTAAAATTGGTCTGGGTTGAAAAATATATTTTTGGAACTGGTCTGATCCGGCTTAACAAATTGTTTTTAAAATTTGGTCTGGGCCGATCCAATTTTTATAGGACCGGGCTATACTCTGATACCTTCCTCCCGGTATGCCATTGGGATCAATATTTAGATATTGTGACCTTTTAAAATATTTTTATGACTGGAGCCACTGGTTATTTATATTTTATATCCTGTATTTTACTTTATTTTACAGATAAAATAAGTAGTCTTGAAGTACAAGAAATTAGTTTATGTTTGTGTGAAGAACATGTTCAAGTGGTAATAGTTGATGAAGGAAAAATTACCTGTAAAGCTCATGATTGCATAGATGGAAAAGTTTATGCATGTAAGAATTTAGCTTATCACCTAGATGAATATGGCAACATGCCCATGTTGAGAGCAAATGTTGCTCTACCTTATGTGACATTCTGTGAACATCATATGAGACGCTTCTTTTTACACCACAGTTGCCCTCGTTGTGGACGGTTTTGCTCAGAGGTGAGGCATAATTTTGATTATTAATTTCTTATAAAAACATTATTTATGTGTAAATATCACTGTTGGTATTTAATTTTAACAGTTGAGGTTTATTTTATGTTAATTGTGATGTTTTTTACTAGGGTATATTTATGATGTGCAAAAATAACCATTTTTTCCACATTGGTTGCCACCAAAATGATAGGGGCTGTCTACACTGTGGCGACCCTGATGTATATGATTTTGAATTGAAAAAAATTGTAATTCGATCTAAGAAACAAATCCAGGATAAAGAAGAGTTTACACCACATGTTACTGTGGAAGTGGGGAAAATAAAATTGAGTACTTTCAATTGTCCACCAGAAATTGATGTAAATGAATTTTCTAAATATTTGCAACAACTTAAGGAAGAAATTGATGATACCAAACGTACCAAGTAAGTTATTAAAAATATTTTTACAGTAGAAGTTATTAATTATATAGTAAGTGTAGTGTATTTTTTTTTCTGGTGGAGGGAGTTTATACAACAATATGCTCACTACTCTAGTTTATTTTTTAGTGTATTATCTAAATGTACGATGATACGAAGGTATAAAGCTTTATGGCTCCGTATACCTATATGTTACCTATATACATGTATATCTATAAGAATTTTCAAAAAAAAAATATTCTAAAATTATTTGTAATTTTAAATTATTAGATTGTATTTAGAAGATATTGGGTGTTTATCAAAAAATATTTTGAGAACTAATGATTTTTTTATTTACTTTTACTGTTTGTGGGTACATTTATTTTGTTGTAATTTTTCTGAATTTATTTATAAGGGCTATAAGAAAAATTAATTTGAATGAAGAGATAAAACATTTTTTTGATTTTTTAAAGATTTTGCCTTCTTTATAAGGTCCTACTTACTTACTTGAGAAAAGGTATACCCACAAATATGTTTAGCAATACATCACTGAGTATGTATAGTGTATACAGGTCAATATAACATTACGTAGATAAAAATGAATGTTTTATTAGTTAAGTATACTCATTGAGAGTCAAATAATATAATATTTAAGAGGGCACTACACCCGCATCTAGTGTCTCTGTCTTACAAACGCACAACATAGCAAATTATACGTACTGAATAATCCATCTGTAATCCTCTGTAATGACTAGAGTTAGGATGTTGATGACCTAAGAAACACACAAAAATGCCCTAAAAAAAAATGCAAAAAACCCTAAAAAAAAGTGCAAAAATGCCCTAAAAACTTCAAAAAATGACCTTAAAAATTATCTAAAATACTAATTAAGTAAGTGAAAAAACTTATTTATAAATAATAATTTTTATTAGAGATATGGGTATAATAGTAATTTAAAATATGAATTATAAATATATTAAGCATTTAAATAATTTATAAATAAATTTCAGTATTAAAAATAAATTAAAAAATAAAATATAAATAAAAATACATTTGCCCTAAAATCTATAATTTGTGAAAATTGACCCACATTGTATAAAAAGTACAAAACATGCCCTAAAAGATAAAAAAATGACTTAAAAATGTTGAAAAATGTCATAAAAAAAACAAAAAAAATGCATTTATAGCTGAAAATGCAAAAAATGCAAAATAAAATTTGAATATTCTGCATCAAGGGAGCATGAAACAAATTTTTAGCTAGGATAGCATCGTACAGAATAAAAGGAAAAAAAATGCAAAAGTCATCAACATCCTAACTCTAGCAATGACTAATGGTTGATATTTGAGTGAAATAGCCTATTATCAAATATAAAAGTAAGAATATTTTCTGGTAAATCTCATAGGTTTTTTTATATTTTAATTATTAATTATTATATATTTTTAAACATTGCTATATTATTATAAAATATAATATATATTAGTTGTAAATTGTAATTGATTAATATTTAATTGCAAATTATAATTATTAATTTAAAATTACATTTCTATCATTTAAATTATGATTTAATTTGTATTTACATAAAATGTTATGTTTGTTGTTTGTATGAAACAATTTATTTGTATTTATTCTCACTGGTTTTCTAATGTTATTTAAAATTTTAAAATTTATATGTTAACTAATTTTTGTAATTGCATTAAATAGGCATTCAGTTCAAGAACTTTATGAAGCTTGTGAATCAAATAATATAAAACAAGTGTTATCAATTTTAGGTAAACCTTGTTTTACACATTAACACAAACAACTATTATTTTTATAAAGTTTTATTAATAAAAATTGTTTAAACATTATAGGGTCAGGATGCAATCTTATGTACACATTTTCTAGTAACCATAACCGAACAGCACTGCATATTGCATGTAGACAAGGAAACCTTATGATTGTATATATATTACTAAGCGCTGGTGTTGATCCAAACCGGGTCGATAACAAAATGAAATCTCCCTTGAGAATGGCTGCTAAATGTGGTCATAGCGATGTCGTTCAATATCTTATAAACTTTAATGGTAGCCCTGAAATCAAAGTAATACGGAAATACATAATTAAATATCTATAAAATAATATTTTGTGGTTCAGTTATTCATCAATTGTTATCAAATGTTATTTTAGGATTTACAGGGTATGACTGCACTTCATTTGGCTGCTAAGAATGGAAAGTTAGAATGTTGTAAAATTATACTTAACAAACAACCTTCTATGTTAAATTGGAAGGATAATGGAGGATGGACTCCTCTTGTATGGGCTTGTGAAAATAGTCATATAGATGTTGTGAAGTATGACAAATAAAATATTATAATTTCATTGTTTTATATTAATTTTTATGCATAATTAGGTTTTTTATTATGCATAAACCAAATACTAGAATATCGGATGATGAAAATAATGTTGCATTACATTGGGCAGCAATTTCTGGATGTCTTGAAGTTGTTAAATGTTTGGTGGAGTATGATTCTGAAGTAAACATGTTCAATGAAGCTGGTGAAACTGCATTGTAAGTTCCTATTATTACAATTTTTTTTGACTAAATTCACTCCATTGGTGTTTTGTTCATATTTTTTTAGACATATTGCTGCTCGTAAAAATGCTGTAGATATAGTAACATTTCTATTAGATAAAGGTGCTATGGCTTGGCATAAAAACAAATTGAAAAAAAGACCAATAGAACTCTGTCTTCCAAATTCAAAATGCTATAACATATTAAAAAATGTTTTGCCAGAACAACGTAAACCAGTTACTGTCATACCACCCTTAAATACTATTAAGTTAGAATGTACTGAACCAGAACTTCAGAAGCCCCAAACACCTGTTTTTATTAAAACCACTCCAATTCTTATCTCTGAGTAAGTAAACTATTACCTATTTAATTATTTGTTAATACTCCTGTACCTAATTATTAACTGTATAATATATATTTATATAGAGATATAACTCATGGCTGTGAAGATACTCCAATCAGATGTGTCAATGAAATTGATGATGAAGTACCTGTTGAATTTACGTACATCAAAGAAAACTGTTATGATGTAGGAAATTATGTTGATTCTGCCATGTCCCATATAGCTGTAAGTTGCTATTTTTTTTACAATTAAGAGTGAAATAATGATGTATAATTAATTAATCTTATTTTAGAGCTGTAGTTGTGATGGTGCTTGTAATACAAATGATTGTAAATGTGTACAAGCTAACGGTGACTGTTTGTACGATGAAAATGGATGCTTGAATTCAGATTTTGATTATTTCAGTAAGTATTTAATATAATCTACGAAGTGTGACATAAAAATAACAAGATTTTATAAATATAACCTTAACTATTAACGTTATCTATAAGGTGATTATTGAAATATGATTAGGAAACACTATTAGAAAAATATTTCTATACTTCAACATCCCTCATACTTGATCGACCTTGCTCTTGTGATTTCTTCTTATTCCTAAAAGTTCATAAAAATTTACCCATTTTCAAACGGTTAATGATGTAAAAATGAAAACGGCAGGACTTCTAATAGGGCTGACTAAAAGTGATTCGCAACACTGTTTTGAGAATGGCAGTGACGTATGCAAAAGTATGTAGTTGCTGAAGGAGAGTACTTTGAAGGTGGTAATCATTAAATAATAAAATTTAAAAAATAAATCACTTAATAAAAAAAGTCCCTTTTTTCTTATCTTTTTTGGACACACCTCGTATTATATATTATATAAAAAATGAATGTCAACTGATTGATTATCTGAAAATGTTAGTCAACATAATATTAACATAAGTACAATTTTTTTTATTAGATCCAAGTGTTATATTATATGAGTGCAATTGGCGCTGTAGATGCCATAAACAACGGTGTGGCAATAGAGTTATACAAAAAGGTATAAAAGTAAGATTAGAACTATACAAGCATAAAGATATGGGTTGGGGCGTAAGAGCACTGCAACCAATATCTCGAGGGACATTTGTGTGCGAGTATGTATAATAAATATTTCACTATACAAAATTAGCAATAAGTAATAACCAATATATTTCAGTTTTAAAATATAAAATATCTTTTAAGGTATGTTGGTGAAATAATTACAGACCAAAAAGCAAATGATTTAAAAGAAGATTCTTATTTGTTTAATTTAGAGAACCCTGTAAGTTAAAATTATAAACCATACCTAATAGTTAAAACTTGTAACTCAGTTTTTGGATCTTCAAAGAAAATAATTTTTTTTTTAAATTCATTTCAGGGAGCTACTGAATTATATTGCATTGATGCCTATAACTATAGCAATGTGTCACGTTTTATTAACCATTCGTGTGATCCAAATCTAATGTCTGTTCGATCATTTATCAACCACCACGATAAAAGGTTTCCTAGAATAGCATTTTTTGCTGTTCAAGACATAAAAGAAAATGAACAATTAAGGTACTGTCTTAAAAAAGTGTATATCATGTTATAATGTATTAGTGTAAACCATTAATATATATATTTTTATTTTTCAATTTTAGTTATGACTATGGTACCACTTTCTGGAAAGTGAAGGGTGGCTTGTTCACATGTAAATGTAGTAAAGCTAACTGTAGTTTTTCTGATGAAACAATTAACAGTCTTCATATTGATGATTCAGATAATGAAGAGACAGAGTTGGATCGAAATACTGAAAAAAGTAAGACAGAAAAAAGTAAACTTCCTGAAGATAAATTGTCAGTTCAAGAAGTGTTTGAGACCAGTAAGCCAGTTCGTAACTCATTGCGCCAAAGAACTAGATTATCTGTAGCTATTAATTCATTACAACTAAAAACTGACCACTCAAGTCAGTCCAGTAGTGAGTGTTCATCAGTGACTTTAAGCAATCTTGAAAACAATGATTCCAAAGAGGCAAATATGATGTCCATACCTAAAAATGAATTACTAGGTAAAACTAAAACTATTAATTTAAACAGCAATGTGAAAAACAAAGAACTTCCTATGAGTGAATCCAACCAGCTGTTAAAGGTAACTGATAAAAGGTCATCAAAAACTATTGGTTCAAAATTAAAACAAGTCGTATTAAAAAAAAGTTTGGGTGACAAATTGTCAAATGGAAATTCAAGTCCATCAATTAGTAAAAATATATTATTGACTGGGAAAAAATCATTAGTAGAGACTACTGAAAAACAAAAACTTTGCAATGGTAGTAAAGTGTCCCCAAGGTCACTAAAATCAACCAATAATAAAGCTATTAAAAATTATGTATTAAGACGTAAAGTATTGAATCCTAACAAAAAAATGAGTGAAAATATGCCATCCGATGGTACATCTACTAATAATGTTTTCAAATGTAGTAATTTAGTAAAAAATACTAGGGTTAGTATCTCATCTGATACTTCAAGTAATAACCTTAAAACTACTCAAGATTCAAATAATAGCAATCAGTTAATAGATTCTATGAAAACTGAACGGATTGGTAAAGAATCTAAAACCAAACCAAACATGGTTAATGGACAACATAAGCCTGCTGAGCGTCAAAGAACATCTGCATCTGAAGAAGTCAAAGTAGAACCTAATGATGAATTATATATTATAAACAGTGGTAATCGTAAACGCTTTCCCCATAATGACCAAGATAGTTGATCCTATATGGGATTGTTGAAATGAATATTACAATGATGATAAAATTGTTGTAAATTATTAAAGTTTGAAACCATAATGATACAACTTTGAAAGATTACTTAAGATTTATTACCTTTTTGGGCTTAATAGACTGATAATTTCTATTCAATGTATAACTTCAAAGTTAATTGATATTAGAAAGTACCTATTGGCAGTGATAATTGTAATTGATGCAGCAATATACCATAAGATCTTTTATCTTTTATAAATAATCAAATTATTTTATCAATTTAAATGACTGAATACCTAACTTGATTTTAAGAATTACTGATTGTAATTGCTAGAAATTTGAAATATGTGATTATAGATGCAGAACCAAACTTTCATAAAGTTTTATAATTGATTGTAAAGTTAGTTCAGTATGTATGTTCAAGTATATGACAAAAAAATATAATATATTTATGTAATTACATAAGTTTGTTTTATATTTATGGATGGAATGCAACTCTAGTCATTTGGTCTTCCTAATTTAGTTAAATTAATATACTTGAATCTTAAAATTTGATATATAATTGTTTTTTTTAAGTTTTGTAGTGTTGTTCCGTATTAGTTTTTACATTGATTGTTTTATTACTCATTTGTAAATATAATATTAAGCCTTGAACATTGTATTCTTTTTTTGAAATGTTATGTTTTGTTTTTAAAATATTTGATATTATTGTAAAATGTTTTAATTTTAATTTTTGAAGTGTTCATTAGGTAGGTTACTTAGTACTAAGTATATTGTTTTCATATTTTCTTAAAAAATAACCAATGATATTCAAAAAAAAATTTCATTGTGTTAGTTTGTTATGTATGCCATTGTTGATTTTGATTACTTTTAAGTTTATTGTTGTTGTAGTTATAATTAATAGCTACTTTTTTGTTGATTTCATTATGTATGTACCTACTAAGACATTTTCATAATAAACTCCATGACTGGGCATCTTTTTTATTTTAATGTATTCTTATAAATGTCCATTTGTTAGCCAAAGAGTGAACTTTTTTCAGTACAATATAAATTAATGTTTTGATAACATAATTTTTGAAAATAAACTGTCTATTTGTATTAATTTAAATCAACACAAATGTATGATGTATTTGACAACAATTTTATTATATAATTTAAATTATAAAAATTGCAATAACTATGTGGCATTCATTATTATCAATTAACCTTTGCAATATGTCAGCTATCAGATGTTCAATCATGTGGATATTGTTGGACGGATGATTCGGTAGTGCTTAAAGGCGACAATAAGTGAATCAAAATGATACATACGAAAAATAATTATAGTATTTTTTTTATAAAAGGCAATAAGAGCACAAGTGCAATATCCACATTATGCTATACTTTGAGCCGAATTTAAATTGTATGGAATATAAGTATGAACTTACTATCAGTACAGTAGTTTTATCAATTGATTAACTTTGATACATTTTTGATTTTTCATTATCTACATAACATTTGAGAGTAAGAGCGTGCTTAGTTTTGAACAATATTCCAAGTTGAGTTATTTATTTTTAATAATTAAAAAAGTATTATGTTTAAAAACATACATCTAAGAAATTTGAATAATGACATAAATACTCATTTAAGTTTTAACAAATGTCTACATGATAAATTATTTTTTGGCATGTGCATGTCTAGCGTCTATTTATAAGACAGATACATGAAAATTATTAATACTGTAAAAGTTACAGTAATTTTTTTGAATAAATCGTGACTTGGGTCACACAAACCCAAAATTAATTGTTGTTAATATTATTTACACGTGGTGATCACTGATCAATTTCAGTATTTCACTCAAGGTATTCATTATTTAAGAAAACACTTGCGTTTAAAATTTAGTCATTACAAAACATTTTTTGAATAAAAATAGAATTATTTACAACTTTTTTAAGTTTTTACACTTTTGAATGACAACGTACATTTTTTTTTTCATATTCTGTAGCAAAAATTTGGAGTATTTATATCTATACGAAAATCAAATTTCGTACGAGTAGTTTATATGTTATAACTTTATAAGTCTTTAAAGTAGTAGTGCTAGTGGATCAACATTTTTGAGGGTACCTCTGCACACTACTCCACTCCGCTCAAATAAACTTTAAATAAACATAAACCTAACAACATACCTATAACCATTGATTATAGAATAGATTCTATTCTTGACCTATTCTATAATCAATGGTATAACTTATGAAATTCGATTTTGTATACCGAAGAACTCCTATAGCCTATAGGTAATATAAATCCTATTATACATATTAAAAATATATTTTTTTTTAACAACTTCATATCATGGGCATCCTATGTAAAAAAAAATATTTTCAAAAATGTTTTTTGAAATATTGAGTTTCTTACGTTTAATGGTCACTCAGTATATTTTTTATTTATTTATGTATAATAAACGGGTAATAAAACCCTTTAGCAATTTGAATAATTTTAAGTACAGTTCAGCTTATCTTATACAGAATATGGATACAATAGAAGTAAAATTACTTAGTACCAATAGTATTAGTTAACAGCAAAATAAAGAATTAATAAATAGTACAGTAAAAATCATTAATTAACAATAAATGGTAACACAACAACAACAAAAAAAAAATTAGAATAAAATAATAATAATAATTAAACAAGAGAATTTAAATTTAAAGCCAAGTAAACATTCTGTCTGAATACAAAACGAGACATACCAAAAAAATCAATATGATCCATTATACTGTTAGCCAAAGATAAAGCTCTGGGGAAAAACGAGGTGGAAGTATAATTATTTTTGGAAAGAGAAACATGAAAAAAATTAGATTTTCTTAGTACGTGAGTTTGCACATTAATACCAATTTGAGATAATAATTCCGGAGAATAAATAAGACTATTTAATAAGTCATATAAGAACATAATATCCGCAACATCTCTTCTCAAATCACAAGACGCAATCCCTAATTGGGAAATATGCAGTTTAAAAGATTCTCTTGTGATGGGTAAATTTAATTTGAAGCATAATAGTTTTAGAAACTTATACTGAACATTTTCAATTAGACTGGTATATGAAAAATAGTGAGGTGACCAGACAATTGAACCAAACTCAAGATGAGACCTAACCAGGGAAAAATATAAAGTTTTTAAGGCATTGATATTTTTAAAATTAACCGTATTTCTATTAATAAAACCAAGCATCTTAAAAGCTTTTTTAATAAAGGTGTTAATGTGGATGGAAAAATCCATATTAAAATTAAAGATAATCCCTAAGTCTCTAATGGAAGAAACTCTTGTAACTATATAACTATCAATCAAATAATTATAGGTGATTATATTATTTATTCGAGAAAACGTTATAACGCTGCACTTGTTTATATTTAATGGAAGGTGATTAACACGACTCCATTCAACAAACTTATCTAAATTTAACTGCAATTTCAATGCATCACTTGGTGATTTAATAACTGAAAATAGTTTAGCATCATCAGCAAATAAAAGAATATTAACTGAGCTATCAAAAATAGATGGTAAATCATTAATAAATAATATAAATAAGAGGGGTCCTAAATGCGACCCTTGTGGTACACCAGAGCTAACCAAAAAATCATTAGAAACATAACTATTAATTTTTACCACCTGGGTACGAGAACATAGATATGATTTTAACCAATTGAAAAATGTGCCATGAATACCAAAACAAGATAATTTATATAATAGAATGTTATGGTTTACTTTATCAAACGCTTTCTGAAAGTCTGTATAAATTGTGTCCAATTGAACACGTTGATTAAAGGCTGAAAGGATTTTCTCCTGAAAAAGTAAAATATTTGTAGTAATCGACATTTTAGGTCTGAAACCATGTTGGTTGTTAGAAATGAGGGGGGTCATAATTAAAGAGAGCTTTTTTGTAATTAAAGCTTCAAACATTTTCGGAATAATGGACATTTTGGAAATCGGCCTATAATTTGTAACATTATGTTTATCACCTGATTTATGCACTGGTGTTACAAATGATCTTTTCCAAATGTTAGGATAATGTTTAGGATATTATGAAGTATTTGAATCATATTTATTAATTGTTACTAAGGGACTTTAGTTGTTTAGTACTATGTATACATAATTAGTATTTTCTGAGTGACACAAGTACTTGAAGGTTGAAACAATGAAACTAACATTAAATTATGTTGCTGTACAAATGTACAATACACTACAAAATGAACTGGGTTCTTTGACATTGAAGTTATTTTCCATATGTATTAGTTATATCAAACATTTTGCGCCAAGTTAAACATTTACAGCAAAAAATGAGTTTCTAATAAAAATTAGATGTATGGTCCAAGATTTGCCTTTTTGAAGAAAATTTTGTTCGCACTATAAATATATTTCAATTTTGTCTGTGTTTGACTTAGTCCACCTGTCATATAAATAAAATATAATCGTGCATTCATTTTTAAAATTATTTCTATATACACCTATTTCGAAGACACATGAAATTAATCGCTCGAATAATATAAAATATGTTGGAAATATTATTAAATAATAATAATTTATAATATAATGCTATATTTGTCTCAACAGTGGATTCCCCGCGGCGGCTGCAGTACGAGCACGGTATATATGAAATTTATATTATTATACGAGTACCCACTACCTACGCATTAGCCGACCAAAATAGATTATTTTTACACAGAATGGGAATACTGTTTCGTATAATAAATATAATAATATATCATATTATTATTGGTGTAAATTGTATTTAACCGCCAAACCTAACCTAACAACGAAACGGTGTCCTGCGCTGACTGCGTCATTAGTCTTCCGGAGTTTCGCGTTCGCAGTTCGCACGCTGGTGGCACGCGGCTTTCAACCCGTAATAAGGACCGAGAAAATAAATTCGACCGCCTGCTTCCGCCGAGAGTCGTAGAGTACACACCTCAAGTCTCGTTGCTCAACCCGGAAATCAACATGGCCGGCAGCAGTAAGTGTGGTGTTGCTTGTTTACTCTTCAAGTCTTTTATAATATTGATGGACATAAATTAACCGTATTTCCACAGATTACGTGATCGTAGGCAGGAAGAGACTTACAGATCTCGTCGGACCGGACGGCCAGCCCAGTTTGTGCTTCGCAGGCATTCAATTCTGTCCGTACTCGACGAGGATCCGTCTGTTGTTGAAATTCAAGGGCATGCCGTGAGTATAGTAATCCGTCATATTATTTTCCCCCTGTCTGCAGCCATGCCAGCTATTATAGACACCTATGTTGTATTGCGTTTCAGATGGCACAAGTTTTTGAGTCTGAAACCGCTACCATTAGTCAGTAATTTCATGCAAAGTAAAGACACTTTGGCTCCCAGTTTGATGTATGAACGCAAAGTTATTTATCAAAGCCTGCTGATAGCCGATTTCCTCGACGAAGTGTATCCCCAACCACCATTGTGGAATGGCAGTCCACTTCAGAAGATTCAGGACAAGCTCGTCATTAAGTCTTTTGAAAAAGTAAGCGCCTTGTATGATTTTAAACCACTCTCTACTAACGGTAGGTAACATGATATATAACAACAAGGTATGATCGGAACTTTCGCCGGTCAGATCCTTCGGTAGGCATGGGACGTATTGTAACATAATATATTAATAATAATTTAATGACAATAATATGAGTCAGCAGATGGCATGTCTTGAGTGACAGACTTGAACAAAATATGGACTTTTGCTATCAAACCATTTTGTTTATAATTTATATCATGCAGTAGTTACATGAGTTAGGAAACAAATATATAATATTATAAATTATTAGAATATACCTAGTCTACTAAACCTAAGAAATAAATGATTGTTTTATTAACTTTTTTGTTTTTATTGTGTACACTTTGTAATTGTTATAGATTAGTACAGTGTTTCCCAACTTCTTTTACTCTCGGAACCTTTACAGGAACTTGAAAATTTTGCGGAACCCTCATTATATAACAAATATTTTATGATAGGAAAATGAAACGTCTCTACGGTCCGGTTGTCGTTCACGATAGTTATCAAATGTAATTTAAGTACCTACCAGTTTATTTTTTCCCTAATTTCACGGAACCCTTGGAACTGACTCGCGGAACTTGGTTTTCCCAACAACACCAGTTGTGAAACACTGGATTAGTACACCATTGAGTTCGGTTAATTATAATGTTTATTTTTTAAAATTAATGTATGAATTGATTGTAGGTAGAAAAAGCGGTTTTCAAGTTATTTATAGGTACACCAACAGTACCATTGGAGAAACCAGCAGTACTAATGGATGATTTTGTTGAACTTGTCGCTAGTTTAATACCATTTGAAGCTGAACTAGTTGAGAGGGGATCAAAATTCTTTGGAGGCAAGTGAATAAATTTAAATAATTATATTTATTAGTTTTGTAAATTGATGCAAACAGCTTGAACGCATAATTAATTATTGGTACACACCATAGTATTAGTTCAATATACTTACTACTTAAATATTGAGTCAGATATTATATAATAAATATTTGTGCACTTGAGGTTAACATAACTATATAAGATTTCTGAACAGTTGTATCTAATTTTTCGAGTATAAAAATAACCAACCATTAGCATATTACATCACTTGTTGGTTTCTAAAACTATACTGGAATACCTATAACAGTTCATCTACCATCAAATAAAGTGGATTTTTTTTTTTTTAATTTAAAATTATTTTATTACACAATTTATTACATGTATATTATTAGAACATGATACATTTTCCCAGAATTTTTCCCATTAGAGAAATTTTAAAGACAAGTAATTTTAATAAATATTATTTAAATACATAAATTGATACTAAGATGTTACCTAATGCAGTTTATGTAATATGTATTCCCACCTTTCCGTCTATTTATGGATTAACTTGAAATATCTATTATGTATTAGTAACCATTGATAATATATTGAATTTATACTTAGGGCTGTCCTTATGATGAGTAAAGCTCATGACAGGTAAACAATTTTGATTCTAGTTTTAGATTAATACTGACAAAATAGAAAAATTATTAAATGAGCCCAAATTAAAAATGACTTAAACTTTAAATGTAGGTTATTATTTGTATAAAAGTATAAATAAGTAAATACTAAATAATGATAATTCTACCGTTTATAGGGTCTACCATTTAAGATTCTGAGTGATGATGTATTGATTTTACAATGATATGTGGCTTTTTTTTCGTCTGTATACAGTATACACCAGCAGTTCTCAAACTTTTTTTCTCACGTACCATTCATGTGTATTATTAATCTGTTGTGCACCAGTATTATGAATACAATTAGAACTGTCCAAAATTGCAATACATTTCTTTCAAATAATAAGGCAGTAAAACACTGCAATATAATTAGTTTTTATTTATTAATAGAAATGTATTAGTTTTTTTAGTTAAATATGTATTAATTATATTTATTAACAAATTTTATAAATAATAAATAAATAATACATTTTCAATGAGAAACATGGATTTGTAAGTTTGACAACAGTGATGACATCTAGTTCAATGATACCTACTCAAATTTGGATTGATATTCAGTTTTTTTTTGTAACTTGTTTTTTTACTACGAGCATATTGCAGAGAAACCAATTTAAAGACAAGTAGTTGTGAATGGTAATAAAAATAACAATTCTTTTGGATATTCGTTTTTATTTTTTATCCAAAACACTTCATCTAATTTTAATTCAGTGAATTCCATTTTCAAACTTTCATCGCATAACATGTCTATCAAAGATTCTTTTTCATTGTTAAGTGTTAATATTGTTAGTTGAGAATGTATAAGAATTGTAAAGAATAATATTATTTTCAATTTATTTATATTTATCTAAATTATCTTACCACTGATGGTATGCGTACCATAGTTTGAGAACCGCTGATATATACAATATGCTGTCGAAATAATGCTTCGACTTTCTTCATTAGTAAGTTTTAGGTCTTAAAAGTGAATGTACTTGGTACTTTTAAGAGGTTTTTAAATTCCCAACTGTTTTTAAAAGCGCCGGGAAAAAAAAATTAAGGAGAAATGGAAATTTTTACTCAAAACTGGTTTTTGACAAAATCAATTTTGTTTTTTTGGCATAAATCAAGAAAAAAATTACTGTTACATACAATTTTCAACAAATGTTCATATAAGCATTTTCTATATACAATAAAATGTTCAATATATTTTTACTTTCTTTGAACTATTTATAGGCCTAATAGGTACATTTTTGGGGTTTTTTTTTTTTATTTATTTATTTATTTTTAATTGGTCAAATAACATGAAAATGTAATTCAAGGTTCCTCATCAGTTCTTATAATAGCAGTTGAAAAATATTAAAACTAAATAGGCACAATTTTTTTTTATAATCATTATTTAAAGTTCAAATTGTGTGAAACCAGTACCATATTACTCTTGGGCCCGCAAAAGGGTCACGATTCATAGGTTGGGAACCGCTATTTTAAACTATTCTTACACTAAGTTTAGATGATAATGTCAGGCAAAACTTTCACAAAAAAAAAAACAATTATTAGCCATATGATAACAAAAATAATAATATTAAATACTAATAACTTGTTCAAATACTCACATTTCATTGAATTTTGTAAATGTTGAACATTCATTATTAGTTTAATATAAATCTAAATAATTAAAATATATCTAAAAAATACACAGTTGAAAATAAGTTTTGTCTATGTATGTAGTATATGCAATATGTGTATGTCAAAAAATGCGAGGTCCAGGACTCTGTTTTTTCTGCCTTACATTTATTTATTTTAACCATTGATTAGTTGATTCATTAGTTTTATTTTGGTAATTAGGTGACGATCCAAATATGGTTGATTACATGATATGGCCTTGGTTTGAGTATTGTGATGCCTTAAAACCTTATTCTGAAGGAAATTATGTCATTCCTTTTGATGAAAAATTTCCCAGACTGGTAAGATTTGAACTAATAATAAAATTAAAATTATGTTTATACATTTAATGTTATACATTGTTTTATATTTACAGGCAAAATGGAAAGCTTTAATGATTGTTGATAAGGCAGTAGCATCATACTACGACCCCGAACTTTTATCAAAACAACTTCTACCTATAAGAAATGAAATTTTTGCCAAAAATTTTATCATGAGCATGCCGAATTTTGTTACCATTCGTGTATGATATTCTTATTTTTCATATACTTTTGTTATAAAAATAAAGGTCTTTTGTAACATAATATATGAGAATAAATTATACTTTTAATATTATTTTATTACTAAGTTCATAAGGCACTGAGCACCAAGCACCTTTATGACAGATTTATAACTGAACATTATATTTTTGTACTTGGGAGCTTTGGAAGTTTAAAATTACCTATTTTACATTATTTTGGACTCTTGTTTTTATATAATGAATTACTATGTTAACTCTACAATTATAATACTTATTAATTATTATATATACTGTTATTTATTTAAACATTTACATCTTGTAATCATTGTATGTTCGATAAGCATGCAACAATAACAGACTTCGGAACTGAGAATTTAAACTTACTTGAATTACAATATTATATAGGTATTCAATATTCTTTATTTCTGTAAAAATGAGTATTTCATATTTATTATTTAAAAGGAAAACTAAATAAGTGGTTCAAAGCCGTTCTTAGGATTTGCCAGGGCCGTATTTAGGGGTGGCAACAGAGAATTTATTCGGTATAATTACTGTTTTTTTTTGGGCAGGGTGTCAAGTTTATACATACAGCCTTGGCCATTGCAAAAATAATTTTTGAAACCAATTTTCCTATGTTTTTATTGAACGCGGGGCCCCAAATTCAACTAAAAAGCACGAGGTTCAGGGCTCGGACCCTTTCCGTCCACCCCTTAAATGGCCCTGGTATCAGTGGATATATCTGCATCATTTACAGCAGACCTAAGTACATAGGTTAAAAAAAAAAGGGTGTGGTAAAGTAGCAAAGTATCCATATATTGTTATGAACAGTCTGCGATGTCGCATATACTTTTATAATGAAAGTACAGACACAGAATAAATAAATAATAATAATTTTGTGGCACAATATATCCTATTTGCGGCATGTAAATGAAAATGAAATAATATCGCAATACGAAAACTGTGGTACAAAACTAGCAATATTTAACTGTGTACATATTTTTTCATAAGTGGTAAAGTAAATTATACTATAAAAGTCTAAAAAACTCGTTTATAAATTAAAAATTCGAGTAAGTGTGTCGTGTGCGAGTAAGTGTACCCGTAAAAAACCGGCCATATAATGCATTTTAACATTCCCCACATTGTTTCACAACTGGTGTTTAATTTAAATTCGCGTGCTATTTTGTCCTGAAATCTTCTCAAGGTCCCGTACTACGATAGTGGTTTAAAGTTTAAACCATGAACTAAGTTATTGTCAATAAGTAATAACAGTCTCTCACTCTAGCGAAGTCTTCTTTTGTCTTCGAAAATTTGATTTTCGCACTCGCTTTTAAATCGTAGGAAAAAAGTTCGACAGTCAGCCGTCAATTAAAAGTACCTAACTACTTAAGTAATTGGGTACTATAGTAATTACTATTTAAGAGTTATACCCCTGTAAGTCCGAGGAAACCACTAACCAGTACCTATGGCTTCCAAACACTCCTCAGGAGGTCAGTTCGGTGTTGCTTTAAGTCTTGATTGATGAACTTATCCTTTTACGCCTCTTTCAGATTCCGCCAAATGTGCCCAAGTTGTCATTCTTATTGAAGCAATTCTGCCCGCAGAGGATCAAGGTGGTACTATATTACTATATTATGTCAAGGGCATAATGTCACTGCATCATCATCCTTTCTCGGTTCTCCTCGGGTCTGTTATACCTAATCAGTAATCGCCTCTTGTATTGCGTTTTCGAAGGGAAGACACGGGAGTTTTTTCAAACATTAGAATGCAATGGAGGCTTTATGGAAAGGAATGGTGGTAAAATTCCTTCTTTAATTTATGATGACAATTTTCTTTATGAAAGCTTGCTGATGTCCTCGTCGAACAGTACCTACCCCGAAACACCATTGTGGAATTGCAGTCCACTCCAGAAAATATTGGATAAGCTTGTCATAGGGTCTTTTAAAGAAGTAAGCACTTAGTATGGTTTAAAATCTCTCAACTAACAGTATACAAATCATGAAACAATACAAACATATATATTAGATTGTAAGTACCAAGGCTACCTACGTACCCAGACAAAGAAATGAATTATTGTTTGATTAAATTTTTTTAAAATACAGTAAGTAATAGTCTTATAATGTATACTTTGTGATTGTTAAAGATAAGTACACCACTGAGTTAGGTTAGATTAATTAAATTTATTGTTTATTTCTGCTAATTATTATCCTAATTAATTGTAGGTAGAAACAGCGGTTTATAGGTTATTTATGACATCTCTAGAAATGAAAAAAAGATAATTTTGAAGGATTTATCGCTAGTTTAATACCATTTGAAGCTGAATGATCTGAAAGGGGACCAAAATTCTTTGGAGGCAAGTGAATAAATTTAAATAATTATACTTTTTAGTTTTGTAAATTGATGCATAAACAGTTTGAAAGCATAATTAATTATTGGTACCTGTCCAGCATGTTATCTACACACCATTGTATAGTTTAATATGCTACCTACTCAAATATTGAGTCAAATAGAACATAAGATTATTAAGATGTAGGTTATTATTTGTTTAAGTATAATTAGTAAATATAAAAACTTAATAAAGTTAATTTTACCCTTTGTAAGGTCTACTGTTTTAGATTTTGAGTGGAGCAATGAATTTATTGATTCTAAAACTATGTGTTTTTTTTCTGGTGCAAAAGTGAATATAGTTGTGTATTTAAGAGGTCAAAATTGAAAATTCCCAGTAATTTTTAAAAGTGTCTGGTATAATAAAAAAAAGTAGTAACTGTACAATGACATTCAAGGGATCAGTAAAAATTTGTCATTATAACCAAAATTTTATGAAATTAATTATATTATGCCAAAATCTATGTGTGTATAATTTTAAAGTTTCTTAACTAATAATATTTTGTTTTAAACTCCTGTTTTTTTTTTTTTAGTATTCCATATGTTAGACATTTTAGAGTAATCAATGCCTAACTCTTTAGCTATGTCAGAATCCCCCCCCCTCTTTAAACGTAAAATAACATTTATTTTTTCTTCAATTGTGAATTGCTTTTGTTTGGTCATTTTGCTGAACATATTGGCTTTGATCGAGTACACAAATTTCACTGACAGTAAAATTATCAAACGGTGATAAAATTATTATTATCTTTTGTTATATTATATTATTATTACTTCCAATAAATGAAATACAATCATTATCGATCAAATATTTTTCTAAAAAAATCAAAAATCACCTTATAACCTTCATAACAACTGTATAGTCCTAATAACCGATACAAATTAGTACACACAATATAGGAGTTTTGCCTACAATTTAGGGTCATTAAATCCGGTTTGTCTCTAAAACTGGTGTCATTATAAATGGTTTCTACTATACTTTAATATCAATCATTTCATAAAATATACTTCATAGTAAAGACTGACTGTCTTTATTCAGAATCGTTTTTCGGATGCAATGATTTATCATAAAAATTCAAATTTAAATTTATTTTACAGGGACCCATTTGACACCTACTGTATAGCAGAGCAGTACCTTCTCGATTATCTTCTTATGATTGCAGTTTTTAATTTAATTATAAGATATTTAATAATTTTAATAAATTGAAAGTGCTTACACAATATATTGGACCTATATTTGAATTAAATTTATGTGTACATATTTACTAATCAAAAACAATGTCTTGTACCTGAAATATGGGATACAGTCAGTGGTCGGGGTGCTATTGGTTTTTTGTAGACCACTAATGCTACAGCTATTCCTTCAAAAAAAGTAGTTTGGCATCGCTACTTTTTTAAAAAATGTAGTGCTCTACTTATGCTAATGATTAAATGTAACACGTCTTATTAAAAATTTCTATTGAAAATTGGTAGTCGTAGTTTCCACTGATTTTGCATTTGATGACTGGACGGGATTTAACTACATGAGTTATTCTTGAGTTGAACCCTAAAAATACAGCAATACACTCATCATTATCATAAAATAAATATAATAATGATATTTTCTCTATGCCAACAGTAAATTTCTAGCGCGCTGTAGCATTTTGCTACATTAGGTGTATTGTAGGAGTGCTTTGATAATCGCTACAAATAAAGTGATGATTTCTGTAGCGTCACTAAGTAAGCTCGTACTCCCGAGTCCCGACCACTGGATACAGTCAATGAATAAGAAATAGTTATAGATATGTCAACAGTTATAAGTATGTCAAAAAGAGCGAGGTCAAATGCCAAGGTTTTTCTGCCCTATATCTTTTTGTTTTAATCTCTAATTAATTCATTAGTTGTATTCTGATAATTAGGTAACAATCCAAATATGGTTGATTACATGTTATAGCCATGGTTTGAGCTTTTAGATGCCATGAATCCTTATTCTAAAGGAACATTTGTTTTTCCTTTTGATGACAAATTTCCCAGACTGGTAAGATTTCAGTTAATTATAAAATTACATTCATACATTTAATGTTATTCATTGTTTTATATCCACAGGCAGAGTGGAAAGCCTTAACAATTGTTGATGAGGTAATTGCAGTGTTATACTCTCCTGATTATCTCGCCAAACAAATTGAACTAATAAAAAGTGAAATATTTTACAGATTCTATTTAGAGAACTTACCTAGATACTTTTTTTTTAAACTTTTAAGTAAACTTTATTTTTTATATTCCTATTATTTATACTTTATTTAAATAAAAATAGTTCTTTTGTAACATAATGTATGATAATAAATTACACTTTTAATATTATTTAAATTACTATAACTAATTATTTGTTAATGTTTATCAAATTATTATATTATATTCAACTGTTCATGTTATTAAATTAAAATTGTCATGTATTACTATTAAATGCCACTGTGTTAATAGGTACATAATATACTTTTTATTATTCCATATATGTGGGCATAATACATCCTAGTTTGAAAGAAATTCAAAATAAGTATAATATATTATTTGTTTATCACAATTTGGCAATGAACTTTCAAAATTTATCGATTCAAATATTGTACATATGTAAATTTACAGTTAACTGTTGGAGCTATATTTTATATTTGTAGTTTGTACCACCATCTTCACTTTATGGTTACAAGATATCAAGATAAGGTTTCTTAAAACACTATTTTCAGATATACCATAATTGAGCTCCAAGCACCTTCATGATAGACTTATAACTGAACATTATATTTTTGTAGGTTGTTTGGCTACCGAAGCTGGTAGGAGTAGGAAGCCACTACATATTGTCATACCTATTTTAACAGATATGATGAAATATTTTGAAAAATCTAGAAAAAAGTGCAAGATTCAAAATTATTTACTCATTCACAACAGTCTATAACTAAAGATTTGAGCAAATTGTTGTGTATTTAGGCCGTATAGGTACTGCTTATCTTTTGTAGATACTAATTTTGACAATTTAATTGCAATAATTTTTAAGCGGTAAGTTTTTGCAAACACTTTGGTATTTTGTGGTATTAAAGTGTGTCTAGTTAAGTAGATTTGTTCCCAAATGTTGAAGGTACAAGACAGGCACGACCCGTAGACACGCCTGTGTAGTATATGATCTATTATCTATATAGGTACTGTTATTTAAATCTTTACATCTTGTCATCGTTGGATGGTCGATTGGCATGCAACAATAACAGATTTAATTTAAAATGACTTTGATTACTAAATTATACCGTTTAATGATTAGGTATTTCATATTAATAATAAAATAGGACAACCAAATAAGTGGTTATAGCACTAAATTATATTATTATGATCAGTCTCCTTATTTGCTATGTAGCATATTATTATTATGATTCCTTTATAACGGAGTCGTCGTCCGTCTAAGTCTTAATGGTATGTTAATGAAAACGAAATAATATCGCAATATTGTCAATACGTAAACTGTGGTACAAAATGAGCAATAGTTTATTGTGTACATATTTTTTGATGTCATGGTAAAGTACTTATATACATATACTAAAAACGCGTTTATAAAATAGAAAAATTAAGTATTTCGAGTATGTGTATCACGTTGACGAGAATATTATAGTACTCGCAAGAAAACCCGTAAGGCCCCCCTACATATCATATACGTATATATAGGTACAGGCGCAGTTCGGTGTCGAAATTCGTTTCCGACGTCGTATGGGCGGCTCGGAAAACGAGAGGGAGAGAAAAGTGACCGCGCAGACGGGTAAGGTTAGACGATACACGATGACCGCGCTTCGTGCTGCGATATGTTTGTTTTTTTTTTTTGACTAGAAACGCTCCGTCGGGGGGGGATCGTTTTTTTTCTCCGCCTGTCGCGCTCGTTCTCCCTCTCGTCCGCCGCCGCCGATGTCGTTTCGGGACGCTTCACACGACGACTCAGTTGATGGCGTGCATGGGCAGTCGGTCGTCCCCGTCGCCGTCGTCGCGCTCGTACGCCAGGTTCTGGCTGCCCTTGAATATGTCCTTGACGCTCATGCCCGCGTTCGACTGTCGCTGCGTCTGGTTAAACGCGTGGCTCGCGCCCAGCGTCTGCATCTGAGACTTGCGCCTTTCCGCCTGCATGGACCGTCTCCTCACCTCGAGCGCCTGCCGCACTTCCTTGCCCATCGTCAGTTTTCGGCCCAACACCGGCGTGCCACCTGCAATGACCGACGAACGGCGATTATACTAAGTGTCGGAATATTGTGAGCGTACGGTCACGGTGCAACCTAACAGTTTTAAGTTAAACGCCGAGTTGATCAATAACTAGGCAATTTGAATACCATATAAAGTTTATAATCCACGATGAATTTGCGTCAACGTTTTTTGTTTTTTTTTTACCAACGAGTAGGAGGTAGGTAGGTACCTAATGTAATAATATGAACCCGATCTGGTCGAACGAAACAATATAGTATCATTATTAATTGTGTTTTCGCAACACAGAGTTGTATTCGCCAAGTCGATTGATATCCTGCATTTAACATAATATTGCCGTGTATTTAGTCAATAAATTATTGAGTCGTTAAGATGACAGTATTAAAATTTGAAAAAAGGCAGTTTCGCGGGTCCCTTTAAACTACGAGATCCTCTCAGTAGTTGCATTACTGACTATAATTTGCCTACAATATTTTGATACGGCGCGCGTGTTGGTCACATAAAAAGTGCCCGTCATAATACTTGATACATAGGAGGGATTATCGTACTTTGTGGTTCGTCTTCGTCCTCTCCCATTTTCATCTGCAAGAACCTCTTGCGGAAAGCCACGTCCAGTGTGCCAATTGTTCGGGTCTTTTGTCGTTGTTTTTCTAGGTTGTAAATTGTCCGCCGCCGGCCAACGGCGTTATCGCCACTGGAACCCGACTCGTTGTCGTAGTCGCCATTGATGCCCCTCAGACGTTGGAGGTGCTTGACAATGACGACCGCTTGTTTGTCTAGTAGACCATCGTGGGTCAAATCTTCAGTCTGAAACCAAGAAATGGTGATCGTTTATAACCAAAAAACTCGAATTTCTCGCCATCCGCAATTACCTTTTTGTTCCAACACAAGTTTAGGTCTGTCGAGGCAAGTATGTGAGACAGTGTTCCGAAACGATGGAACAACATGGCGGTGAATTGCACTACTATGATGAACGCGAAAAAGAACACGAACACTAAACCGATGGGTTCCAAATGTAAGTACTCTTTGCTAATAATGATCTGTAATCGTTTAGTTTTACAATATAATTGTGCTGCTCATAAAAATAAATCTAAAAATTTAATTTAATTTTTACCTCAGACGTCTCTGCTATTGTTGTAATATTCGTCTTGACGCCTATCGGCCAGTCCAGATGGAGTTTATCCTTGTTCAATTGGAGCAAGAAAACAATGAGCACGAACAGTGCGTTGATCATAAAGAATGAGAACACAGACTTGTTTCTCAGTTCGATCAAGTCTGACGCGATTCGAGCCTTTTCGTTTTTGTCTTCGTCGATCGGATATAAGTATTTGTCGATCAGATCCCGCCAGAACTGTTGTTCGGCTGCGGATAAAAACGCCACCGGACCCTTTCTCAGCGATTTGTCTTCGATCCAGAAAGGATTGATGTCATCGTTACGTTCCACTTTAGGTTCTGCATCGAACAAAAACATGTTTTGATATTTAAGGTTGCAATGTTTATAAAATTAATCCAGTTATTAATAATATAATAATTAATAAGTAACAACACTTACCTAATGATTCTTCGTCAGTCTCTGTATCCGAGTGCTCGTTTTCGGAGTTTTCTTCTTGGACCGGGTCCAGAGCGATCTGATGTGGGACGCTACTGGTCGAAGCGTTTCTCTTACGGTTCACCGATGTTGGATCCATCACAGTCCTATTAAAAAGGCTCCGGCATTAATCTACATTCTACATTTTTAAATTGCGTATTGTAAAATGTAGCACTCACTTTTCGATGTGATCCATCCGTTTACCTAGACCTTCTAACGAATCAGCTATCCTCACCAGCTGTTGACCTTCGTTAACGGGTTTCTGGTAAGTGCAAAACATACATTTGAAAAGTCCAGCGAACGACAGTTCGAACGAGCCCTCTTCGTTGTCCTCATTTGGGTCCCAGTTTTGCAAGAACCCGAGCATTGACTTTTGTTTGTTTTTCTTTTCCGACTCTTCGGCGGCTTTCTTTTCTGCTTCCATTTCTTTTTTAGTCCTTTTGACTTGAACCTCTCTCGTACCCCACGTAACAATGTTGAGATTGATAATGGAGTACAATATTAAAAGCAAATACATAGACGGGATGGACAGCCAATATATACCGAAGTATATGATACAAGAAAACTCTTGCGGATGGAGAAGTGCCGCTATTATAAACGAACTCATCATGGCGATTAAAAATATTGCAGATGGAGATCCGATACCGTCTTCGCCCAGCTGTAGAGCTGTACCGACAATAACAGCCATCATAACTAACGCGTACAGAGCCGATAGAATTTGCGCCAATAGCAGCTGTGGATAAAAAAATAAGTCATTCAAATGGCATACAAGTATATTTTTTTAAATTAATTTTGATATTTAATTATGAGTTAATTTTGTTAAAAAACAATATATAAAGTTACTATTTATAATTTACCTGTATGTTTGATTTGCAAGTGAAGCATACAAAAACAAACAATACTATCGGTATGATATTGTAGTAAAAACTGGTCCAATTGTCAATGTGAAATACAGCCACAAAGGCTCCCACCAACATAAGGAATATAGTTCCCGGTCCTAAAATGGTTCCTCCCATTAACATGATCTGAAAATAATCAAATGTCAGATTAGTACGAAAAAAATCACTCATTATATAGGTATATTATACTAATTTTAATGAAAATATTTACATGATAGCTGATGTAGGGCATTGAAATGTTATCGTTTATTTTAATCGTTTTCTTGTAATCCATAAGCAAGTCCATGATGTTTGCCATTGTCGATGGTACCCATCTTCTTCGCTGATTATAAAACTCATTAAAGCTTTCCGGACAGTGAGTATACGCGTCGCTAGCAGCTGAATATTCTACTCGATATCCTCTTTGTAATAACAATGTACACAGCCATCTGTCTTCGCCTTAATTTTTGAATTTATTTCATTACAAATTGTTTTAAATTTCCAATGCTGATAAATGTTATTTACCTTGATCATATTGCACGTAATGTCTGGCTTCGTCAGATTTTAACGTATATCTTTTCATCACGTTATCGTCCATAAGAGCTTTACCTCTGAACAGTGAGAAACATCCAGGACTACAGAGTACGCAACCAATCATGTGTTCAGTAGCTTTTTGGAGCCAATGACCAATAGCATATTCAAAAACTTGATACCACGCCAATGGACCTAAATAATAAATTATTAGAATATCATTAAATTAATTTAAAATTAATAAATTTAATGTGCAAGAATTACCTCCTCCAATTGGATGGATTCTACCACACGCGGCTCCCAAATTCTTATTCTTTTTCATTAAATCTATCAAAAGCCTGACCGCATGCGGTTGGAAATCAATATCACCATCAAGCGTCAATAAAAACGTATTTTCAGCAATGACTTCTTTTCGTTCAACGGAAATCGGTAGTTCCATTAATCGATGGCCAAGTAAGTAGTACATATACATGACCTGACTCCATCGTTTTCTGTGTCGGATTTTGGATTTGTCTTTGATGTGTACAGTGAGCTTGGTTTTTCCAGGTAACGTCCATACTAAACGGCCACCGTACGGAGAGGGATACTTAGTCGGTGGTTTGATGCGTATATTAGTTTCATGCACGTGAGTAGCTGCTTCATCGATTGTACTTACTAAAAGCTTTACGAATCTATTCACCTGATTCCAATCATCGTTTTCATCACTTATTTCGAATCCGTCATCCATGAATATGTGAGCTGAATAAATAACATTGTATTATTAGATCAGTTTACATAACTTTAAACTTTGACTTACTTTCAAATTCATAATAATCTGGATCAACTACTCGCAAATATTTCTGGGCCACTCGACGGGCGCACTGATCTTCGTCCATTCGGAGGATCGACTTCAACATCTCCATCATTTCTTCGTGAGTTTCGTGCCACATAGTCGCACAAGCGTAAATCCTAGTAATGCTGTCAGACTTCTTCACAGTTTTAGGTGCTGTACTGCTAACATCTGTGTGCACAGATATTGTTTCATAATATTCGTCTGGTTCTTTATCTCGGTCCGCCAAGTCCTTGATGAATAAATAATGTTAGATTAACTACTATTTTAGGCGAAACCAATTAAAAAATCTTACTTCAGTTTTTACGTCTTTTTCGTCGTCCCATCTCCTGTTCATTCCTAACGATTGATCTATCAGCAAAGAATCGTACATAGGTCTTGCGAAAAGCTTTTCAGTGGTCGCTAGACGTTCACACTTTGGTGTCCAAATATGTAATGTTACCCAAGTTTGCGACAGAAGCCACAGTAACCATACCCATACGTGCTAAAACAACATTACAGTTTTAATATGTTCTACACAATATTGTTAATATCGATATGAGCAACTCACTTCTTTAGTGATAAAATTGTTTAAGAAATTGACATCTGGTGAATCGAAAAATAAATAATCTGGAATAGAGTTATGGAAAAAACAAGGATCATCGTGACGCAAACCACATGCGATTATCAATACAGACATGGTGACTGGTACTGTTAGATTAACTGGGAATGCATAACTGAATCCCTGAATCATAATTTTGCAAGCAAATTTACCTGTGATAGAAATAGAAACATGTTAATTATTAATGTTTTATTAATTGTAAAATGTGTTATAACTATTATATAATTATTAATATCATACGTTTAAAATAATTAAGTAAAATATTTTGAAAATAAGGTAGTCCCCACATACCACACAATATAGTTATACATTTAAATTAATGGTGAAATCGATAGTCACTAGTGATTTTATTGATATTTATATATTTACCGAATATATAACAAAGATATGCCGAAATAATTTGTAAAAGAAGTACATGTAGTGCAGTTACATATTCTGCATCGATGTCAACCGAATCTCCAGTTGTAACTATATCAGCAAGATCTGGTAAAATAGTTCCACTTCGCGTTACTTGATTTACCTGAATAATACATAAACATTATAATAATTTTAATATCAATTGCAATAATATTAATACTTTTAATTATTATAAATTACCTCGAGCACTTGTATCTTGTGTTGTGAAAATCCAGCGTTGACTAATGAGAAGATTTGTGTAACATTTTCACCTTTAAAGAACATAACTACTAACATGAAACACATGAAACATAACATTTTCCAAACAGACATTAGCATGTATATGAAATAACGCGTTCTTCTCATTCGGTCTTTTATATGATATGCAAACTTCATAAATCCTAAAAAATCAAAAACAAATTTGCTTTAACGTCCTCTTCAAAATATTTCATAAACGTTATAATTTCAAGTATGATATACCAAAAAATGTATTTTTGGTCGTATAATTTTCCCAGTAACCACATGAAATACAAAATACTGAAATCGGGATGGCTAGGTTATTCATCTGTTTTTCTGGGTGTAACAAAGGCCATAAAAAGAAGCCAGTGGCTTGTGACCCCACAGCAATTAGATCCATTAAAACTTTTGCGTATACTTCAGATTTTTCCGAATTCGTTTTACAACCTTTTGTTGTCCTCGATAATAAATCTGTAAAGTTTAACTTTTTTTATCGATTTCTCTATAATTAATTTAAATATATAGTAAACTTACTGAGCAAAGCTGGCACGAAACAAAGACAATTGGTAAGCATCGCACCTTTAACGACGTCTAAATTTGGTAGTACGACATACACAAGCAAGACCAATCCAAAGACGTGAAGGGTTTCCATAATGAGCACAAATACAAAATCAAATAATGGAGGTCTTTTACACGACTTGAAAAAACAAATTCTCAAAGATCGTATTAAAGTTCCAATTTCTGGAACGATAAATGCTAACAGCAAACACCATATCCACGCTACACGTTCTTCCGTTGGGAGGTTGACAACGTAAACTTTTTCACGACCTATATAAAAAAAAAAAGTTAAAATGTTAGTTTCATTACAATGCCGAGTGCTGCTTGGTAAAATAATCATTTACTTAGGTCCTTATTGCAGAATGTGACGACGCGATCGGATCTGATTTGAGATGTCATGAAGAACATACTAATTTTGGAAATAACGCCACAACATAGGACAACGATGAATGTGGTCAAATATGCTAGGATTTTCAGCACGCGTATGGTGAATTCGAGACATGCTTGGTTGGCCATAGATCCGCTGTCGCTGCGCGGAGGCAAATCTCGAAAAACGTCCCATGCTTTAGTATCTGCCAAAGTTCTTTGACTAAAATATGCAGCACATTAAATTATGAAATTTATTTTCAATCATACTACGTCATATTAAATATTAAAAAATTGTTATGTACCTTCCACCGTATAAGTCTTGGGTTAGAGGTGAATTTTCGTCATCGTCCGAAGAATTCTCGTCACTGTCGTGAAGTCTTTGATGTGACATGTTATTCACGGATGGAACAAACGACAAACGCTGAAGCGACGTCATTGCGCTGAAAAACAATTCAAACCCTTGTTTAAAAAATGTAACAGATAAAAAAAAATGTTTATTATAAAGGTACTTTCTAATTTTATAGTGTACCTAGCTGTATAAGTAGTAAATACACATTAATCCATTTGAAACCATTTTTTACTCGGTTAAATTATGAATCATTATTTATAAAATATATGTTTCCATATTGTTAATAATTGTATGCGAAACAAATTAATTATTTATGAGTTCTATTAAATTTAATCTCATAGTATTCAAACTTCTAAATTTATTTTTAAATTAATAATTTTTTATTTTATTATTATTACTATTAAAAGTTGGGTTTATAATTTAAGAATTATATCACGGTCACTTAAGAAACTCAATTACTATCACGGAACATATGTATTACAAATTCATTTATACTGGACTACTGAAGATTCAACACTCTGTTAGAGTTTCGTTAACGTTTATGAAACGTTTCGCTTGGGAACACGTCGTAAACAACGAAGTACCTAATACGCTCTTTTTATATTTTGTGGTTTATTTAAAACTAATCATGCGATATAAATAATATAATATAATGGATACAACTGTTCAAAGTGTTGAATAAATTATTTAAAAAATACATAGTATAATGTAGAGAAATACAAAGAAGCCAAGTGAATTGTATGTTTTATTTTATAATATTTTGTATAGTTATTTGTATAAATAATTATTAGGTTTCTTCCACATTTTTTAAACGATTTTTCTATTCACTTCAGTTGTAGATAATTCAAGCCTGCCCTTACAGTTGTCGGTGTTCACGAGTCATGACTAATGGCTTTATAGATCAGATATTTAATTTATTTCATTATTGTTATTATTATTATTGTTTTGCAAATTATAAAGACCATAGCCCGAACGTTTTGTTTCCTTATTTTACAGCTAACAATGGAAATGCATGCATGTAGGTACTAAGTCTTCATTCAATAAGCCGATACACGTGGAGCCAAAACATATTTTTGATTGTCTCCGATGTTTTATTTCGTTGATTTGTATTTATCTTACACAATAATTGAACTTGATATTTTATAATTCGAATTCGACGTGTTTAATGTAACAAGTTTATAATTTATATATTATAACCCGATGTCTCGTGAACCGTGTTTCAAGGATAAGCAAAGAGAAATTATAGAGGTGTAAATTATTATGTATTAGTCATTTGCAGAAATACATAATGTGACCTGTTCACGACCTTTACTATATAAGAATGTTAAAACTGTGGTTATCTGTCATGGACCACGGTTGTAACTCGTAGTCTTATATATATGTAGGTAAGGTAAAATAAAGTACACATTATGTTCTTTGTATCTATATTATAGGTATGACTCTTTATTACTATATTATAGTACCTACATAACTGTTTTGAAAAAATGTATGTTACGTCAGAATAATGTCGTGAGGATAGAATGTTGCAATAAAAATAATATGTTATAATATAGGTACCTATAGTTATTTGGCACCAACATTCGGTAGATTAAAATATTTAAAATACATTATTTCACTAATTCACTTTCAGTATTCAAAACCTATATTATAAGCTATCAATAATATTATTGCTCTCGTGAGAGAAACCAGACTCGTCGGTATAGGGTACAACCAAGGTATGCGCTGCTTTAGGGCAATAAATACAATTTTAAAGAAATTGAAACGTCAAAATTAAATTATATCGGCACCAGATGACAATAATTATTTTTGCTCAGGGGCGGAAAATATTTAACGACGGGACTGAGAGAAACATTTATACTTTGTTTTTGTGATGTATTAAATTATATACACTATATAAGTACTTAGTTCAAAATAAAACTTAAAGTAAAACATTTTTTTATACTGTGATAACAACTAATATAAGTATTAATTAATGAATGAAAAATAATAAATGTTTCAAATATACTCAACGAAAATAAATTATAGCTTAGTAATGTAATTTTATTATTTATTAGACATACCCAATTGTATATATAATATATTTATTTTAGTGCCGACCGATTTTGACGGATTTTGTACAGATTATTCTTTTATATTTTGTATAAAAAGTATACAGTCGTAGGTATACATATTATTTTAAAACTAAACTTTTTATAGTATGAATTTTGTTAATAATTATATCTGTACAATATTATATTAGTATATTACATAAATTGTTTTATACTGAATCTATTCTCTTTAATCTAAATTATTTCAATTTGTATTATGAACTCCAAGCTGCAGAACTTTCGAATAAATGCATTTTTTTTTTTTAAATAGTCACATAATAATTTATAGGTATTTTTGAGTTTTGTTTTGATTTTAATATTTGTTTGTTTGTTGTTTTTAATGAAAATGTAAATTGTGTAACAATTATAACCGATTTTCTAATATACAATAATAACACTTTTTTTTTTCTTTTTAAACCGGTTTTAAACTGTAGTCACGGCGTAGGAAAAAGTATGCCAGTGGTCCAATTTAATCGGTAGAATAAACAGAGAAAAATAATTCGTTTACGGTGCATGATGATGTTTTAAGTATAATCTACGCGGCCGAGGTTTACACTCTATATATTGTACGATGACGATTCTCAACCGCACCGAAGTCGTCGAATATAGGTACAATGACGAGAACGGTCAATGTCAGCGGACTCGTGTTGTCGGAATACCTTCGCGTACGTTTCCATACAATATATTATACATATCTCGACACGTATTTAATTTCCCATTAACGATCGCAAAACGTCTTAATAATATTATTCGACTTGTGTGTAGAGCGGTGACCTGACAGAAGGCACACGCTATAGTGAGGGGGGAGCTCGGCCCCCGGGTGAAATTAGAATTGAAATAAAATAAACTATTTACAAGCAACAAAATAATATAAAACGATAATAGACAATGACATCGATGGACACAAATGAAGTTAATTAAAAACGAAATAAAAATCGCCGAGCGGGAAGGCGAAAAATATCGTGGTGTAGGTATGATTGTTATTATTATTATTACTATCGCCTACGTTGTCCGAATCTTATATAATACTTCAAACATAATATTAAAAATTCAAATTAAAAAAAATTCTGTCTTATCTATTATATTATATAGGTACCGGTTGCCGTCATTAAATTTCACAGACACGTTTACACGGGCGTTGCTGGGTATGCTATATAATAAGCCTATATAACATCTGCAGTGTAATTTTTTTGTTTTGGCTACAACTATGGATTAAGACTTAAACCCTAAAGGTCATATTAAATTATCATCGGCATTTTTTTTTCATCAACAGTATATGCGAGCATACGACTGATATCTAAGTGATATTTTATCATCGATTACTGCGGGTTCTCGCCTGCGGCCCGCTGCAGAGCGTCTATAGCGTTGTTCCCAACACTGCTCGTCTATTCCAAAATTAAAAAAAAATATTTTGAAGACATTTTCGTAACATTTCAGGCTTTTAATGAAACAACCGATGTAAAAGTCTGGCCACGCACGCGATACCTATGATTGCACTTATGATGAATTCTTTATGCACTAATAACGACGCGTCCAATTAATTAAAATCCTCGTTATATGATTTCGTGACTGATATACCGCAGATACTGCAGATTTACAAACTTCAGCTCTACACATACCTCCTAATAATGGGCTTTATGCGATATTTTCTTAGTTTCTACTACCTACATACATTGTTTTATATACATTTTCTTATAGTTTTCTATACGTGAGCCATATTTATGGAACAATACAATAGTTATATTCGTTCGTGATGTGAACTGTCCTACCTATATACCTATATAGGTGCCATAAAGCGTTCGGTTCGTTTCATTTTCGCTCAGTCGCAAAATTTGTATCGCATAGCGTATATATATATATATATACACGGTGTACAACGTGTCTGTGTAGTTGTAAAATGTAATATTGTGGACTGTGGTCTAGTATGGCAAGGCACATTAGCCGTGAAAGTGAAACGGTCTCCGGTTCGAGTGAAAGGAAAAATCTAAGGAATTGGTGCATTGCTTTATATTTTTATTTCGTTGAACGTCGGAACATTCTTATTTTATTTGTAAACGAACATAACAACACCTATACTATAGGTACCTCTATATAATATCATTGAGTATGATCAATATTATCGTAGATATATTATACTATAAATAAAAATAGAAGTATTATTATATGTATTGTGGTACAAGAACTTGTGATATTTATTTATCTATGTTTTTGATTGCAGCCGTTGAAATACATTTATAACACTATATTATACAGGTACATTCTTTTGGAATTGTACCGATTAAGTTTTATTGCAAACGCTTATAATAAAACATAGATAATGGATAATTATGTATAGTAATTACCTGATAATAGTGATAGCGGTATCTAAGTAAAAATAAACTATTCTAGTTCGATACGAAGAAATCAGAATAGATTTTCATTCAAATTAGCGTTTAAAAACAAAACGATACAAATCTCAAAAATGATCTTAAATCCCATGAGTCACGAATATATTATATTTCTTAAATCTTAATAAGGTCATAATAACCATGACTGTATGCTCAAAAAATTGTCGATTTCTTGTTTGATTAAATATATTATGAATCATTCATAACTATTACATTTTTATGTAAATTATTAATGAGTCTTATACGCGTAGACCATTGAATATTATATAATCTTATAATTATAAAACAACCGAGTTATATTTTATATTTTTTATTGTATACGTACGAGGGACTTAAACGCTGATATTTAAGTAATTCGTTGTTTTATATTTTGCGGTTGAACAAAATATGTAGATACTAATGTGTAATACCTACTTGTTTATGAAAGGAAATTTGAAAAACAATATCTATTCGGAAATCAATAGTCTTAAGGAAATTAAGTGTAATAATATATATTATGTATTGTATTATTATTATTGACCATCAATTTATTAGAAGCATTGTAAAACATGTACTCATAAAAATATCTTACCTTTGATATAGTTAACCGAATCGCGTAGAGACTTGAGTAATCCAATCCGGCTAGGCCTACATTCTTTAAAATTTGAACACGTCTACAACGCAATGTTATTAAACCACAAGCGAACGCCAACACGCGGCCAGACAACTGCGGCCAAAGAGACAGGTCTTTGGCTTTCCTTCTACTGGTGGGAGACTCGTGTAGCAGGTTCGGACTGAAAGAAAAAAAAAAAAAAAGCGAATATGGAAGGACAATAAAGAAACCGTCTACAGTCTATGTAATGATTCGATTCCCCACCTCTATATAGTGATATAGTATACCTATTAAACGATTCCGTGCGTCCATTTCCATATACGTTGCATAAATAATAAATTGTTGCGGGTGCTGTATAGGTTACGTGGTGTATACTTAATCTCCCTCGGGGCTCGTTGAATCATATATATGTTACTCGACAAAAGGTTCCTTAATATTACCACTACCTACCTATATCGATACAAGCTCAAGTCAAATTATTTCATTGTTCTAATGGTGAAACAAAAAAAATAAAATGTCAATTAATAATAATAATACTTATAATATATCAGGCTTTGTGAACGGATGTCCAAAGTCCAAACCGTGCGAACTCGTTTATATACTTGGTAAAAAAAAACTGTTGGAGAATTGCATCCAATTTTTTTAAACATTTTTTTTTTCATTCCGATGAAATTTATATAAAGTGTACTCGGACGTTTTGTTATTTACGGACTTTATCTTCATCTCGTTGTACATAAGTTGCAGCTAATAAAATAGTGCCTATATATTATACACACTAACAATACTGAAACATCAATACAATTTATGTGCAAATTAAAACGTTATTTTATAACACATAATATTTTATACACTATATATATACATACATTATTATATGTAACATTGTACAACACTACAATAGTAACACACACACATATGGGTACAAATGTACAGTACATAATATATACGTATAATAAATACTCGTATATTGAAAGTGAAAAATAATCGTTTACCCAGTCAAATCTAATATTTATTAAAAAAAACAAAAAAAAAATTGAAATATTGTACAAACATTCGTTTTTAATCTTTGTAGTGGCCTTACAAAATTATTTATTCTAAGTTTTTAGGTGGGCATAAAATATGCTAATAATATTATATTATTACTATATGTCTATAACTACTTAAGGAACGAGTAAATCGTAAACAACGACAGTGCTGGAATGGTTTTAGTACAAATTTGAATTCTATGCTATAGATGATATAATATAATATAATGTTTAGGTATATTAAAAAAAAAAGTCAATTTTAATACGCCAAATATTTGAAGGATACACTATATAAAATACATTCTTCAACATAATATGATGATTCAGATTCTTATTCATGGTAAATTTCCTAAAAATAACGGTTGTATAATTTTTAATAAACCAGTCAAAGATTATTACGAATGTAATTGTTTGCAACTCATAAAATGACCAATGGTAATTCCAAAAATTGTATTTGTACTCACCATTATCGTATATTAAATTTAAATTAAAAATATATGTACCATATTAGTAGTATACTAGTATAATACCATACCTATACTAACAAATGTTTTCAAGTTATATATGTAGACACGAGAAGCAGAAGTTGAATACTTGGATATATCTAATACAAAAACATTTTTTTATACATTTTAAGTTTATTGTTTCTTCACTTTATATTGGAATTTCATGGTCACCAATTTTATTTTCCTCAACTCTCTTGGTAATTATTGGTATGTATAGGTACCTACAACCGTACTCGGATATACTAATAATATAACACTGCCTCTGAGAATTAGTTTATAAACATCAAACATGTACCTACATAGTTATGTAATAGTATACATATTGGACATATACTATATACATACTGGCCATACAGCATGTATATATAATCTATATATTATCATAATAACATGTGATAATGACTGATGATTTATTCATTACATTTAAGATTTTTCTGTAGCGAATGTTTGAAATTATTTGGTACCTACAGTTTTGTATTGTCATTATTTTTTAATCGAATTGTATGTGGTTACGTATAATCTTATAAATACATTTAATTTTATAATGCAATGTAAATAAATAAATAAATAATATAATAATTACTATAAATTATACGATTATCGATCTCTGATCAAATATATGCTTTCTAATACTATTTTGAGTATTTTCAGCTAGATTTTAAATGTTTATTGAAAACCATATGATTTAATTGTTATTTCTGAATAATAATTGTAACGACGCAAACATTAAACGTTATAGTTAAAATAACAGTGATAATGAATCATAAGAGTTTAATTAAGGAAAGATTAAATTTTGAATACACAAATCTACCTATTTAATATTTTTGTTTAACATTTTTTCGATCTATGATTTAAATACATCGTTAAATATTAAGTACTTATAAGTAATTGTACATATTGTTCAAAATGGCATCTAAAGTATGTATTGCAATAGATTAATAAATTAGTTTAATGACTTAAACGCACACTTACTTTCATAATATCCAATCCATAATAATTATTTTAATTTATTGTAATTTAAGTTTTATAAATAACTGTGTTTAGCAGACAACAGTGCGTATATTGAATGGTACTACATTTTTTTTTTTTATGAAAATAGCTACTAATAAGTAGTGTGCAATAAAATTAATATAATATTATACGTTTGTTAGAGGACATATTTTTCTAAAAACATTATCATTAATCCTATTAATTCCTATGATAATAATAATAATAAAAAAATGTAAGACACTATTGTAATTCAGTCGGCGAAGCGTAGATCGGTGAGTTGTATTATAGGTAGGTACTCTGCACTATAGCCTTGTATTTGTGAGAACCACGTATAGTATGAATATGGATATCTGGAAAGTGTGCCACACAAATTAATAAAGTAATGGTCAAAGTGTGATGATAACAAAACAGGAAGTTTAAAAATAATACTTTAATGGTCGTGTTTTAAATTAAAAACCTAAGAAATGTATATCGAAAAATGTAAAGTATACAGGTAGTTATTATAAAAAAAAAGATTGGTCAGCGAGTACTTTCTAAATGTAAAACATGACGTGTAAATTAAATATTGTTCATAAATTAAGCTGGGAACAAATGACTATTAAAATAATACTGCATAGCTATAAAATACAATAATATTTATTATATCAGTGTTCTGTAAATTAGGTCATCTGATATTTTTCCCGAGGAACTTGCAAGACGTAGGCATATATAGTTTAGGTACCTATTTATACAGTGAAATTAGAGTTTATTTGAGATAAGTTATAGTAGTTGATAATTTGATACATAGGTATAGGTACCAAAAACGGTTCACTGGAACGGTTAACGGGATGAGACGAATCCGATTGCATTTGATTAAAATACACGTGATGGAACTGAATTAGTTATAATAATAATGAGATACAGATAAGGTGTTCGATCGTTTCGATAATCCATTCGTTATTTTAAATATTTACATTTTGACGGTATATTCTGTGCGCTATAATCGCTTAAATAAAACGGATTGCAACAATTCACGACCTGTTACGAACAAAGGTGTGATTCGTCAATAGGTTAAATATTATTATTATTCGTCGTTAGGTATCACTATTATAGATGTTTTTTTAGTTTTGTGAGACACGAATTTCAATAATACATATTATGAAAAATATTTGAAAAATCGAACTAAATGTCCTCATAGCTACAGCTGGTTAAATAGTTTTTGTGATAAATAAACATTTTTTTTTGCCATAAAATGTTTTAAATACCTATTATACTATATTATTATTATAAACAGCAACCTTCGCAAGGACCAACGTGGACGTTGAATAACATTATATAGGTAGTTATAATAATAACAAAAACGAATGCATTAAGCCGAGGGGGGCGTTGTCCGTCCGTCTATTGCACCTCCGCAATCTCGCCCATATAGCTGTTATACGACGGCGCGTTATTATATAATAATAATATAATAATATTATTCTTATGAAATGACCGGTCTGTGTACATAGTTCGTATTCAAACGGCGGGCATGTAGTTCGAAGTGTTTCGAAAAAAAACTGGAAAACACACTATTAATATAAAAATCATTAATCTAATTATAATAATATTATTATATATTTTAATCTGCCGTTTATGCGTCGCTATAAAATAAATACGTATAATATATTATAATATAATAACGTATATTATATAGGTGTAATCGTAATAATCCGGTCGGCGACAATAATCTCGCGTGAACCCGATTCGGGAACAGAATATAATCTGCGGACGTATATATATATAGATGATGTATAGGTACACATCACCGCAGCAGCAGCAGTAGACCAATATTAATTTTATTATTATGACCACATCACAACAATGTCGACGTAGGTGGACAAATCATTTACGATCGTAGGTGGTGCGTTGAACTCGTTTGAACTTATTATAATATTATATATTACGTTTTACACACGATTGAGCTACGACGGCCGCGGCAGCTAGATATACCTACAGCAAATCCATTTAATGAACTACAATACGTTCACGTATTATATATTATTATTTTAATATTATCCCACATTTTATCCGATCGGTACATATTCTATATGATATTGTGTATAATATGCATATTATATTATTACACGCGTGATAATGCACTTCGTAAAAGATAAAACTTATACTATTTTATTAACGTGATAAGTATATATACTTTGAGTTCGCTGTTTGAATATCTATTTGATAAGTCGAGACTTTGCTCCAATGCTCCACAGTATTTAACTATATAAGGCATAGGTGGGCAACTGGCGAACCTTTTTTATCTGGCCCGCGCTACATTTTCAATTTACATCATAACATTTTAAAGTTAATCGTCTATATACTCTATCTTATCGATTTTTAATAACCTTTTTTTTGTCCATCGTTAATATTTACACTATAAACAAAATAAATGATAAATTAAAAAAAATGCAGATTTTGAATGACTAATTTTTTTGCTCTCTATATGGCCCGCTAGATTTTAATTTTCTAAAAAATAAAAATTGGCCCTCAAGTAACTTTCAGTTGCCCACCTCTGATATAAGGTATTGAAAATATATCGTTTTACTTACGTCCAGACTTGTTGCATACGTTTGTACATAATAATATATCACGATACCAAATCATAAAGTCGTGATACTCGATGATAGGCTGCACACGTTCCAAATATACAAGCCAATACAACTATTCTTAAATAATCACAAGAACAGATTTTGCACAATCTAGACCACATTATAATGTACTTGTACATTTCTGAATTTAATTTTAAAATAATTTCCATATTTTGTATTATTTTTCATTCTAAAAATTGTGTTGATGCTGTAATTTTTAGTATTATGCAGTATATATTATATAGTGATATGTATAGGTCATCGGACAATTTTCACTAATTATATATTTATATTATGCGTTATTATATTATGATTATGTTTCATCGCTTTTTATTATATATTATTTTGATATAATACTATTTGTTTTAACACTATTTTATTGTTAGAATTTTAGGAAGGAATTTTATATTGAACTATATACGGTATATATAGGTATATAATATACCTATTACCTATATACTTCACAACTTCAGTAATTTATTATACCTTTTATTGATATTATTATCTTATTTCGTTGTTTCAGATATACATTTGTTTTTGTTGAATAATACTTTTAGCATACCTATTATGTTATGACTTACAATCTTATTATATTGATTAATATATTTTGTAACGCCGAACTATCACTTTCACACAGCATATTATTATAGGCTCAGAAGTGACCAATCTCTTGTCCATTTAAAATTGTGATTTTTTTGTATTATTGTTATAGTTAAGAAAACTTATAAATTATCGTTTTAAAAATAATATAGGTACCTTTATCTGCGGTATTCATTGATTGTGTACAGCGTAGGTACCTATACTACACTGCAAACAAAACATAACCGAAAAGTGTGCAAAATTAATTGATTTTAAAAAGCCTGTTTCGTTTAGTCATGCGAGCCTTGGTTTTATTTTTCCAATAATAGTAAAACAAATAATAAATCTTGTTGAATTCGTACAGTCGACGCCGGAAGATGATTACGTTTCTTTCATGGTCTATCTGCGAACAAACGGAGTCTGGAAATCCGTGAGCAACGTGTTCAGGATGTTAAACGAAACTAGGCCCGAAGATCCGATCGAGTAAATTATTTTACATAAATGTATACAGTATACAGTTTAAAAGAAACGTAGGTATAGGAGGTACGGGTACCTGGTATACCTATATACGTATAATATGCGTGGTATTATCGAGAGCCAAGGTTATGAGTGAATTTTTTTTCGGTAGGAACAATGTTTTGAGAAATTACGTTTTCCTCTTTTATATTATACCTGCAGTATAATGTGTGTATTTAGGTTCTTCAAGGCGAATGTAAAGATCGATAACGCCGACAACAGAGCCATCGAAGAAACGCGGCGAGAAATCGCTGAGGCCGAGGAAAAGCTAAGGATTCTAAGACACGACAGACTTGTGTTGACGGCCACTTTGGATTTGCTCGACGAGAAAATTCGTCTGAACGGAAAACCGAATTCGGGCGCTGAGACCACCGCGGTGGACTACGAGTGGGACGACGGCGAAATGATTTCCGAAACGGTCTCTCATGCCGAGCACGTACGCGCGGTCGAGTAAAAACGGCTGTGACGTGACGGACGTAGGACGGGCGAGCTGTACATAATAGTATAGCGTCGATAAAATACAAAATACAAACATTATACTGTCCACACGCATCACAGACAATGCGATGCGCTCGTATTGGTCGTACTTTGTGGACCTGTATAATATTATAATAGTATACAGTTATCATTGTTTTATTATATTATTATTATTATTATTATTATAACGACTATATGATAATATGAGTACTCAAACCTAATATAGGTATAAGCGGCCGGTTGTTCACAGTGTTCACACTCGCCTTCGCGACGATTTGATATCATAGGTATACGTATTATATTCCATCAGGTGGTCGTTACGCAACGCGTGGCTCGATGGAAGGTACGTTTTTTTTCTCGCGCGGACGCCACATAAATACACGTAGAGATTACTTTGCGACGGCTTTTCAATGGCATCTGCATCCGAATTCATTACACCGTTCATCCTTACCAGCTTTGTGTACCTACGCGCGGAAACTATAAATAATAATAACATAATAAACCTAGTGACTTTGTAGTTGTGTGATTACCTATATATAGTGACGTCGTTATACACTTGTTCCATATATTGAAACATGATGGTATGTATAACGTCTATATTGGCATATCGCATTATCGCAGAGATTTCTCACGGAATAATAATATAATATTATTGCTCGTCGCGTCTGCTTCCCTAGATCGATTTCGATAGAATAACGAATTATAATGACAATGAGATTATTCATATCATTTTATTATAATTTATTTATTTATTATTATATATTATGATACACGAGCTCCGTACATTTAAAATTCTATTAGCATTAATAGCATTTTAAACAATAACGAAAGTTACACAACAAGAATGACAATCACATTAACACAACACATATACTGCAATATTATTGAAATGCATTTTCATCAAGTAGAACAGTACGTCGTTATAACGGTAACATTTTTTTGAATATTTTCAAATTGTTTATAAGATAATTATAAATTAATACATCACAACAGCTGATTAGATTAGACATTATATTGCATTCGAGTTCGAAAAAGAATAACGGGCGGATACCAGACTTTCATCATTTCTATTAAGGATATAATTAAAAACTGACGCATTTATTACTAATTACCGTAATTAAGTATGCAATGCCTATTTCGTTATATTAAACAGACGTATAATAGTGTGAATTTAAATTGTGAAAAATATAAAGAGTTAATGGGTTTTTTTAGAATTAATAACTACAATATTTTTTATGGTACCTATCTTTGCATATTATTCAGTCTTTACGTCCGAGCGTGTATGTAATAATGTATATAATAATAATAATATGGTCTGTAAAAGGAAATTAAACGTTATCAAATTTAAAAGTTAGGTGCGTAATTATACTAATTAATATCAAAAACAGACATAGCTAATAAAAGACAATGGGTCATCAATGGGTATGGTTTCTTCAATCAAGTCGTTCAAGTTTTCTTTTAGTAGTTTTTTCTTAGCTCATACTCTTATTGTGCCGGCTGATACAGATTGCAGTGTATTAATAATAATAAATAAAAAAAAAATATATATATTAAAATGAAAAAAAATCAGGATAATATAACAAAAAACATACAACACCCGTAATTTTTTAGATATTATATATTTTAAAGGATTCACCCGTGCTAATTATTGGCTGCAATAAATATGCCATATGCGAGTTTATAGTGAAGGATTCTTTTCACTGTAATATCTAGAAAGTCTATATATTGTCCACATTTAGTATTTACTTTGAATTTTCAGAATAAGAACCATTGAGTTTGAGTGTTTTAACTTTAAAGTTTAAACTATCAAATCAAGGAATAATTTAATAAAACTTAAAAGGTTAAACATTTAGTTTCGGCGTATGTAGAGGTAAGAGGTACCTATTGTACCTATGAATTAACTATATTATTATGTTTCAAGGCGAAAAAATTATACGAATTGAAAATATAACAATTTGCGATTATAATATATAGTATATTATATACGTTGCACACTTAGGTAAATGTATATCAATTCGAATGCCTTTTGTGATATTTTATAATACAATAATTATACAACTTATTCTGAATCGTGTTGAGGACAATCTAATTTGCAGATTGGTGTGTCTTATCAAAGATTTATTTAACGCATGAATTATTGAAATCATTATTGTGTTTTATAAGTGCTTGCGTGTCCACGATTTCACGAAAGTAGATAGGTTTTCTTTTGTTATAAAATTATTACAACAGTATAGTTGTTGATAATTTATTTAGTTAATAACGAATATAAGACTATCGTTATTACCATAGGCTCAACTGGACCTCTAAAACGTGGGTTGCTAGAATTGTAAACGCCTCACAGAGCACACTAGCCTCCTACTACTAAAACTATACGATCTTATAAGTTACTCACCTAAAATAATCAATATATCAAAAACTTTAACACACTTAACACACTTCATATTAAAAATAAAAACAAAATTAATATATTGCCATTTTTATTATTTTAAATTTAGATTTGGCCGAATTGGCCTATAAAAAGTTAATCTAAAACTCGTGGGAGTTTACCAGTAATATTGCAGTCCACCATTCATGCAGCATACATCTATATAGTACTATCAATTATATGAATTTGGAATAATTTATAACGAATTATTATTATGACTAAAATAGTTATAAAATAATTTTTCGATAAATATTTCATAATTTAAAAACATCAAATTGATGGTATTTTACAAAAATAATAATAGTTACCTAAAAAAAACAATGAGTGCTTAATTTGAACTCGGGGGTGCTAGAAACCTTTTTGACCACCCCCAGGTTGAGCCTGCAATGGTTATTACAATATTATAGTCTTAGTCTGAGTAGTAGCTTGTACTCATAGTACATTAATAATATAAACTTACTTAATACTTAAAAAATATATATTATCGTTAATGTTGTGTAATCTATTCAACAAATTCATTTCGACCGACGAGAAACTTTGACAACCGATTTGATTTATATTCGTGGACCATGGTTGAATTAAGACAGAAAGTATTCCATTCTCTGCAATATCGATAACTTTCCATTAATTACCAACAGAAAAACTTTTTGCAATCAGTTTTCGAAAATTTGCTTAAGTTTTTTACTTTTTTGAATGACAACACACAGTTTTGATTTCATATTCCAAAGCAGAATATTTTTCTTGGTATTTCGATACATAAAAATCTAATTTTCGACGTGTAGTTTATGAGTTACAATTTAAAAGTATTTAAAGTTTAAATGAGCAGAGTGACGGACCAACATTTTGGGGGGTGACCGCGTTCCATTCTGCTCATTAATACTTTAAATACTTATAAAGTTATGACTTATGACTCATAAACTAATCGTCCGAAATTTGATTTGTGTGTATCGAAATAATTGGAAAATATTTTGTTACAAAAAATATGAAAAAAAGATAATTTTTTTAAAAAAATTTTGTTTTGTTATGATTTGAAACCACGTAAGAAATAATGTTTCAAAAAAGTAAATAGTTGTTGATGTAATGAGTGTTTTATTTTAATTAGTGAATCACCCCCTGTATAGTTCTGTAGCTGAATTTATCATGGCACCCAAAGTCCAAATCTGTAAAAATAGAATATCGTTGTTGGTAGGTACCTTAAAAAAGGAAATGTTTATTGGTTTAGGCGTTGATTAAAAACAGGTGGGCTGGTGCACTCAAGTGCAGCATATACTCAGGTACACAGTATAATACTGATAAACTTTAACTTTATAATTATAGTGTATGTTTAATCATCGATAGGGTGAAAACGAGTAGACACATCATAATATATTGAGACAGTCGTAAAACGAACGAACAAACACGGAAATTATTGGCGACTTTCTCTTATAGTTATTCGGATACCGATCGGACGACTTCTCACAATAATATTACAATGCTAAAGACGAAGTGGTTATTTCGAACAGCCGGGAGTCGGGACGCGTGCCATTTGATATCGCAGTGCCCCCTTAGCCTGCAGCTAATGAAACGTAAAGTTCAATTCCAGAGTTCTCGTGCGAACCGTTCGCTAAATGAATAATTATTATTATCACTCTGCAGTATATAATAATATTTTTAGATCGTTTATCCTTACGCGCCGTTGCGTAATTTCGTGTTGCGTTTTGTAATTTACCGGCCGGCGATCTATGTTATTTTTCTATATTATAATATTATACAATATACATAGGTACACATTGAACATTATATTATTATTGGATACAGCACACCGCGGCTATATGGGCTACATATTATAATAATGCACGAGCGAGTTCGTATATACGTTCGTAGGTGGGCTCAACACGACCGGACAAGGCACACTTTGTTCGAAAAATATTTTATCAAGGTCTATTACGCGACGATGATTTGGAAAAAAAATTACATACAGTTTTTTATTTCCATTATATGAAACAGCTAAACCCTATATAATGACGTACACAATACACTGATGGGCTGCATATACAGTGGCGTACACGCAGCTATTTTAAACGGGAGAGGTTTACATTAAAAAAATTATAAACATACATAAACATTATACATCAATAAATCAAAATAATATTATGTTGTTTAACGAAGGTTTATTTTCATCATAAAACAATAACTAATTTCCTGGGTTTTTGTCCCAACTCATCAATGACAACTTCAGGTCAAAATATTTTTACAATACTCGATTTTTATTTAAAAATATATATACAGGTATGAGGTAATTATTTAGTGTAACCATAAAGCGTCAAAGCTACATATTATGTATACATCTTATATATAAAATTCTCGTGTCACAACTCACAATGTTAGTTACCATACTGGCATACTCCTCCGAAACGGTTTGACCGATTTTTATGAAATTTTATATGCATATTCAGTAGGTCTGAGAATCGGCTACTATCTAAGTTTGTATGCTGTGCGATAAGTGGTTCCGGACTTATGGCCTCTTAAGTGCACAATATTAATCACACAGTAGTTTTTTGTATTTATTTAAATGGTTGCCATTGGTTATAGATTATAATTTATATTACTATTATATTATAATTAGTAGAAATCTATATATACCTATATAAAAATGAATGTCTGTCTGGCTGTCCTTTATGCATTCCCAAACCGTTCAACCGATTACAGTTAAATTTGGGACAGAGATAGATTAGACCACTGGGAAGAACATAGGATAATCTAAAAAGGTAGAGGTCTAGCCCCGAGTGGTGCTCACACGGGGATTTTGAGATTTACGATGGAAATATTTGTTTATAAATGGTTGCCATTGGTTACAACCTACTAACTTGGTTGTTGTTTTTTATTTTTAATGTACCTAATTCTGATTTCAGTTACTTACGCATCTCATGGGGTCCGCAGGTGGATTGCCTACCTCATAAATTACTACTGCTCGCATATATATATTATCCACGATCCGATGCAGTGGATTGCCTACCTAGGTGGCTTAGATGTATGTAAATCACTCGAGGTTAACCTTAACATAATATATGGGCATATGATTCGGGTAACGCTGGAAGGGACAGCTAGGATAGGACAGCTAATATAGCTGACACTTCGTGTCACGAAGTGCACGGGATCAGCTAGTATACAATAAATATGTAAATATATTATATAAAATTCAATAAAAAAATATAAAGAGAAATTTATTTTTATCATATTAATCATTTTTAGTAGGTTGATAAATGATAATATAATTAATTAAATATTTACCTGGTTCCTCTGAGCTAATTGTATCACAAATTAGTGATGATTCTTCTTCTGCTATTGAAATAGCAGGCTCGGGACTTCTTTTGTTCTTTTATTACTACTCAAAAAATATTTATTTAATCTTTTCATTTTTATTGTTTTAGAAAATATCTTAACAGTAAGTACAATTATTATTAAACGTTCAACGCATCAGCAATTTGAACATAAATGATATAGCATTCCATTTAGCTGTCCAAATTCTAAAATCAATACCTTGATAGTTGAATGTTTAAAAGTATAGATATAGCGATAGCTATTTAGGCATAATTATCGGATCATACACAGATCTATAAATATTCGACGGTTGTCGACCCTCATGTTTGCGTTTGAACAAATTTCCTAATAATTTCAATAATTTGTTATCAGTTATCAGTAATGTCATAGATTAAATATACTAGGATATTTAATCTATGGTAATGTCTACAATAAACTGCGTTGCTTACATAATGGAATATAATTTCGAATATCCGATATCTAAATCTAATAATAACTTCGGTGGCGACGATCATCTCTCCGTCAATTTTTAATCGAAACTCGGCTGTGGCGGTAACACTGCAATTCGCTTAATTCAAATTTGTATTTAATTTTTTTGAAATTATATTCTAAACTCTAATTTTTTATTTATTTTTTATGTTTTTATGTTTATTAGTTAAATTAAAGAAATATAAAAATTGCTTAAAATTAACGATTTAATTTATATGAATACAATTGTTGTATACAATAAGACTATTAAGTAAGTACGAGTATATATTATACACTTACATAATGTTGGTAAGAAGGGGGGTCACATCATCAAAATTAATAATTTTGAGGGGCGTGGATCAAAAAATGTTCCGCACCACTGGTATAAACAGTGCGTGAATTACTGACGGGACGTGGGTAGTTCGGTGGTAACCTTAGATCACGCAATATCAACGTGTATTACGTATTTGAAGACATCATTATCAACGAGTCGCTAGGGGAATGGCTTCTATTGCGCATGCCCGTCAGTACTCTTCGCAAATTTATCATGTATACTCCGGCCAGAATAAGAACTTACCTCGTCGCGCTCGCGCAGGTGGCGACCGGTTCCCCTCCACTGCCTTGCAGTTTTTTACCGGTTCCCCTCCACCACCTTGCCATTTTTCAGCCAATCAGAGCTGATCAGCGCACTACAAACCTGTTTTGGTCCGCCGCCCGGGTACGTTTTTATTCCGGCCGGAGTATATATTCATCATAGATTATAATACTAAATAAAAATGCAACTTATTTATATTAAAACAATAAAGACAGCTATAATAAAAAATGTTAAGGTACGAATATTTTTTACAATACGAACATAACGAACAAAATCTATGATCATTTTCTGAACATTCAACTTCTTTAATCTGGCGACACTGGTATAAATTGCACGCATGCGCATTTCCCAAATACCCTAAGTATGTTGGATTCAAATATATAGGCAGTGGCTCTATTGGGTCTATCCATTGTTTAGATCTAAGGTAGTAACTATCTTTAACTTCATAACCTCAAAATACTTTATTCGGCAGCACTTTTGCAGACACATGGGAAACGTTTTTTTCTTATGAGGAAATATTGCAATAGGCGGGAGGGTAGGCAGTTGTCAGACCTTACCTAACCTAACCTCTATGATCGTGGTCGCAATAGTCACATACCGGCCATATCTTGATCAGTGACTCGTGGTTTCCGCCATTTTTCAGTCATAGTCCATAGTTTTTAATTATTTTTTAGAAGACAATTTATGATACTGCCTAACCAAATATGACTACAATCATAACGAAAACCGTGATACAAAAAAGTTAACACCTAGGTAAGTACCTATTATATAATCAATACCTACTAACAATAGGTTATACTAATACAACACACGGCATGTCATCATGATTTAAAACACAAGGTGTATGTGGATCAATTACTTATAAGTATTATTTAACACACAACTATAGAAGTATGTCCAATTACATTAAATTATAAGCATGATTTTTTGCATTTTAAATAATCAGTCAATTCACATAGAACTTAATAACTAAAAAATTCAAATGTACTGTGACACAAGTCAACTATCAGTTTAAAGTATGTGCAGCACATCTACTATCTAGGATACTTCGGTAGGATATAGTCTATTTCTTTTGCTTCATGAAATATTGAAATAAGTCCGCAATATTTTCATGGGCTACATTCTCTGTATTTTCATCACTTACATCGAAAATATGTATCAATTATTCACCATCACCTAAGTTAGGGATAATATTTTCAGTTGGTATCTCGACATAATTTGTATGGCCATAAAATCTGAAAAAAGTATTTAATAGCTATACTTTCATTAAGAATATTATGCAGCTAATATTACATAATTAATTCAATTCCATTCAGTCATACCTACTTAAGACTCTTCACAAAATTTTATCTATATCTGTTCTTGAGTAGGTACACTATTTTATATTTTATGTTGAAAGAAGGTGTATACAGACTCCATTGCTCTAGCCAATACTCCATAAGTATGTTTGCACATTGTATACAAAATATTTTATATATAGTACTTAACAGGGCTTCCATTTGTTAAGCATGACAAAAAAAAAACTATGGAAATTTGTAAACGTAATTAAAATAGTAAATTTTAAAAATAAAAAAATTTAAAGAAATTATAATGATAAAAGAAATATAAAATATATCATTAAACAAAACATAACATAAAATGGAAACTTGATACCTAATGTTAAAGGAGTTTCACAAAATTTTATTTTATTTAATCTATAAATGTCTTCAAAATTACCTTTGTTTACCCTAATGTAAACCAATCATATGTCGTGGTTGATACATATTCAATAAAATTTAAATTATTTTATATTTTTGTAAAGAATTTTATAGCTATTGTTTATAGGTTTCATCAGTCTGATGACACAAAATAGATCTTCCAGGATAGCCATTAGAAATAATTGTTTTAAAACTCTCATGAGATATCATGTTGAATTGTAAGTGGGCTTCATGAGGTTATGGATCATTTGATCAAGGTCTTCTGTAAATTCCAATAAAACAATTAAATATCTAAATTTTACAAATATAGAAAGGCATGTAACTATACCTTTAGAAGTTAAAGTTATTTTTGAAGTTAGATTGAAAAAATTCAGTAATGACATCTGAGCAGTATTTATACTTTTGATTTTTTAACTTCAGAATTATCATGGATTTCAATGTTAACTTTCTTTTTATTGTACATTAGTACATTACCATATATGGAAATAATGAAATATATTTGAAATACTTTTATCTAAAATTATTTCAAATATATTTAAAATATTATAATATATTATTATTTATATATATTTAACATATTTATGAAAAAAGTATTTAATATTTAACAAGTATGAACATTGCCTTTACCAAATTAAATTGTATACATACAAACTATTTTCTAAATACCAAGATCATTCTAGTTGTATGCAACGGTTTATTATAAGTACATAATCATAAAAAACCAGGTGCTAAATATGTATAGACTAAAGCTTTCTTCCCAGCCGCCAATGAATACTTTTAATTTTTCAATGATCTTTTTAACCTGGCATCTATGGCCATTAATATTATAATGTTTTGTTAAAATCTCATTAATAATAAAAAAAAAAAAATCTATGGCCATTAATTATAATTAAACTATTTACAAATTTACTGGTATAGATAAAATATTAAGAGTGACAATGATATAACATTTAAAAAAATATATATAATAATTTTTTAGATAGGTACATTTAGTATTAATATTAAAGTTAGGTAACTAAATAGTACAAATTTGATTTGATATCAATTGAAAACGTTTATAGATTTGATTTATTTTCATAAAAATATTGACAACATATGTTACTAAATAGTATGTTTAAAAACCTTAAAAATAAGCTGTAAAATGTATAAATAAAAAAAGTTTATTAAAAAAAGTCAAAAAATGAGAATTTATAGTTGACATAAAAAAGTATTGTAAGAAAGGATACTCTTCCGTTTGATATTTATACCAGAAAACAAATATAGAATAAATAAACAAATATTAGAGATAAAATATCTTTAAATATTTAAAATGCTCAATTTTTTTTCAATTTATGTTAATAACATTTTTTTCTTCTTAAAGATAAAAAGCATGACCATATTTTATAAGGTAATAATTCTTACATTAACTTACTTAGTATAATTATTACTTATTTATCAAATGCACTAAGATCAATCCGAATTTGTTGGCATAATTAACACTGAAACTGTAAAATATTTAAAAACGGTTTTTACTTATTTTGTTGGAATAGGGTATTTAAGAAAAATATTAATTTCCAATTAAAATTCCATATATAAATATAATTGATTTTACATATTTTATCATAAAAACATATTTTAATATATTTTACAATATTTCCATTTTATCAAATATCATTTAGACTTACTTGACAATTTATACTAATACTTCATTATGTCTATCAACTAATTATGTTACCTTTATTAAAAAAAAGTCTAAAATTAGATTTAAAATTATTTTATAAAGAGTACCAAAGATAAACCCTAATAAAGATTAAGACTATACGCCCAATGTCTATACATATTGAAAATTCATTCAATTGAACATTAAAATAGAACTATTAAATTATTCACAAATTATTAGAATTCATTAAAGATTTATCTAAATGTTGAATAACAAAAGTCTCATAAAAATAAACATGTATTTTTGGTATTTCTACTTTTTTTTGGTAATTCTACACTTTCTAAAAGGAAGGACATCATTACGTAATATATGGTATGGTAAACTTAAAAATATATATCACATTGAACAGATTTTAAATAAAATAATAACTGTACAAATTACAAATAATTATCATCAATTAATAACATGTTTTCTCGGTAGCTTGGGTAAAAAATTAATTAAATTATTTAAATTTTAAGTTTAAATGGACAAAATAATGTGGTGATATTATATAGGGTTCATGGTATATTCAATTTATAAAAAGTTAACCTCGTAAATCAAAAACCTAGACAACTCATTTTGTTTTGTTCCATTGAAGTGTTTTAAAGTTGCGTTTCAGGTATACAACTTAAAAAAACCCAGAAGTCTAATTTATTTCTATTCCTGAGATTCGAGTTATCAAAACTTGACTGTATTTATAATAACATTCAATAAAAAAACAAATAAATGTAACTGTAAAATTCATATTTCTAAATTGTTTGCAGTGTAGTGAGGTCCAGAATGTCCATCAGCTGAATAGGATTTATGGTGTCCAGTTTGAATTAAATTAACTATTGGTTTTAAACAACTAGAATAACCGATTTTGTTAAATCACTCTACCAGAAATACATACAGATAACAATAATATCTAATAAAAAGTACAGAGACATCCAAGAACGGTAAAAAGCCAGCAGAAGCAAAATAATCGACAATGGACATACCGGAAATACCGCCTTTGCTAGTCCCGGACTCTTCTCCTATCGTGAGGTTAGCCAATTTAATAGCGTCTCCACCATTTGGTAATATAACATCGAGTCTTCATTCCTTACCTTCAAATAGAGACACCGCTAGTAAGTCAGGGTGCAGGTCACAATTCTATACATCATGGAATGTATCCTCCCGCTCTTTTGTATCGTCAATCTATTACACGGGTCTTTATGTTGTAGCCAGTACTCTTCCACCAACTACAGCCCCCGACCGTTCAACTGTAACTGATGTAAATGTCGGAGCTAGTAGCCGTGTTCAAACTCAGCAGCAAACAACACGGCTTCTTAATGTCTCAATCCCTGAGCTACCAGGTGAACCTTCTGCATGGTCTCCAGATATATTGCCTGCACGAATTGTGAAGATAAATTCAGAGAGTCATTACTACGAACGTAACATTCCAATATCATATAGTCGTTTGTTCAAAACAATGGAAAAGATACTTTCAGGCACCCACGTCCCAGGAACTACAAATCACGATGTACGATATTTATCTCTCACAAAATATCTTCATACCGCAAAAGGATCCAAGTTTGAGGTTGCCCCCCTTGTAAGACTAGGTTGTATGTCCTTGTCAATCTCAAAGCATTGTTATGAGACTGAGATAATAACACGTCGTATAATAAGAGGGTTTGAACAAACCGCATACTTGGGGTGTGAGATTACACAGGAAACGAAGCGTACACCTGTTTCAAAAATATTGGCCTGCACCTTAGAAGCGTTTATTACATTCATGATCAATAACTGTTCAGGATCGATGGACCCAGATAATATCTTTCAGTTTGACCAAATAGATCAGGAGTGGACAGCGGTCCCGATTAGCAATAAGTTTTTGAAACGTAGATCTGCCGTACCATACATCGCAAGTTTCCTGACTACTGAATTTTTCAACGGAAAGGTCAACCACGTGTATCGTGGATATTATGCAAACGCAATGGGAACAAAAAAGTCAGAGGCAGTTGTTATACGCACAATACCCGCAGCAAATAGCGTCCACCTTAAAGGACCTAAAAATGTTATTTTAGTTTTGGTTGACAACGCGAACACGTGTACAAACTCTAATATCAAACTGTTTAGTTACGACGTTCCTGTTTATACTGGCTCAGCTCAAGTGAATCCGGTCCTGTTTGGTCAGATTTGGGATGCTTGGTGGTGCAACAATATGCTAAATAACATCGAACGAGATGTGATGTTTGCAATGAATGAAGTGGAAAAACACCTTGCTGTGAAAAACGCTGCTGACATAGCGACATCGATGCTGGCTGAGCTGTACTCCGCGGCATATCTTGGTCTTGGCGTGCAACCGGATGAAGACAATATTACGTATAACTGGGAAGTACCAGTCAGTGGTGGATGGAGTCTGTATCGCAACGACACAATTGCTTCGGATTCAAGGGCAAAGCTCAACTATTGGTCAAGAGCCGATGGAGACGACCGGAGAGCTGGACGACGCCGGATAGCAAGTTACAACTTCTCTGCGTTAACTTCTTGGCACCAACCATCAACGGGGAGGGTTTTTACCGAGTCACAACAGTCAATATTTCCAAATGCTGGAAAAATGCACGTCTGGTCATCAAATGTACCTGATTACAAATTTACATCATTTTATTTAATCACAACCGTTCCTTCGATGACAAGAATCTGTTTTTACGTAAAACTGTTATTGACACACGGGAATCAAACTAATAATAAAAGCTGTCTAGGATCACGCATACACTTACTGTCTATGATAATGGGGGCGCAGACGTCATTGATATTTTCTCAGACCAACCTGTCCTTGCCAGTTTGGAGTGGGTATATTTCAAATTTAAGGACATTTCCTACACATAATACGTTGATTGCATCTGTGGTGAATTTCGCAACTCTGGGAATATTTATACAAAAAAATTTACATCATTTCGGATTATTTTTCACGAATAATGAAGTTTCTGAATACTATTCAATACATATGTTACGTAATATGAACTGGTACTCTTATTCTCCCTACCCACACCACTTCGTTCAACAGTGGTCAGCCAAAATTAATACTCTAATTGGGAAGCAAGGCGAGATTAAATTCTTATTAGTCGGAGAACAATCTCGAATCACTGGAATCATGCATTCAAAAGATGCTTTACAATATCGTTCAAAGACAGCGTGCACCATTAACGCAGATCAGTATTTTCCCTTGGTTTACTTTATTAACGAACGTTTAGAGGATCAATCGATGTCTGGTCATTTTTTGATGGCATGGGTGGATAACTGGTCTTACCTCTCGAACATCTCAGCGGTAGGTGACGTTGGGGTAAATAAGGCCGGTCTCGAGTCAAACGAATTCGTCTTTCCCACGGTTTACTGCGGTATAAACGGTTACAGGTTAATTAAATTAATCCTAATTATGTTCTCATCCTATACTAACTATGACACCCAAGAGACACACTTCTCAGACATAGAATGGTACATACCTAATCGCTGTCGATGACATCATAGGACTCAAACATATTTCATCCTCTGTCCAGCAAACTATCAATATGGGCAAGAAGACAAGATAATATAACTTTTATTATATTATATCTGCTTAATGTTATAATTAATATATTCATATTTTTTCGAAGTTATATTTAATGTGATTCTTATTCAAATAATAAACCAATAAATCATATAGTTGTATTTAAATATTTTAATGAACTGTTATATTTTATAACAGATAGTGTTTATTTAATTGATATTTTTGATGAATATTGTATGTCTGCGTAGTACGATTTATTTAGTTAATCGTTTTACCTGTTGTACCTATTTTATAGATGAGTTGTGTTAATTTTCTAATTGATGGTATATATCCCAACAAACCAATTGATAAATATAGGCATATAGCATAGCTATAAAATAATTTTTGAAGAACAGTTAATATTAGAATAATCATTTTTATGTTGTGATTATTCGTTGAATGTGATACCATAACGTACATGCGTCGAATTTTAATATGATATGGATAATCCTTGCAAATAAACATATCATATTGTCATAAACTTGTGGTCAGCTCATAGGCGGAAATTTGGTGAAATTACTGGGGGGGGGGGCTGAGCATTTTATTTCTCATTGCACCTATAAAGGCACTAATGTTCTAGAGTCGCTCACAATTATTTATTTCAACAAGACAATTTATAAGTTTGACATACTAAACAATTTAAACCATAATACAGTACAAAACAATAATGTGCCTTACTTTGAACATTTATTTCTAAACAGAAATTTTATTAAATTAATTTTATTATTAAGTTATTAAATTAATTGAATTATAACCAATTTAATATATGATGTTATATAACGAAGAAGTCAAGTATATAACCATAATAAGTGTACCTAATATATTTATTTCAGCACAATATATCTATTTTTATTTGAAAAAGCATTAACTATATATATCGTTGTTATTAATCTTTTTCAATATTTATAATAGAAAGGTCATTGAATCTATTTTCAACCATTGTAGATCGCATCCAAGTTTTTATTCGGCGCATTGCAGAAAAATAGCGTTCACATTGTCAAGTGGCTGAACTTGTTGGTAAAGTTAAGGCCACGTTATTACGTAATTTCATCGAAACCGGGACGACGCGCGACGCGACGCGAACGACTGCTGATAAATAACCAATGCGGGTGTTATTACTTATTAATATTACATTAATTACGATCTTTCCAAGTTATGACAATATGGACAATAAGTTTGTAAAATCTTACGAATTTAATTTAATTTTTATCATACTATATTTTCTTATAATTTATTTTGTAATCCAGATTTTAAAAATGCATTTTTCAATTATACTAATTATTGTATATTTAGTCACATTCAAATTGTGATTTCCAGGGGGGGGCTAAGACCTGCACTTAAAACTTCTGGGGGACAAGTCCCCTCTAGCCCCCCCCCCCCCCCCCGATTTCCGCCTATGGGTCAGCTCAATTTATTTTACAATGGTATTACTACACACCGCCTGTATAGCATCTGAAACATAGAAATATGCATAATAATTATGTTAAAATGTGAACAGTATTATTGAATGTATTGAACGTGTGGCGCAAAAAAAACAATTAAACACATGTCATAAAAATTATAGTGAATAATATTAATCTAGAATCGTATAGAGCCCGATTTTTTTATTTTTGGTAAGTTTTTGATGATTGAAACATTAAAAAGTAAAAATAAAACATAAACTGATGTATAAAATTAGGCTGTATACGATTCTAGATACCTAACACTCATAATTTTTATCATTGGTATTTTTATTGTGAAATCTATCAAAAAAATCGTAGAGAATAATTTTATCTAGAATCGTAAAGAGCTAGATTTTTAAGATCTTATTTCAATCTTCCAATATTGCAAACGCAGAGGTCATAGGTAAATTATTGACAATTTTACTGGGTGCGTGTTATTTTAGAGATGGTATTCGACATTGGATGTCCCCAAATTGGAATGAACTCACATATTCAGTAGAGCGGATACTGGATAGTGTTAACGTTTTACGTCGCAATATTTGAGTAGGTATTAGAGACAAAATATTATACCTATTGGCTATTACCTATACTCTATTCCACGAGAGATCATGCTGCGAGGAAACCAAATCGCGTCGGCTCTGCTCAGACCCACCAAATTCTTGGCGTTCGGCGTTGGAATCGGCTGCCGTCGACCGTCGTAGAGGGCAGAGGGCAGCACGTCGCACGTGTGGTAGCTCGTCGGCAAAATGTACCCGTGTGAAATAAATTTAAAAAAAAAATTAAAAATTCCAAATTATTCCAATATGGCGTCACTACACTATTATCACCAAATATAATTCTCATCTTATCGCCGAAAAATATGCCATAATATAATTATCATTAAATCGCATATTAAATATTTATTAAATCAAATAATAATAAATAATTATTAAGTATAATAATAGTCAAAAATCAAAATAAAAGGGTAAATTGAATTTAATTTACATTACGCGTACTATTGTACTAATACACATGTGATTAATAATAATAAGTATAATATAATAAAAACTAATAAAAAGTTATTATTTTTTCAAAAAGTAAGTATGGTCATTTGACGAGTGGATATTTAATATTTCACCACTTAAATCTTACATTATCGAATCTCTTTTAAGTTGGCTTTCGTGGTTAGATAATGTGGTATCCATTGAACTATGTTTATTATTTTTTTATTTTAAAACTACTTTGTTTTTCTATTTTTTGATTTTTATTATTAGTATTAATTATGGTAGTATCTGAAGAAATAATGGACATTATTTTATCACAATGGTTTATAATTTTTTTTTTGTTCTCTTCATTTAGATTTGGCCGATTGTATTTTCATAGAAACTCAAAATGTTAAATGACACCGGTATTACGTAGTGTATCCATTATGAAAATACCTTTTGGTCGTCCTACATTACACCGGATTAATATTATTGCTATAGCTATTGCTTTCAAAAGTTGGATCATAATGTATTTTGTAAGGCGGTAAAAATTCAAAATTGTTTTATGATAAGAATTATATTTGGTGATAATAGCACAGATTATATTATCTACTATTATAGGTGTAATGTGATTATTGATAACGTAGATAAGCGATCTGTTATGATGTTCGGAATGTCAAACGAATCTTTTAAAATTTTGAATATATTTTAATTTAATATGTATTATTGTCGACGACCCATAAATAGTTAAAGTAAGGCACTGTACACTTTTGAAGTGCCCTAGTTATTGTGTAGAATCTCAGCAATTATCAAACGAGTTACAAGTGTGTTGTAGTGTAGTGTTTTCTTACCGCATAAAGTAATATGTTTAATTTCACTACTCTCAGGTTCTAATACGCGTAGTGTATGGAAAACGACCAGAGTTTGTCATTAAAGTAAGTAATATAATCACAGATATGCACCGACCGTTTAGATTTATGAAGCGTATTTCTCAGATTATTTTATGTCAAAACATTCTACATATTTTGTACATTGATAAATTAGTAGAGTTGTATACATTTATTGAATATTTAATTACAATTTATTTTGAAAAAGTTCAATGGATATTGCATATTTAAATACTACCTGTGTTATGTTAAAGGAATTTGTTTTTCATACAATTCTTGAAATCGAGATAATACTCGTGAATATTATAAAAAAGTATTGTAAATACATTTAACTTTGAAAAAATAATTCATTTTAGATACATTTTCTATAAATAATAGAAATGTTATTTCATATTTTTCTTAAGTTATATTACACCTATTAATAACTATAAGTTTGAAACTATTACATTTTAATAACGACAGAGTCGAGCGTGTGGTAGGTAATATGATTAATTAAAGATTTGTTAGCTTATGTTTTTTATATTTAATTATGTTTTTTTACAGATTTTTTAGCAAGCTGTCTTATGGATTTCTCTAGTGTTGAATATTATATTATTTTGTGTGTCTTAATTGTTCCAGTCTATTATTTTTTTCAACTTTGGGCATGGCTAGGATGGGAATTATTTAAGAATAATTAATCATCAAAAATAAAATGTAAGAGTAAACAATTTAAAAAAAATGATCTAAAAATGTCTGAACCGACATTTAACATTAAAATAGTGAAAGTATAATTTATTAATATGTGATATAATTATATTTTCTGGGTCTCTATTATCATTTTTGGTTATTTTTGTATCTTTGATTAGTATATTTTATAGTCTTGTAATTTATCTATAAAGTATGTCCCAAAAGTGTCGTATCATATTGAGTATCTCTGTGAGACCATGATACATTATTTCACTTAAATGTATTTTTTTCGACAGTAATCTACAATAATTTCAATTTAAGGGTCCATATTTTTTATAAATTGCTATTGAAAAACTGTGTTTAGATATAGTAGAAAACCATATTCAGATATAGTAAAGACTGTTTAAACCAGTTTCACAATCATATGGGCTTGTTCTGGGACCTACCTTTATTTTTGGTGTAAGTAGTATCTTGCTCTCACCAGGAATCAATGCTTATAGTAGTGATTTCTACTATATATTGATTAGAACATAATAGAGATAAATTTTGGGACACTAGAATTGTATATTAAAGGATTTTTGGAGACAGTAATTATTTTGTTTGATACGTGCAAATTGTTACAGGTTACATGATTATAGCTTACGATTAATAGTTAAAATTTATATAAATATATATTTTTTATATAGCTAGAAAAAAAGAATCAAACATAATGTCTACTTTATGCAGTTCAAAAGATCTAAATATTTTAAATGAAGAAAAGTAATACAAGTTTATTTTCTATTTAATTAAAGTGTTTAACATAATTATAATTATAGGAACAGTTCAAGTTTATTTGAAAAAAGAAATGCTGTGAATTACGTTTATAATCGATCAGATGTTCTAGACAGAGAAAAGTAATGTGTAGTTGAAATGTATCAAATTATTTAATTTAACTAAATGCAATTTTGTTTTCAGAAATATTCCAAACATATTTATTACACCAGAATTTAATCAATTAGACAGTGTCCTGTATTCATCCAGCATAATAAAAAGAGAAAAGTATTAAGTTATAATTAAGTCTATTTAAATTTGTTATTTATTTAAAATATTTTATAGAGAAATTCCCAATATATTCAATTTTAATGCATTTCAAGCTGACTCAACAAATACTTTCAATTATACAGATAAATTATTGTAATTCACTTTATATTATTATACTAACCTTAAATTTTGATATTCATTTTAATATTCATGTTCATATATTTGCTTACAGTGATTATCCTAATTTATTTACCTTGCACAAGTCATATTCAGAAGTATACAAAAGGAATAACTTGCAAAATGATTGGTAAATGTTATTTTTATACTTTAAATTTTTTTTATTATTTTTACATTATCTCCTGTAGCATTATATCTTAAAATTAAGAGCATTCATTTATTTATTTTACTATTTATTATATTTTATTATTTAACATAATATTTAAAGTGCATGTTTGAATTTTTTTTATCATTTTTCACAAGTTATACACAATATATAAACATAAAATGTCCAATAATTGTATGTAATTAGAATAATGTAAATTATTATTTAATTATATGAGAATAAAGTCATCTATTGGCCATTAGCAATCCATTTTTGTTAAAGAAAAAGTTTGTAAATACTTAGTTTTGTGCGATTTGTTTTGAAGACTTGGACAATAGATTGTGAAGAAAGTGTTTTTATTGTTAAGCTATAGTAGTTTTTGTGTGTATGGGAATTTAAAGGCAAAGAATGAAGTTTCTCATAGGTTATGCTTAGATATGTATCTCATTAAAAGTCATACTGAGGTATAATAATTATAAAAATATTGGAAAAGGTTATGTAAACTTATTTGGTCTTGTTTATATTATTTAAATTAATAATTTGAACACTAATGCACTAGTTTTATGTATGATTTAAATTTTTATTTGTTTTATGTTCTATGATTTCGTTTTATTTATTGTTTTATGATTTTGTTTTATAGTATATATACAAGTGTATTTAGTCTATCAGATTTTCAGCACACTGATTGTGCACAACGTTTAGAGATTAATAATAGGTAATGACTCATATTTCTGCTATGTATTGCCCAGTAAAAGTACATTTTGAAAAAAGTTGGATAAAAATTCCGGACATATTTTTTTACTGTTGGACAAAAAGTCTGAAAATATAAAATTTGTATTTATTAAATTATGTATTTATTTTCTTATTCAATATTGTATTTGATAATTATTTCTTATACCTATACAATTACAATTGTAAACAATGTTTGTGTTGAATAAATACATTTTAATAATATTTATAAACTGTAGGTAGGTATAAGGAATAATAATCAAATATAATATTGTATAAGAAAAATAATTTTTTAAATTTAAATTTTATGAATGGATTATTTTGTATTTTCAAACTTTTTGTCTGTCATAAAAAAAATTGAGACTGGACTTTTTTCAAAATGGACTTTTTGTCGGGATTTGTATTGCCCATTATTATATCAAAGTTTTTTATGTTGTAGTGATAATGTAAAAAAAGAACAAATATATCAAGATGATAAATTTTCACATGAATCCAAGGTAATTAATAAGTATTTTAAATGCCTTGATTAAATAAATTAAGTTACAAAATATTAAAAATATTAAATAATAATATAATTATTTAAAGTATGAAAATGTATTTATTTATAATACACACATTTAATATTGCTATATATTTTTAGGAGATATTTATTGGCACTAATAATTTGGAAGTAAATGAATCAAATACAATTGAACAATGTTCTATCATAGAAGAAGAAAAAATAAGTTCTGCTTTATGTTTTTATTATATTGCCACGGGAATAAATGTAAGGGATGATAACTTAAAAACATATTTTCCTCAGAGAGAAATTAGTGGCATATGTATCATGCAAGATATTAAACTAATGTTGATTAATATGGGCACAACTTATTTTCTTGTAGATGAAGTAAGTATTATATTTTAATAATAATTATTATTGTATACCTATACACTGTCTCATATAAGATTAACTGGTTGACTGGTTTATCCCAGTTTGATCAGACAACACCTGCAGACTAAAACTCGGTTTTCATTGTCAGTTTTTATTTCTGACAATTGGCCGTGGCGGAAAAAATATTTTACAATGTTAATCTTTAGCAAAATGCGAGTTAGGTGGTTGTTAAAATAAAGTGACACTCTCGAGAGTTCGGCACTCAGCATCTGTTACCTATACCCATTGTCCTCTCCATATGCAGAAATCAGCTGCTCAGGGTTACTCTTAAATGCAACAGAGTATAAAAAGTTTTATTTTTATTAATGTGTTCAGACCATTATCCCATTATTTCACATAGAAATTTCTTCAGATATAATTGATTGTTGTACCTACAAGAAATTAAATATTAGTTGTATTAACTAATATTAACTGACAATTGTACCAAATATTATAATATAATTATAATCTACTTAACTACCATTAATCTATTTTTATAAATATGAAAAATTATAACTTAGTTAGAAGGTTTTAAAACTATATTTCATATTTTTAGGAAACACTTATGTACAAACGAAACGGAAACATTAGTATTAGTGGCTTAACACCAGAAATGTTTGAGTCTGCTACTGATCCAATTTTGGAGTGTTCTAATTTATACAAAATTATCAGTAGCACAATAAATAAATGGAAGGAAATGTGTGAAAATAGTATAATTAAAGTATGAATATAAATAACATGTTAAAATTATTAGCTGTTTATAAGTTTTAATATAAATTTCTTTTATTCCCAGGCATTCATATTTTCTGTGTCTAATATATTGGATGATTATGAACGATCAATTTATGATGTATCAAACGAATCTTTGTTGTCACTCGTTGGTCGTTTATCTCTTATAACTCCTCGCTTACAGTTGTTAGCAAATATATGTTGTATAGAAAAACGGGATTGCATTGTTATTCCAGATCATATACCTTGTGGTATAAAATTGTTGAACAAAATTCATGGTTATTTGTTTGATTATCGATTTCCGAGTGATTTATATCTGAAGATGTTATTATACATTTTTGAATCATGCTGTTTAGCTTATTTCAAGTACATTGCTATTATAATTTTTTTTATTTGTTAATTTTTTATTTTTAATAAAAGGATTTTTTAATTAGATTGTTATCAAATTGGACATTAAAAGGAGTGTTGAATAATGAAGAAACTGGCATGTTCATTCAAATAAAACCAGATATTGAGGATGAAGATATTAATGGTCGCTGCAATTGGAATAGTTTTATCATAGATGAAAATGTAGAAGTTCCAATATTTTTAAATAAATACAAGAATGATATTTTACATTGTGGAAAAACTATTAATTTCTTCAAAAAATTCAACAATTTAGTAAGGGAAAAAACAAATTTTAATTGTCCTAATTTTATTGTATTTATAATTAATAATATTATATTTCCTTTTTTTTAGAATGTGTTTTTACCAAACTTAATTTGTTGTTTTGATGCTGTTGATTCTCAGAAGGCTTATGAACGATTTTCTACTTATTTCAAGTATGATCCTGGTTTAAAAACTGTAAATTGTGTAAAAAGAATGTCAAACTGTTATCTTTATGAATCAGTTGTTGGGCCTGATTATTCAAAAGACAATACTGGTAATTAATAAAGATTTCACTATTACAATTTACAGTCATTAAATAAACATAATTCATAATCAATATTATTATTTATTATAAGTTATATCTTAGATAAGTGTAACCTAACCTACAGCAGATCAACTACCCTGGAATTTAGTTATTAAGACTAGTTTTATTAATACATAAAATATCATACCTAATAACTAATTTTGGTAATATATTTTTAATTACAGATAGTTATTGTAATAAAAATGAAAATACAACCAATGTTACAGACGTTAAAATTTATTCTAACAACGAAAGTTATGAATTGTTTCAAATACCAGATTGGACTTCAGTTAATAATATATATGACTTTAATAAGCCTTATGGATTTTTTTTGGATCATAACGATTCATTAACATATAATGGCAATATTTTTGATGTTCTTAACATGATAGACTATGTACCACATTCAATACTAATACCTGCTCGCATACAAAAGAGTGTTTGTGATAAGCTAATATTGGACATGTACTTTAAACAAGAAAATGTAATGGAACATCTATATTACTTATCCCAGTGTTTCTTTTTGATGAATTGGGCGTTTTCGTCTAAACTGTGCCAAACACTATTTGATGGTATTGTGTCAAACAGACAACAACCTTCAAACATCTTCAATCCAGTCAAGTTGAAATCTATTGTAGATGACGCTATTCAAGATAGTTTTCCAAGACGTGAACTACATAATTTGACATTAGAGATGACTTTCATCCCTCTCTTAAATGGAGTTATTCACATTTCAGTAAGTAAAATAATCAACTATCTTATTTTGCATATAGTATAATTTTTTAAAATTTTTATTAAGGACGTGGAATGTATAGAATTAAGTTATGTACCTGAGTGGCCAATGAACATGATTCTGTCAAACAAAATATTATTGAAGTATAGACGAATATTCATGTTTGCCAATAAACTGGAATTTGTTGCATGGAGTTTATTAAAAGCCAGAGAAATATTGAATGTATATAAAAATGAATTAGGACTACAATTTAGAAAGGTAATTCTAGACATTTTAATACACATATGTGTAGACATTTACTAATATGTACATTCGAGCGAATAGTAAGCATTGTGTAATATGTCAAAATAGTATCATTGATTTTAAATACCATAATTTAAATTAAAATATGTAGCTCATTGGCTAATTATTCAGCCACATAGCATAACAATATTCATACATTATTTTATGTAACTTTGTAAATGGTGTTTAATGTTTATAGATTAATCTTTTCAAACATTGGATGAATCAATTTATATCATCTATTCAGCAGTATTATAAGCAAGTAGTTATTAGCGTTTGCTGGTCAGAATTAAATGAAAGCTTTGAAAATGTAAAAAATTATGATGATTTATTTACGTGTCACAAACAATACATGCATAAAATGTTAAAGAGGTTAGTATGATTTGAATAATAATATTTAATGAACCATAACATAGTTATTAGTATGTGCGATTAAAAAAAAAAAAAGATATCTAATTGCTTGTGTTAATTAGTATGTGTATTATGGCATCACAAAATATTATAACGTCACGGCAAACCGCTATAGAAAAAGTTTACAAAATATAGACTAGATGGTTTATCAATTTGTATAGTAAAATCTCAGAAAATGCATATTATATTTAAATTGTATTGCTTATGCATAATACTGTTATCAACATTCACAGTAACTGGTCTCTTGGTATTAATTTATGTATCTGCTGAAATACTTAATGTGTCTTATACTCTTACTTGTTGGGGAAATCTACGTTTAATACCAAAAAAATACCAAAGTCAAATTTTAAATTTTTATTAATGTTGTTATTATATTTAATATTTACAATCATTACCATTACTATATTTTCTGATGTCTAATGAGTTGGTATGTTTAAAGGTGTTTGATGGTCGTTGGTCTCAAAGATAAACTTATTCTGTTGAACAAAATATACATAGAAATATTAGCTTATTATCAAGCATTGGCAAGTGGTCAATTTTATTTGAAAAATACTGAATGGTTACATTCAGAGTTCATCAGTATGGAACAGTCCTTTTCTCGGTTTCTAAAACTAAGAGAAATGTTTTATACGAGTGTATTGAAAACTGTACAAGCCCAGGGAAATCATTATGTAGAACAACTGGAGAGTTTAATTACTATACTTGGACCGTTAAATGATAATTTTACATGAACAGTATTAGTCAATAAACAATATTTTAATATATTTTCAAATTGTTTTTAAGTTACCTATATTAAATGTTATTTTTTTAATTCAATTAATAAACTCATCATTTTCTAGCAAAGAACTTTAGTAACTTAAGTTGAAATATTATGTTAATGGATGCACACAAATGTTATACTAAAGACTCACTACTATCATATTGTTATTTATTTTTATTTTAGTACTAGTTTTTTGTATTATACTGTATCATAGAATTATATATTATATTAACTTACATGATTAAATATTTATGTTTTGATTATATTATATTTATTTATTTATTAAACTTTGTATGTGAACCAGGAACTTGGCATATCCTTAAAGTGTAATATTCCTTAATTGTATAATTTAAACCAAAAATGTTATGTTAACTTTATTTATATCAATTAGTGACGCCTTTCCTAATTTTCTTGTACCACCTACCATGGCACCATAATATAGGTGAATGGTTTTATCATAAATACCATAACATTCTATGAAACAACAATATTGTATATAAAAAGTACCATCCACCCACCCTATTTTCAAGTGGGTATTTGTAACATGTCTGCACGCCACTAATATTATCAAGATTCAACAATATTGAATATTGTACTCATATTATTTTCCACAGATTTTAAAAGTATATTTGTTCTGGACTGTATGTTATGTACCTTATCTACTAGATCCAGAAAAAAGATAATCTTATCATCACAAAATTTGGTTTGATGTCATCTAAGTTTAGTCAAAATACTATTAATCCAGTAAGGTATTCCTTTAACTTCAGCTCAACTAACACATATAATTATTAATAAATCTTTAATACTCAAATTTAATTCAACTTGTATTTGTTTAAGTTTTGATAGATCTAAACATTTAGTTCACCCTATATTAACTTATTACCTTTGAGATCATCTTTGTTAAGTACAAATCAGAGTATTGCGCCGTCAACAAAGTAGAGTATTACTCCAAACGTAGCTTGTAGCCTGTAAGCATAAAACTAGTATATTATAGGTCTATGGCCTACTGAATGAATAAATTGTGAGCTTGACTTACAACTTTGCTTTAATATTATTTAAGAAAACATTAACATTTGTGTACGAATGGTCCTCTTTTTGTGAACAAAGATGCTAGTTGTATTGCAAACAGATTAATAAAAAAATAATGTGTAATTTATTATAATTTTTTTGTATTATATTTTAGACGATTTTAACAAAAAGATTTTTTTTTATTACACATAAAATAATATTTTTATTTTAGTATTCTAGTCAAACATTAATTTTAATATTATAATTATTTCTCTAAATTTTGATTAAAATTGATCCAAATGATCAAACATTTTTTTTTTCATGGTGTTTTCTACTTCAGCTACAAAATTTGGGAAATCTACATCAGTTACTGTTTTGATTATAGCGTCTTCCAAGTTCTCTCTTTCTGATAATAATTTCTGAATGTCTGTCACTTTAATGTCGTTTTTCTTCAATGTTTCGATGAGATCCATTGCAGATGATTCGTCATTGAAGCTCAGAGCCCACTTGCCTGGATGACAGGAATCAAATGATAAAATTCCTAAATGATGAGCCAAGTGTACAACGTATGTTTCAGGCGTGAGGTAAATGAATTCGTTTACTTCGTCAGCCAAGATGTTCAGTGAGTGGTTGAGAAATTCTACTCTCATCGGTATGGAGGTAGTGTGTTCACCACTGTTTAAAGTTAGTTTTGAAAAACAATTGATAATCCAAGATTTGTTGTATTTTACAACGTTATTAGACTGCAAAAAATAGTATAATATAGTAACATATTTCTTATCTACAAGCACAAACAAATGTATTTAATAAACCGTCCTTGTGACATTCTTACCATTCTTTACAATCGTCAGTCACAAATATTAATGTGAATTGTGTAAGCTTATAGTTGTAACTGTTATACTATTTACCATCAGGCAACTATAATGACAATGTTGAATGTACACATTTATTAATTACTATTTAGAAATGCTATAAATAAACAAAATGTTTTTGTGTGTAAGAAAAAATATTAAGATATTTCGTCATGGAACAGAATATAAAATGTTTATTTTTATGTTATATGTACAATAATTTACACTTTTCACAGAAACATATATAAAATATATAAACCAACTCTTTAGTCTTTATTAGTTTTTAGATTTTAATATTATAATTTATATAAGATAAAATTGAGTAACAATCAATAGTAATGTATGTAAACATGTTTTGAGTTTATAGTTGATGCATCATCAGTCTTCATCAACAATCGGTGTGCACTGAAACAAAATATTGCAATAATTAAAATAAAACTTTAATATCTAAAGTCGATAGGCAATTATTTATCTCTAAATAGTATTCAGTCTCAAAATTAGTAATTTGAGAGTTATTTTTTATTAGGTGGTATTATTTGGTAATCAGGACCGGCTTGAAGGCAGTTCAAAGTGTGCAGTAGCACAGGGCCCCGTCGCTTGTTGCAAAAATAAATTGTCGGTTCCACAGTTCTTCTATTCAAGATTCAGATTAAAAAATTGGACTGTCTCCGAGGCCCCAAAAGTAACAACTAACACCCACTAAATAGGTCCCACAAAAACATTTCACACACTGTCCAGATATTCACCAAGCTGGCCCTGTTAGTAATAAAAAAACAATAAATGATAAATGTGAGATGGTACACAGTACTCACAAAATATTCTAAATAACAAGTATGGCTGTCTACTTGCACCATGAATTGACAGCACAACAGTCCTTCCTCGTTTGTCCGTATCAATGTTTTTTGTGAAATGTTCATGCATTTTAAAAACGGTTTAATCTGTTTATATTTATATTTTACAGTAATTGTCGCACTGCAAACAAACTGCTCCATTATTTCACTTTTAGATGGTATCTCAACCTTAAAAAAAAAAAACAAACATTTGATTACTTACAATAATTAATATTATTCAGTATTTCATTATATTAGACTTACACTACATTTTCCTGCAATTCCAGAAGTTGAGATTTTAAAAAACTGCGGCTCTTCGGAAAATGTAAATTCTACGTAATCAGATGTGCTATCAATGTCACTGAGAATGTCCTTAAAATCTGAGGATCTTAATATAATTTTACTGGTAGTCGATTCTGCCGGTATACTGAAGTCTAGAATATCGAACACTTCCATTGTTCTCAACGAACAGTCAGTAATGATACCCCCTTCTTCTAACCTAATGTTAAAATACAAATTAATAATGGCTTATTAATTGTATTCTACAGACAATTACAATAATTTCACTGGAGAACCATATTCTTTGTATGTCAACTTTAAAGCAGTTGTAGAACTAGGATTAGTTGAACACCCGTCGAAGATTGTAAGACACTCGATTAAAGTATTGAGATCAACACGAAAGGCAACTGTATCATCATTAAGCTGATATTCCTATAAAAGAAATTAAATTTAGTATTATGTGATTTTAAACATTAGATGAAAAACATTTATTACAACATACTTGAAATATTTCGCTGCCTATAAAAGTGTTTGCTTGTACACATTTAGAATCTTCTACCACAATTTTTAAACCATGTTCCGTTGCAAAACACACACCAACCTGAAAACAACATATTTGTATAGTAAAATTTCTTGTTTTTGTTATTTAACATTACAGTAGTTTTTAATATACATTAATACATTATGTATTCTCTTCTTTAGAGGCTTAATTGACACTCCTGAAGTCCTGACTACTGATCAATCTTATTCTGTGCCCAGACTATCATACCCGAAACCAATCACTTTTTAATTTTTTGGCCACTAATTGATTAATTATGGGTGTCCCTATGAGGATTTACCCATTACAATATCTCCTGAAATAATATTATAATTCTGTTTTTTGCCAGACATATAGGAAAAAAGACTACAAGTATTTCACATTTCATATTTTAATTTAATTTAATGTTAAGGCAAAAAAGTTAAAAAACAATTTTTTATTTAATTATTTTCAAAAATTATTATTATTTTTCTAAACATGTTGAAGTTTCAACATTTTATTTTTATTAACTTCATGATTTGTAATATCTTTTTAAAATTTATAAGTGTGTCTTCAGGACACCTTTATAAGCATCCAAAGTTGATTCAGTGAGTGTATTCTGTTCTTTGTGTTTGTTAAATAACTTTTAAGAGCACTTCAGAGTTTTGAGGAGTAATAAAGTTATTGATTGTGAAAGTATACAATTTGAGTCATAAATTAGATAGACAGTATAGTTTAAGATTAATACTATTTTTAATGTAGAGAACAACTCACGTCTTTAAAATTAACTGCCTTCAACAAAGACGAAATGTGTTTTACATTGTCAGCTTTAGCGACTAAAAGATATTTCTCTTCAAATGAATTATTACCATCAAAATCCATATTAATGATCAATGTATATAATGTCTAGTGACTACACTCGATTTTATTGGAATATTAAAATCACATTTATATTTGAATAATAACACATAACATTTTAGTTACAAAGAAAACGTGTAGAACAGTATCTTCATATTAACATAAGTACATAGTACTAACATATTATTATAATTTATTAACCAGTTATAAGTTTGTAAGTTGTAAGACCGGCGTCAAAAATCAAATTTGAAGTTAGACGTTAGTTGTTATTATCTAGTACCTACTCTATATAGATAGTAGCATAGAATCTTATGATAGTAGATTGTAGATACCATGACCACTGACAGATCACAGCTGATGAAATCTATTCTGACTATTCTGTGATACCACAGTGACATTTTATATTTATGTTTAGTTATTATGTAACTTCGTGCTATCTAAGTTTGGTCTATGTTTTGTGCTATAAACACAAAATAGAAGAATTTGAATTTATTCTGTGCTATAAACAAATACTATAGATATAAAAAGGGAAAGTTTGATTAAAAAAACGCTACACATTCTCCCCCTCGAATAGTTATGGGTTGCCTACTTGAAACATTTTACGGAGTTGAATTATTCTAATATCATGTCAACAAGTATTAATATTTCTGAATAAAATATGTTTAAGAAATAGATTGTCAAAATGTCAACCCATACCGAGGTTGTCAAATCGTCCAGGTAAATGTAGAAGCAGATACCAGTGGCGAGCTCAGCTTTTTTGAAATGGGGGATATGCATTTTTGATTACTCTCAGACCACGGTAAATATACTTTCATTGCTTTATCATATATTTTATATGATAAAAATAAGACTAAGAGACTGGTGACTAGGGGAGATGTGACACCCTCATCCCCCGTGAGCACATCCCTGGCAGATACTATAAGTAGATGTCTATATTATTTGGTATTGTAATTTTTATTAATATTGATAACAATGGTTTGTTTAAATGAAAATAAAAATATGTTCTTTACATTTACTGGCTATTTATTTTAATTATTTGTTCTTTGTACATCATATGCCTTTTCTCGTGGCTTGTAAGTAAAAATAATCCTTAATCAACGATCCATAAATTTCTAGTAAATGAAAAAATTGAAAGTGTTGCACTTGTAGTACAAACATGTTCACGAATAAATTGTATTTATTGCATAGTAGGTACCTATAGTAGTATTCAAATATTATATTTAAAAGTTTAATTTAAATCTGACTAATAGTATTAAATTAATCTATGTATATAAAAATTGAGCCAAAAATGTATAGCAATTCATCAATTGAGAACGGCTAGGCCGATTTGGCTCAAATTTTTTTAATTGCCACTCAAATTTGGCCTAAGTATGGCACTTCTACGGTAATTATTACATTTTCGGATTTTCCTAATATTTTTCAGATATTATCAAACTAAAAACATAGAGAACCAATGGGGAAGACCAAGGTAAAGTAAGTAAGTAAGTAATGGAACACACTAATATACGTGGTTTTCATAGTTTCCGCCAAATTGAATAATTTAATTTGGCGGCGAACGATAATTTACCAGCATGATTGTGTGAACGTTTTAATTCATACGGTACCCACGGCTTAAGATAAAAAGGTATATATATATATATCATGGTAGATTATTTCTAATATATAATTTCTAACTTAATCCGTAATCCTTATATCAACTAAGTATAGGTAAACTGTAAACGCATATTATTTACCTACAATATTGTCATAGTAGGTAAAAACAACGTAAATTGAATACAGAGGGTTTACGAGTTGCATGTGTAGGTACTTTGTACTTAGAATAGTAAATAACACTTTTTATATTTTTAAACGAGTGAGTTACGTACGCCAATTTTGTACGCATTTGAAAAACCATTTATATAAGCTACCTATTAGTTTGACCGCCAAATGTGTTCATAACAATTAATGGTCATCTACTCAGTACTCATCTATAGACTATAATATCTGATCATGATGATCATTTCCTATAAAGTATATAGTCTTGGTCTTTAACATCTTAACCTTTCGAGCTGAATTTGCATAGACGTCTATTGTTATGCATAGTATACACATATCGTAGCTTCATAAATCATAACGCCAAAGATATTTCTAACTTCACTTTCCAAAAGTGCTGTATTTCTATTGTATTTCGATTAACCTAGTTTTACTCAAATAATAATGTTTGACAATTATTCAAATAATTTTTTACTCGAATAATAAATCTAAGAGTTAAGACTATGTACTATTGTACTGAAACTGGGCTATTTACTAGGTACAATAATAACGTCTTCAATATTGATAAATAGACAATAATTACTACTGAGATACATACTATATATATACATATAGTCATATAGAGTATAGACATACTAGCAGCGTAGTGATGAGCAAAATTATTGTCTTGGTCTTTTATCAATTTATAGTTTATATGACACGTAATCAACAAAATTATTTTTAAAAAATTTGTTCGGTACCACATATCAGAAAGGGTTCAAACAATTCTCTATAATATTATAATCTTCCTGGTATCTCTAAGAAGTAAGAACGACAGTCAATCCCTATAAAATGTTCGTCAACATAGTCAAGTATAGTGCTTGAGTTTATAACCGCAACCGCATACATACGCATAGTCTTATAATAAACATATAAATTGGAAAACTGTATCTCATAAACTATATTACACACCTATCGATGTGAATGCATGTGTGTATGTCCAGCATCAGCCGTTATTTCACTATCGGCTTCACAAGAGAATTATTACACAAAACAATAAATTTAATACAATTTACAATAGCAAGTACACTTTAATTCAGTGTTTTATTCAATTATATAACAAACATCGTTCACGGTCAATACAAACCTATATAGAGAAAAAATTTATACGCAGAAACAAATTTTGCGCGCAGAATTTACCACGCACTTCCAGAGAAATTTCTTCGTCCTCTTCCATACGGACTTACGTCCGCCAGACCGCGGTTGCTGGATTTCAGCTACCGTCGGCGGAAATATTTTGTACATCGGTGAGCCGATCCACAACTCCGGCATCGACCGGAAACCCAATGCGTGATCACGTTTTTGTGATGCCTTATTGGTAATAATATGATCGACTGCCAAATCGAGTCTATCGATCAAGGAACGACCGTCATTCGTACCGTAATGTGACTGCAGGCGTTTCCAGGTTTCCGCTTGAACGTCCGTCTTAGTTTTTGACTCCGGTTGTCCGCCGGACCCTAAATCGTCCGCTGGATTGTGGATCGCAGCCATCATCTGCGAAGTCTCTGCGTCGAGTGACAGCCGGCGCAGTTCTGTCGTCGATGTGACAATCGTCTTACTCGGAGGCGACGAATACACTGGTGAGACACTAGTGAGTTCGGGCGTCGACCGGAAAATTGCAGCATTCTTGATTTTTCTGTCGGTCTGCAGAATATTTTCCACCGCCAAATCTAGAGTGTCGATCACGGAGCGGCCATCGTTTGCACAGTGAAACGGCAGGCATTTTTCAGTCATCAAATTCATCTCTCCAAATATTATGTCTTACTTTTATCAAAAGTGTGTAGAGTAGGTATATTTACGACGCGTTAGAGCGTATTAAACGGCTATTACTGCAGACTGCAGTAAAACGGAAAATCGAATTATATCGTACAATTAACAAAGAAAAGACAACTGTATGAACACTATGAACGAAATTCTATGTACGCGTAACGTATGTATACGAGCAGTGTGCGGTAATAATAAACTGTTATTTTACAAATATTACATTGACTGGTAGCGAACGAGTTTTAAACATGTAATGCGTGTTTATAATAAATAATTTGTGACAGTAAACAAATAATAATAATATCCTTTTTTTTCATGTTTATAGTAGCCAGTACATAGTCATAATTAAATGTCAACATATACTTTACCAATATCTTTGATAACGATTGATAAAATTGTTTTAAACACGTAATTTTATAGTTCCCCATACATATTTTTGTACAATAGTTAAAATTATATCCACGAAGCATGACAAATACAGTTTATTATTTTCGTACACTGCAGTTTGTACATACGCGTATATATAGATTTTCGTTCATAAATTTGTCTCGATTTGGTTAGTTGTACGACTTTTATAGGTGAGATGTACAATGTCTGGCTAGATGAATCCCCATTCGGAAACCAAAAATGCCTGTATTTTGGTTTTTCGGGATAAAATATGATGGTCTCTCCGTGATAGACACACTCGATTTGACAGTGCAGAACATCCAGCCGATCAACCTAAGACTTAAACGTGATGCAACGACTTTCTGATCGACGCCCGAACTTTCTATATTCTCTCATCTGTGTATACGCTTTAACGCTAAATGAGAAGATTGTCAAGTCTACCTGCGTCGGTTACTTGACTAAATCTATATATATACAAATTGAGCCAAAAATGTATCAATACATCAATCGTATCAATTGATCTCAAGTATGGGCTATAAAGGAGAAACCGTATTAGTTATTGAAATATTAAATCGAAGACCGAAGCCGGATGCCGAATTTTACTTAACCGATGGATCGTATGGCAATTATACTTAAATATACTTTTTTGCGATAGCAACCTTCTCCGTGATATAATCTTTCATTAAAAAAAAAAAATTAAGACAATCGGTTGAGTAGTTTCCGAGAACATTAGCATCAAAGGTTTCAATTTTCGGTTTTATATATTAAGATAAGTCATATAATATTAATATTTATTATTATAATATGTCAACTAATATCGGTCGAACGGAAAAAATAGGCCGAAGCCCGAGAAACAAAAAATTCGTATCTATAAATCCTCCGCGTATATAGTGTGAGATTTTTTTTTTTAAATCGGGAATCGAGTGTCGTCTCACAGCAGCAGCAGCAGCAGCAGCAATGACGAGAGTGACAAAAAAATAACTCGTCCGAAATATTGTATATAGATTATATTATTGTATACAAAAATTACACTATACATGTGTGTGTGTGCGGGTAAACGACCGTGCGGCGTAGGTACAAATATGGATTTGTGCAAATAACTTTTCGCCATGGTTACGCGCAGGCACATGACGCTGGTGCGGCGGCGGCGAAGGCGAAGGCGACGACGACTTATTCTACGACTGTATATACATCATGTGTATATATATATATGTGTGTGTATTGTATATATATGTATATATATTTTATATATATATATGTGTGTATTGTGTGTATATATATATATATTTATGACGTGTTTCTGCGCGAGTTCGTGTCGGTTTGTTTGATTCGGATAGCTTTTAGTCGCAGTGGGCGGGGCGTGCGGTGGCGGTGGTCCCCTATATACGTATATTATATACGCACGCACAAGCACATACGCACACGCGCCCGCGCACCATCCGCCGCTCGTTTCGGTTCGCGACGCCGTCGGAATAATATTATTATTATTATTATTATTATGTATCTGTCCCCGCCGAATCGTCGCGTCAAAGCCGAGCCAAGTATACACCAGCAGGCTGCAGCTGCAGTGTGGCGTGCCCGGGGAGAAGGTTTTTCCGGAGCAATTATACCTGCGCAGCTCAAGCTGGTATACTTGGTAATTGGTATACGTATATCGTAAAAACGGGCTGGCTGGTATAATATATCAATTATATGATCATCATGCGATAAATGTTAAAAATACAAAAATATACGACACGCGATAAAATATCACTATGTCGTTTTTTACTGTAAGAAAATAATATTACTTAAACAACATTTCAGGACGCCACTGTTATATTATATCATAATATTATATGCTAACCTCGTGGCATATTCCTGCTGTATTTATACATTTGGCGGCTCCCCTGCAGGCGAATCTTTGATATTTTGCCCCCCCCCCCTTCCCCACAACCACATATACAGTAATACGGAGTATGTCATTTATTCAAAAGTTTATTTGTGATTTATTGATAGCAGCTGGTTTTACGATTTTTTTTTTTTTTTTTGTGTACATATAGAATACACGATTTATAACAGAAAATAATGCTTTGATTTCAACTTCAATATTTTTTCTGGAAATTCAAAAATTCAAAACTCCCAATACTTTTCTTTACAATAATTGGGAAAAAGAAAAAATATTTATGAAAAACAGGACATTTTTACATAAAATCAATTTTTGATATTATTCGTAACAACTTGAAACTTTTAACGTGTATTATATAGTATTATATTTTATACACGCAATGAAATTTTCAAGTGTAGGTAATGTTTTCGGCTAACATTAGTTCAACACATTATTTCCCAAAGGGTGGTAATACAAAGGCAGTTGCAAAAAACAGACAAAAGTCACGTGAAAGTATAATGTAAATATAGGGAATAGAGATATTAAATATAATGCTGCCTCTTCGAGTACCTATATAACATTTATATACCTCAATATTAATATATTATGTGTTTTATAGACAATATTGTTATATAGCTGTAGGAACGAATTCGTTCGGCGTCCGGGAAAACATTTGAAACGTTCGATATATATATATTTGGATAAATATTAAACATTATTTTTTCAAACGTCTGTCAGTTTTCATCCTATGTGTGTATGTGTCTGTCGCCTCCTCTCCCTCTCTTTATTTGTCTGCCTGTCTCTCTTTCTCTTTCTCTATGTATATACATATTATATATTATCGTTTTTGTTTGTGCATTTATTACCCGTATACGGATATTATTATAAGCATAAATATTAAATATCAAAGGATCGGCTGAGCGCACACTGCGCAGTGCCGCGAAATACATCACACAATATATTATTCCGACACTATATATAAATAATACGAATGTTTCTGTGCAGACGTGTATACCACAGCAATAAAGGTAAAATACTAGAATCGTAAATAAAAAACAAAACAAAACGTTCAAAAGAAATGATACACACATATAGGAGGCAGTGATGGAGGCTATATTGCCTATTATACAGGGTGATAATATATTCAGGAGATTTTTCGTACTACTTAAGGAGTGCCCTGTGAAGATACAAACTTCTGTTTTAAAATGACACCCCCTTCCACCTCTATCAATACTGTAAATTATTTAGCGTATCATTTGACTTGTCAAAATCGAAATTTGAACGAGTATTTTTTGAGCAATTGAACTTTGTGAATTATGGATAATTATTATAGGTCCACGGTAATGGGCTTCAAGATATTGGGGCTATATGATGATTTGTGTTTGTGAATATGTAATGGAATATAATATTGCAGTTAGCATTTCGATGGTTTGCATTTTGTGTAGTATGTTTCCAGTATATACCTGCTAGTATTTGTTTTAGTCGTTTAATATATATATATATATATATATATATACCTATTACATACATCGTATTTCTGTCCACTCGAGTTCTGTCGTTCTACAATAATAATAATATCAATACCAATAATTTATAAAATGCGCAGTATACCTGCTTAGAAAGTCTGCATAAAACTATACACATTTATTTTACTTTTAGTAAATATCAATATGAACCTCGTTAAGTCACATTGTCACTATAATTATGATTTATGAAGTACAATATTATTATGTTATGCTAAAGTGCAGTCGACCAGTCGAATAAATTGTCATCTGGAAATTTTTCACGTTTGTAAACGGTTTGAAACAGATCTATCAAATCATCGTAGTCGGGAGTTTCGAAAAAATCCAATTTTTTTACGTAGTCAAAATATTTGGTAAACTCTTCTAGATGAAAGAAAAAAAAATGATCATTCCTCACGCCGTCACAAAATATATTTTTGGAGTATGAGATTATTTTTATAATATATCTACCCGGCAAATCGGCACAAAGAGTTTTCGTTAAGATTTTTTTTTTCATATCTCCGCAGTTATGTATATTGATATAGTTTTCCTCAAAGAATTTCATCCAAGGTAACGTGCCGTTGACCAAGTACAGTAGTACGTATCCAAGAGATTCCAAATCGTCTCTGCGACTTTGTTCTGTATACACAGTATAAGCATAAACAAGTTGTTATATTATTGTAGGTACATTATAATATGTTGATTAATTTAGTAAAGGTCTGCAGTATTACTGTTAGTCCAATGCAACTATATGAAAGTCTACTGATAATATTTGATTGAATTTTTATTTTATAATGTAATCAAATGCCTCACTTTTACCTCGATTAAAAAAAAAATGCCAAAAACCGCTTAAATTTATTTAATTTTTTTATAAAACAGTTTTTTCAAAATTCAAAAATAGACATTGTTTATACATTAATATATATAAAAAAAACAGTTTTGAAATCTGTTAAATTTTGATCTTCTAATCGATGTTTACTAAAAACTGTACAATTTTACTGTTTGCTGTGTTTTTGAAACTATATGAATATTGTTCTTATTTGTTATATTTATATAAATAAATTTCAGATATAATATAAAACTATGAAATGGGAACTTTTCAAACATTGACCTTTCGCTAAGCACACCATCCATCTCACAAAGGTTCGAATGGAAAGTACTCTCTGAAAAAAAACAGTGATCATATTCCAATCAAGATAAAATAGTAGTACCTAGACAGGCGAATAAACATAATACATTTAATCAGGCAAAGATGGAATTGAAAAATTTTTAATTGGACTTGATACACAGTCACACATACTTACTAGAATAATAATAATAATCGACCATAATATACACAACTTAGAGGAAACAACGCAAACGTTCACACGTATCAACTACAAATTAAAAAGAAAAGACTACTCTAAATAGACTACGAATTGGACATACCAACATAGCTAATAATTTTTTAATGTTCAAGAATGACCCACCACCCATATGCCAAACCTGTGTTGTCACAATAACGGCAATACCCCTTCAATGCCTCAAATACACGGAGGAATTTGAAGAAAGCAAAATACCTAACGCCTCAGATGAAGCCCTAGGACCAGACCCATTGTTTTACCTTAAAAAAACAAAGCTCATTAACGCTATATAAAAAACTAGGTTAAGAAAAATATTATATATGTATATATCTAATGGCCGTTTCGAGTTTGCGACCAACGTGTATTACGATCAATAAAAAAATAGTTAATGTTTCAAACTTTCAACAGAATATTATTGAATTAAATCTTATTTTGAACTGAATATAAATAATATTAAACAGATGTAGATGATACATAATATCCTCATTTACCTATATTTATACCTACCTAACCGAACAGATACTACGATCTGTAATAGAACAGATACATTAATAGACGAATACATGATAAATAGCAGAACTCATATTTAAAACACCTAATAATGTTTTGGTGTTGTAACTTGCGAATACTACACATGCAACACACCCCAATCACGTCACTGATAACAATAGTATTATATTAATTAATCAATATTATTTTGTACAAACAATGGGTTTAAATGCGTATCGTTTTAAATATTTATATTTTGTCCATTCAGTGGCAAAATTGTGATTTTGTTACTAAAAGTCTAAAGATAATTACAATTTTTAACTTCTATAGGAATCATGATATTTATAATATAGTGCTGCATTATGTATAATATGTAAGCTTAAACTTCACTTCTTACCTATACTTAAATGACTGTTTGCGCTCATGAACTGATAGGTTCCATATATGCCGACTTGTGTGTTATACGGTATGTGATTTTTGGTGGTTCTGTCAATGTATACTTTGGCCAGTCCAAAGTCGACTAAGTATAATGTGTCCTCCGCCGACTCCTTGAACGGCAACGTCTGCTTAGGTCTTCCGATTAATATGTTTTCTGGTTTTAGGTCTCTGTGAAGAAGTTTGCACTCGTGGATGTATTCGATTCTGGACAACTGTGAAACGATTGAAAATGTTTAACATAATATAGTAATATTTAATGTGTCTATTAAACCTACGATCAAACATTTCGTTAAACGCAGGTAATGCTCATAGTCGAAATAATCTGTCATTGTCGGACGCATTTACCAAGCATGATTCCCCCTTTTTTCTTCAACAATGCAGCTATTCAAAATCTGATTTTTTAAACTTTTAAATTTACTTAAAGATTATATTTTAAATTATTTATATTTTTTGTACTTCTCAAGGAGTGTTCAGTGGAGAAACAAACAGGTTTTCCAACCGAGAACTCCTGTTTTCTACTGTAAATATTATTTAGTGGATATTTTTTCTGATAATTTTGGTCCTATCGAAATCAAAATTTGAAGTAGTAGTTTTTGAGTTATTCAACTTCTTGAATAGGTTCTTCTAATAGGTTTGGATAATATAGGAGCTATGGTGATTTGAAATTTTTAGTAATTTAAATTAACCTATCAATATTCATAATTTTTAAAAATGGTCTAAGTTTAATAAATACTATAGATCCAATATTACATCTATTTTATGTTTTTGTAAAACCATTTAATATTTATGGGCTATTATTTTCTATATAACAATTTTGATAACAGGGAAACTACTTGTTCAAATTTTAAATTAGGTACCTATACATCAACATTTTCAAAAAAATTATCTACTTAATTTACAGTAAAAAAGAGGGGCTTTTATTTGAAAAATAGTATTTTGTAACGCCACATAATAGCATTACTTACTCAAAATATCTCAAGAATTTAAGATACAATCTTTAATAATATTTAAAAATTCAAAAGCCAGATTTTGAACAACTGCATTGTTGAAGAAGAAAAGGGGGAGTGGGCACTCGGCGTGCTTGGTGATATACATGCACCATGCAATATATATTGATATATATTCTATTTTGTGTTTATTAATACAATATATCATTCTATTTGTATCTAAAATCAATAAAAAAAAACCAATTTGGCGACCGTGAAAAATATATACAATTTTCAAATTTGTACGTGGAATTCAATCGATGTAAGTGTGTATTTGTATAGGTGTCGATACGTAGGCGCTTAATTAATATAGCTGCAGTAGATGCATCGTAATTAGAGACTTTCATTTTAGCCGCATCAGCTTTGTTATGCGTATATTATATATCCAATGAAAATTATTAATCAATAGGTATAATCAGTCTATTTGCGCAGCAATTACCTATTTATGGGCACCGAATTAAAGCGCAAATTTTCTTTTGTAATGTACACATAATAATATATATTATATTGTATATATCAATATAAATAATATACGCCTATCACAAAATTTGACTGTTCATATTTTTTATCTCATTACGTTCGACTCTATTTATCGGGTGATCCATTTAACGTAATAAGACACTCATTATTTCAGAAAACACTAAATATTTCTTTTACATAATTGCATGTAGTTATAAATAACATTTATGGAAAAAAATTATATTTTTGCTATTGTGTATCGTAATCGTTTTATTTATTTTCAAGTTTTTTTACTTTTTTGATTGACAACATATATTTTTAATTTCATATTCCAAAGTATTAATATTTCAGTAATATTTCATATAATCCGGAGTATTTTGATCTACACAAATCTTATTTCGGGTAATATGTAGCTTATTAGTTAGAACAAAGTAATTTTGTTTTAGCTATTGTACTATTTACGCTAGTATAGGATAAGTTCATTTAGAGAATTTTCCACTTCACACTTATTTTAAAAATTTTAATGAGTCTACAAGTGACAAAATATAAGAAGTTTCAAGCTTTATGATACTTTCAACGGTAGGTACCTACATTAAAAATTTGCTATAATGTAAGCAAGATCACATTTCACATTTAATTTATTTAAAATTGATTTACAGTTACCAATTAATAATATGCAAAACGTACAGAACATGCACTAACGTTGGAATATGCAAAAATATGCAATCTATAAACTTTTGTTATCTTATCAATCAAGTAATGATTTATATAATAGCATTTATTAAAGCATTCGTTGAACGTATGATCGTGATGTAGAAAATAGCCATATGCATTTTATGCAAAATCCGGTCTTTAGTAATAAGTATTTTGAATTTAAAGTTTAGATAAACGGAGCAGCGGTCCAATATTTTGCGAGGTAACCCTGTATCACTCCACTATAAGCTCATCAAAACTTTGAATAATTATAACTCATTATAACTATTCTTTCAAAATGCATTCGATTTTTGTATGTCAAAGCACTCAAAAAATATTTTGTTTTTGAATATGGAATTAAAAAATGCACGCTGCAGTCATTAAAAAAACATGTAATTAAAAATATGATTAGGTACAATAAAAAAAAATATTTTTTTAAAAAAGTTTTTTAACAACATAAAATTATGTTAAAATAATACGTTCAAAAACGTTTACAGTTTTTGAATGATGAGCGACTTGCGTTAAATGGACCACTCGGTACAGCGTATGCAGTAATGATAAAACGAAAATCGGCAGGTATCATCACATTGATTATATAGATATTGTGTGAATGTATATGTATATGTATATGTATATGTATGTGCATATGCATATGTTTATGTATAGACTATATTATGTATAATCAATGGTATTATAATATAATTGATATTGGGCAATCGACGACTGCGGTGGCATAATAATATGTCATTGCAGATAATTGTGGGCTCTCTCATATATATGATCCGATGCGATTCGTTTATAATTATATGACAATGTTATAATAATACCATATCGTCCGTCAACGTATATAATAATATATTACCTATACATACCAACCATTTGAATGGCGATCATCAGGACGGTTTTTAGTGACAATTTGTTCCCGCAAAGCGTGAAAAGCTCGTTCAACGACGGACCCAACAACTCCATGGCCATGGCCGCGTATTTCACTCCTATGTTTCCACAATAGTAGATTTCGATTAATCCTCTGACATTGTGGTCGCTCACTGGAACCGAGCGACAATAATATTGTATCATACATAAAAAAAATAAAAACTGTAGGTACGGATATAATTAATCGGAAAACAATTGTTTAGCAATACATATTTAATATTTATATTATAAAATATATTATTGAGATAACGGCGATGGGTGTACAAATCCAACACGATGCTAACACAAAATTAAAAAATATTCAAATTCGATTCTTCACGAAAGTCTACAATCCACGAAAACAGTGAGTTTGTAAATAGTTTCAAGTATACAACTCCCGTCGATACACGTGCGACTACTCGCTTGTCACGTAATTTTCTATATATTTATATACTCCTGCCTGGATTCGATTTTAAGTTTAGAACTCCAACACTATATTTTGACCGGGTCAAAATCTATTAGTTTTATACAGTTGAGAGTTTTAATTCGTTTATTTAGCTTGTTGAAATGTAATTGGTATACTTTAAATAGTGTAAATAGGTTAGGTATAAATAATAGTCAGTAGGTATATACTATTATAGTTATTTTTATGTTACTCTTGGACTCTATATTGGTAACACAAAATTTGATCAATTATCATTGTTGTTATCGATAACTAAAGATATTATTGTTTTTTCTCTCTCGATAACGCTACAATTATTAAATGCCGTACAAAGGCATACGTATAAGCAATATTCACCATCAATAAAACATGTTTTGGAAAACGATCAAACTGTTTCACAATAATTATTTGGACCCAACCTGCCAGTCTCCAACATAATCACCTTCCTTCAACAAACTGGACTGTTTAAACTAATTTAATCTACCTTCCATTGTACAATATACTAAATATGTAATTTTTTTTCTTAGCCTCCTAATACATAACATTTTGTAATAACTTTTATACTGCCAAAATAGCCCTGATGCCGAGGGTTTATCTTTAAAATAAAATAAATAAAAAAAAAATTATTATTAATTGTCGAAATAGTTGTTTAAATTGCTGCCTACATCGGACCCCTTAAAAATCGTAACCATTTAAGCTTTTATTATTATTGTAAACATGTAAGCAATATGGAATAAAATGAAAATTTACCGTCGGCGTTGAGCATCTTATAGAATTGTTTTTCTTTAAGCAGATGCAACGATGTAATGGGTTCGATTTTGATGGCAACCTCTTCAAACGTATACAAATTTCGTCCTGTCGTAGAACATACGTATATAATACAGTTATGATGATATTATTATATTACTGCAATATTATTATTATTAAACGCGAGTTACGACGCAATACGTTTGACCGACGAAAACCGCCGACCCGGTCGTAGTATAATAGGGATGACCTGTGTATATATTACTGACCTTTGAGTACGTTTCCGAATTTACCACTTCCGACAGAATTCTTAGTGCTGAACACGAATTTACCGAGTAAACCTCCGTCGAGTAGCGTAACACTTCCGTCTTCAGTGGCCATTATTATATATTATTGCACCGTCGCTTAGGACTACACTCGCTACGACGAGCTAATTTCTATTATTTTTATACGAATATATATTTTTGTCTTACAATTTTTTTTTAATCACTATGACAACGGTACTATTATAGGTAAGGCTGCTGGTAATGAGGCTGCACGTATGCAGGTGTTCACACGTATACAGATTGAGTTCTAAGTTTTTTTTTATTTTTGGACTCATATAATTATAATATACGCGTAAAAAAATATCAGCTAAACAGATAAATACGCTGAACGCGTAATAATCGTAACGGTATTTAAATATTTAATTTAATGTTTAACTTTTCAAACGAAGAAGAAAACTAGCAGATTTCTTTGATCGCTAAGTTTTTGTGTTTTCATTTTGTAAAAACTTTTACGTGATATTCTCAAGCGTCTGTAGTAATATATTATAATATACACGTCACATGTATATAGGTTATATATAGGTAGGCATAGCAACAGTAGTTTAAATTCAAAATACGTTCGGAGTAACTGGGGATGTCGATCGAAATAAATTACTAAGTTTTTTAAACATGTTATTCGCTAGAAAACAAAACGTTTCAAAATGTGATTCTTTGTTTTCTAAACACAAATAACTACGATGGCCTGCTGGCATATATATTTCAAGCGTTAAATATTTTATTGCAAATCGAAAAAAAAATCGAACAATGAATAAATTAACACTATAATACGATATAGTTATGACGTTATGTAATCGCTTATAGTATTATTAGATATTAATTGTTTGGTCTTGTGTATGTCAATTAAATTGATGGTTTAAATATATATTATGTCATATAGATACCTACACACACTAAAAGTGTAAGTGTTTTTCGGGTTTAAAAATCAAAAGGTTCTATATATTACACTAAAAACGTATATAGGCGTACAGCGAATAAAAAATATTGGAATATAAGAAAATATCTTATTAAAGACCACGATTATCTACATTCTATTGGGGTTACAGATAAATTATTTTATTACAATTATTTTTCACGAACAGAATATTCTAGACACCTCAGTACACTGTAGGGTAATTATAATAAATTATTTGAAAATATAATACGACAGAATTATTTCAAATAAAATAGTTTACTTTTCTACGAGTATAATAATAAAAAAATATTATGTGTTCATAATACGTAGTGGTGATTTTTTTGTTGATTTAAATATCATATTATATTAATGCCCGGTTGCACGAAAAATTGATTTATTTAATGGTTCAATATATTTTAATGCACCAGTCATGGGCCACTAAATTATGTTTAAGAGACCATTAGCTCACTACTGATTCATTTATTTTCGTTAAATGTTTAGTAATAATTGTTCATTCAACCCGGCATTATACATTTTATTCGGATTTTCCTTTATACGATCGCATTTGCTGCAATTTGTCAAACACTCGCACACGTGATGTCGTAATAGGTACCGTCGTCGTACCGATTTATGGGGCATATAGGAAACGTTCGTGGAGTTGGCCCACCTATATGAGTACAGCAACTTTTTTTTTTAATTCATGCAATCATTTTGAGAGTATATTTTTCGAATTTTCAAATCTGAACTTTCACCGTGAACCCAAAAATAAAAATGTTATGTCAATTTCACGTGGTCCCCCAAGTTTTCCTAGAACTTCGAAACGGGTATCAAACGAAAGCTTATGATTAGCAGGTATTTGCAAGTCCGTTTTTAGAATTTGCTAACTTTGAAAGATCTCACAGGGTTACTTGCAAATTCTAAAAACGGACTTGTAAATACTTGCTATACATAAGCTTTTGTTTGATACCTGTTTTGAAGTTCTATAGAACAACTTGGGGTGGACACGTCAAACTTTTTTATTCTTGGTTTCACGGTGAAAGTTGGGACTTGAAAATTCTAAGAATAGACTTGCAAAATAATGGTTGAATTAAAAAAAAATGCTATCCTTAGGTGGTTAAACTTCTCAAACGTAGGAATAGGTATGTGTCTATGGAAAAGCTTTTGGTATATACAGTGTGATTCACCAAGAATACTCACTCCTATGGTTTCCTTTAATAATGAACTTATTAAATTTCTGAATTTTTAATCTTATTTTAAATAACTAAGATTTTTTATACCTATCGTTCAAGGAAAGTCCCATGGGGATACCAAATTATTATTTTCAAATGAGAATCACCCTTTTTCCCTGGTAATTGTTTACTAGATAAATAGATAATTATTTTTATAATTTTGATGTATCCAAATCAAAATTTGAACGAGTATTACTATTAGTTAGTGTATTGTTAGTGTATAGTCTATATGGATAATATAAGTAGGTCCACGATAATATAGTTTTAGAAGATAATATATGAGAGCTATAGTAATTTGTACACTTTAATAATCAATATTAATCAATCAACATTTTTTTAACTTGTAAAAATTGTCCGAATATAATATAGATACTATATACATTCAATATTATTACATATTATATTTGTGTAAAATCATGTTTAAGGACTATTATCATTAAATAAAAACAGGTTGGTTCTCATTTAAAAACCTGAGTTTTCATCGCCACAGGACCAAGGAACGGAGAGAAAATCGAAGTGTTTAAAAATATGATTCTTATCATTATAATCGTATAAACTTCCAAATTCTAAAAATCAGAATTTGAACGGAAGCATAACTGATGGAAAAAAGGGGTTGAACATTATGTTCGGTATAATAATTATAAGAACACGGCCGCATACACGCACTCTCTCACACACACACACACGAAATGTATATCTGTATGGATACATAGTTTATAATATATGAATATTATATATATATATATATATATATACGTACCCATATATATGTAGTCGGGCGTTCACACTTTGACGTTCGATACGTCGATCGATCGATCGAAAAAGAAATGTAAAACTCGTGCATATAATATTATACGATAGCATTTGAAAAGGCGGGCGAATCGTCCCCGCCGCACCCACTGCACGCGGGTCCGACGCTTACGATTTCACGACGACTACCACGTGTGCATGTGTGCACAGGAGACGTCGTCGTTCCCCTTTTCCGGGCGGCCCCGTCCGTACTATGTTTCCTCGCTAAACATCATCGTTATATACGCGGCGCGCGAGCGAGCGTTCGTTCCTGCAAACGCCGGAAACAATTATCGCGACCGTCGTGATGTGTGTGTCTTTATATTATTATATACGCGCGCGCCGCCGCCGCGGCCTTTAAAAGCGACTTCGCCGACCGACCGACCGTGCTGTAATCGGCGTGCGTGTAGTCTTTTGTTCGACGCCGGGGCGGTGTGTACGCTGGCGTGGGCGACGAGGGGACCGGAGAGACGGAGAGCGACGCATAGCGAAAGAGAGATAAACGCCCGGAGAGATATACATCAATGGAAACGACCTTCCGGCGTGCCGAGTGCATAACGTACAAGAAGACGACGACGACACACACACACACCCACACGCATATTATGTACGAGCACAATGGAACGGCTGAATTTAGATACATTGAATAATAGAAGATCCAGGCCAACTATTATTAGTATATTCCTATATATGTATACATAAACTGATTATAGTGCGGGAAAGTGGATGTTCCGGACCTATTATAGCTAAGGTTAAGGTCCCCGTGCAAACTTACGAAAATCCTCTCCATTCCTGCACGCGTCACTGCTGCAGCGTGTGCTAATAACTATTTATATAATACACAACAAGCCCGCCGCGGTGTCCTGCGCATGATGCGATTGACCGCAGTGAAGTCCCGCTACTCCTGCATACCCACATTTTTAATTCAATTTTTTTTTTTTTTTATAATATTTAACTGTATTGCTATTCAATATTATTTTGTATAATAATTTGTAATCTATTCAAACTACAAAGGGCTCTTATGTGTACCGCGAATCTATAATAAATAAATAAATAATAATAATACACATATACACACGGCGGCTCGTCCTTGCTGCAAGTATATTATAAATGTATAATAAATAATATAAAGAATTTAAGTTATTTTTATTATTACTTTTAGCTCGCGGCGGTTAGTTCTTTCGTTTTCGGCCGTAGTGAATGCGTTTTTCTCCGCCGAGCTTTTTTACGGTGCTCTGTTATATTTTATTATATTACACGCGGCCCGGTGCAGTGTAATATTATGTTTTATAGATACGATCAGAATTTCGTGTTACAGCGATTTTATCATATTACATAATATAAACGTGCAAAATAGAGAACAATTTACCCGTAGAATCAAAATGTGATGAAACACAATATAATCAATAATAAACTTTGAAAGTTTTTTTGTGATGTGGTACAGGGATGAGGGTAGGTAAACTTTTTAAATTCAAACGATTCAAATTCATAACTTTTCATGTAATCAAGGAATAAAAGGTCAGATTTTTTTTGAACTTTCGTAATTAAGAATATATTTTAATTTGTAATGCAATACTCTTCTCTAAAATTCATTAAACGCTCTTAATTATCTTAATTACCATATATGTCATAATATTCAGATAAGGTAAACTTGAAAAAATGGTTTAATCTGTATGTAATTATTGATAACTTTATATTCATATAGTACTGCACAGTACGCACAGGTACACGCGCGTTGACATCCACATATAGGTACACCACGGTCCACGAATAATACGTATATATCAAACACTAGAATCGGAAAACCCTTTTTTAAGGAGTTTCGAGATTTTATAAAATGCATTTGTTTTTTATCAATCAAAACTTTCGAGATCAGTTTTTATTTTTATAGGCGTACTGATATGTATGTATGTATATTGTATATATATATATGTATACGCTTGCACTATCCATTTTTCATTCCGACTGTTTATCGGTCGGTCCAGACGACGCGATTTTTAATTCACCGTGTCGGCGAGGGGGTCGTGGGTACTTACGTCGGGGTCGCATACTTGAAATACTGAAACCTAAATCGAAAAGGAATAATAACGACGATAATGACAATATGATCGCCACTGTAATATAATAACAATAATTTATCTAGTTTATTCTAAAATCCAGCAGATCATTAAATCGACGGGCGACATCGCGGCAAAGATGGCTGCAGCTATGAATTCTTTTGAATAATTTTTTACGTTCAGTAAAAACAAGTTCTCGAGTGATTGGGATAATTGTGTGTTATAACACGTTTTGATTCTACGGTACGTTTTTCACTATTTTGCATAAATATATTGTGTTTATACGAGAAAATTGCTGTGACATCATGAAATTCTGCAGATCTCTCCGTATTGTGTATATACATATAATAGGAAGGTTGCAGGTATAGGTATATAAGAGAGCTGCAGCCCGTCGCCGGCGAGACAAAAGACGGTCTTTACTCTTTACAATATGTATTCATTAACCACGTTTCGCCGGGAGAACAACGTCGTCGTATTGGACTTTTAATCATTCCTATATGTATACATAAAGGCGTTTACACGAAAACAAAGCGAACTCGAACAACTTTTTCCCGAGCAATTATTATTTATCTCGTTGCGTCGTAAAAAAACTGTCCGATGGTATCCTGCAGCGTATCGTATAACGTCGGGTAGAACACGATTCCGTACGGTCCTTATCAGCGTACGGAATCGTGCACATTTTAAGACACACTATTCCGTACGTTTTGTACCCAAGAGTTTAGTGCAATGTTGCCAGATTTCCATAAGGTTATACCGTAGGTATTTGACTTAGTTAGTCAGTTATAGAGTTTTACGTACGTTGCACGTATACTTAACTATAAGTAAGGGCCCAAAGCCAAACAGACGATTATATTTTGCCGGCCGGTCGCCGTGTTCCTCCAAGTACAGTGTACCGGAGCCGGCGCCGGCGTACTGGGTGAACTTACCGAGTTCTGAAGGAAACACAAGAAAAGACCTGCACAAAAATAAGATCCGCATCTAAAGGGCGTTTCAATAAAATGGCCTTAGCTGACAAACAACGGTTAGACCACAAAATTAACGAAGATGACAAATATTTGATTCATAAAAATATAATAAAATATTTGTCAAGTATTTGTAAAAAATACCAAGGTATTGAATTATAATTATTTTTTTACATTTTTACAATTTTTTTATATATATTTTTTATATTTTAAACAAATTGACAATAAATATTAAATGGCAACATTGCACAGACAATCGTACGTAATCGTGTTGTTTTTGGGGCCTTTCTGACAATCTATTGTTTGATCAAAATCGTACGGAATCGTGTTCTCAAAAAGGTAAAACGTACGGAATCGTGCTTTACCGATAACGTCAACTTGTACTTATATAACGAAACGTTTCAGTTGTTCAGTATATAGGTACGTCAAGCAGGTGGCCGATTCGAGTGGAGATCGCAGGTAGAATATAGCGATATGACATAATATTATGTGACGACACAATATCCGATGTCGTTATAATATTATATTGTAAGCAAATCCGTATTATAATATGAATATAATACAGAGATAGCTGCAGTGTTGACAAGGTGTTTTCGAATCGTAGTAATCGTAATGCGACATGAGTGCCATATATATATAAGGGGGATTGGCTAGCCCAGTTTTAACCGTGGCCCCCCTCAGTTTTTTAAACGCTTTTTAGTTATAATGATGTTAATTTCAAAGAGATTTTAATTGTATAATAATACAAGCCAGGTGCACCCCGTCACAGTCAAATACCACACATACATTTATTAAACGTACACACTGTTTATAAATAGTAAATACTACCTATATTATTTTTACGGTGGATACGGAAATGGAACTATGGATTCTATTTTAGATTATGAAGAGGATCAATGAATGTATTTATTTTACAATATGATGTGTGTTTTTGAGGCAGTAAAAACAATATACTCTTGGCAGCTTATATAATATCCGACTCCTGATTTTATTGAGCCTAAAGCCTTGACGCATTTTTGCCGAAATGCATTAGGTACACTACGTCCCCCGTTGGCGCCGTGTCGCTGTTGCAGTAGTCCGACGAACACGACCGATTGTTATATTATATGATGGTCGTGTTTTTAACGAAACGACAAAAAAAAAACGAAATTGAAAATAACGACGAAAAACGCATACTATATATTGCGTATAACTCTATTTATTGCAGTGTGTGCCTCGTGTCGGATTTCGGTCAAACAATAAAATATTATATATGTGCTTGCAGCAGCTATACATAACGCGCGGCGGCAAAGCACGAGAGACATTTGGAGCGCCGCCGCAGAGTCGTCTGATGCAGCGGACGCCGCGCATTAAAACACTAAAAAACGATGACTTATGAATATAAATAGATTATTATTATTGAAATGACGGGACGTTTGTTGTAACGCCATCGTGCCGTGTATGCGCATTACAGCTACGATAATATAAGGTAGGAAAGAAATAAAAAAAAAAATAATAATAATAATAATACACGACCGCGATTGCCTATACCCATACATATATATATATATATATATATAATATTATGTATATATAAAAAGCGGCGTGCTGCTGCTGTCGTACACGTCTGTGTGTGTATTGTGTATATATACCGAATTAGTATACACACGCATATTATAATAATGATGATACATAGATGATGTGATGTGACTACATATAGGTACCCATGTATACCGGTGCGTAGGTATGCGTGTGTGTAGTGTTTCGGCGGCTTGGTATAACGAAAGAGTCGTCGCCGTCGTCGTCGTTTGTGATGTGTCGGACGATTTCGTGTGTTTGATTGAAAGGCAAACAAGGTGTAGCTACGTGCGCCCGAGTATATAATATAATAGAAAAAAAAATGTATATCAAATAATAATAATAATAATAAAATAAAAGCGTCGGTATATACACAACTATATATATATTATAATACTGCGGAGCCGAGGAAAACGTAATAATATATATATATATATATAATAGCAGTGGTGACGGTCGAGGTGCGGGGGCGAGGGGAGGTGCTCGCATATACACAGAGTATTATAATACGCGAGTAAAAAAAAAAAAAAATATCCGAAATAGAGTGTCGGACCAGGACCGTCGAGGCGGCGGCGGCGGCGGCGGCAGCGGTGGCCTGTAATTATATTGTAAAGTGCCAAGAGCCGGCGTTTCCCTTTGTAACCAGAATACCAAAGCACAAGCAATAACACGATGATAGTGCACAAATTCGCCGACACGAAATGGACGGAAACTCGCGCGCGCCGTATATATATATATATATATTATGTATATGTATATAATATTATGCGTACTTACGTGTATATACATAGTCTTGTTCCATTGCCGCCGCCGCCGCCGCCGCCGACACCTCAGATCTCTTTGGCCGCACCGAGAGTCCCCGCGGGGGTAGAGTGGCGGCGGCGTCGGCGGTGTATACGCGTTTAATTTGACAACACGTTCATTGTTTTTTTTTTCCTTTCTTTCATTCTTTCCATTTATATTTCGCCTCGTCTTCCCGGCCGGCGTACTACTTTGCGTTTATATAACGCATATATATATATATTTTATACCTTTAACTTAATCTATACACACACACACACACACACACACACACGTGCATTCGAAAATACGCGTTATTACTTACACTTTATATATTTTATACTGCAGGTACGTGTAGCTGCATATTATATGATATCGTTGTGGCAAGTGCAGGCACACAAATATATATTGCAGGGGAGACGTAGTCGGCGAATCTCGCATCGCCATGCTTTTAGGTATATATATTTTTTTACTATTTCGTCGAGTCGAACCGCATCTCATAGATCGTAAATATTATGATCGGAATAGCTGATATATTTTATTTAATACGTTATCCTGTAGGTACGTATCTGTAATAACCGCATATATCCGCAGTATAGAGGCGGGTCCACGCCATGTCTTAAGGAGATGGGGGGGGGACAGGGGTGAACACAATTTCGCAAATATACACATCTCACTTTTCCTGGTATACTGCACGAGGCGTTGTTTATTGAGTTGCTATAATGTGTACTTACCTATGTATGAAAACGATTTTATTTTATATCGTATATTGTCTATTCTCGAGACATTATTTACTGCACCGGTATATGTCTTTGCCATGCGTGCACGAATCTTTTCTACAGCCAAGTCGAACGAGATAGGTACAATATTCTGTGGAAGTGCAGCCGAATCTAAACACTGCAACACACAAAATATGATTTCCTTATATTCAATATAATATCTGATGCTGTCGCAAAGACCACGAATTTTCGGACGACTGTATTTTTTTACGTGCTGCGTAGTCTTCGAGTGCGCGTTAAGGTATATAATTATATTATTATTGTTCGCACGTGTCACCGCGATTGCAGTACTCCGAGCATCGGTATATTATGTATAATATAATACGCATCACTATTTGGATCGCGACTGAAAGCAGCGAGTCCGTTGTGCGATTCAACAATAACACTCGTTCGCATTATATCGGTTTACCGTGACATTTCAGCTGTATAAGCTTTTTACAGCGCATATTATTATTGGTATATAAATATTATATATTATTATTCGGCAACCCGTCCGGACAATGTCGCGAGGCCGCAGCAGCAGCAGCAGCAGCAGTGTGGAGTGATTGATTTACAGTGCGGAACCCTTTTTCTGCAGTATATATACGCCCGCGCGCGACGTGTACACACACACACACACACACTATATAATATGTTTTCGGTATAATATTATAATGTACACACAATATATAATGTCATGTTGGAAAACCATGTTTTCACTACACACATATAATATATATACGACGACCAAACACATGGACGCGATAGTAATCTCCGGGGTGCAGAGGAGTATTATACAGAGAGCGTGTTACGAGTGTGTGTAGCTGCTGCAACGGTATATATATTATATTATATTATATATAGTGCGCGACCGTGCACGCCCCGCGTGTCGTACTTGAAAAAGGCACCTTTTATCCTAACCCTTTAATCCGGCGTTTTATGGACGTTTATATAAACTGATGTATTCAGACATTAATTTGACCGATGCCCCGAGGCGCGTCCCCGAGGGTTGGACGCAAATCAAATGCAAATTGAATGTTAAACAGCAGCATTTCAGAATTATCAAACCGTCTGCGCTCGTTTCGACAACGGGTCGGTCGTATATACATAGATAAACAGTTTAAAATCTCCCAGAAAAATAACCTTATTTTCTCTTTTCGTTTCTCCAAAAACCACGATATTATTATCGAACTGTACCGCATAATATCTATACATATATAGGTAGGTACTGTATATTATGTATACTTATAATATTATATATTATTACGAGCCTGCTATATTGTATTCGAAGACAGCTAAATTTACGAGATTCGACTTCTTCATGCTTATGGACAATGTATACTGACAATCGGTCAAAAATATCGAATGATTTTCATGTAGTACCTATGTTTTAATGAAATGTTGTATCAGAACTGAATTTATTAAAACATAATATATAGATTTACCTTTACATTAGGTATTTTCAAGTCATAGTCAATATACCGATACAAATGTAATAGGATAGCTCGATTAAAACATGCATATTTATCGTAACGTTGCAGGTTTATAGAATAGATAGATATAATAGAATTTATATATTATGTAAACGTTATTTTTATATACATATATACTTAAATTATCTATTAATATTATTACAGAATACAAACCACGCGATGATAGGAATACTGCAGTAGTAAGTAAATATACACAATAAGAGATTATTTATTCATTTTGTGTTTTATCTGCACTCTCACGGGTAGAGAAAATCTTTCTCTCAAAAAAAAAAAACCTAATAAAAATAACTGTCATTTGGTCCTCGCTTTGCGGTAAAGTTTAATACATATATATACGACGACGTAATTGCTCGGCTGGTGTTTGGTTTGCGGGTGCGGTATAGGCCGCGGGATAGGGTGAATCTGTCCGGTGAAACTCGAGATGCGCGACGTTCACGCGGTTCGTTAAATTATTATTAAACACGTATATTATATTATTATATTACGCGTATATGTGTATAGACTTGACGTGGATTTGGACTGCTGTGTATTAAAATATATTAATATTTCGTGCAATAAAAATATATAGTTTGCGCGGCTGTCGTCGTTCGGACGAGCAACGTGGCGGCGGTTTTTTTTTTGTGTTTGATTTCAATCGAATTCGCCGCTCGAATATAATACGCCTAATACGCGCGGGGGACGACCGCGTCGCACACGTCACACAGGCGTTCGTTTTGTATAATATTATTATTTTATTCCGTCAGCCGGACGATTGGGTTCGCGACGAGAGGACGTTGCAGAGGGCACCCGCGATGACGATTTGATTGCATTAACACACACACACACACACACACGCCCCTTCAGCGGGATATTATATTATAATATACGATTGTCCGTTTACGATGCGGACCTCCAAAACGTTATAGCCGCACATTATCGTCGTGTATTTCGTTACATAATATAGTGGCGAGTCGACGGCGGGGTCGGGTTTCCGCGCGAGTCTGCAGCGGCGGATATTCCGATCGATCCCGCGCGGAGGGCGGCGAAAACCCGAGTACAAATAATATTATACGAAAGAGCGCGTATATATATATATATATATATAGGTGTACGGGTAATTGGCCTCGTACTTGTGGGATTCATAGTCGTCGTCGTCGTCTTCGCCGACGGCCCCCGCGTCGAACTCGAAGTCCTCATGGGAAAACCATTCGCCGGTCGTTATAATAATATATACGTATATATATATATGGGTACGCACGTCGTGCCGCGGGGGGGTGTGTGTGTATATTATATTCTAATATGTACGACGCGCGAGTGCGGACGTGACGCTAATCGTTTTAGAACTGCTACCCCCCGAGACGGGCTGCTAATATTATGTGTATATATAATAATATATGTACATAACCGTTCATTAATAATATATATATATATATATGTGTGAAAACTCGCGGCGGGGGAGGAAAACGATGCGGCGAGAGGACAAAATAAATAGAACATTTATAGCATAAGTGCGCATAACATATAATATTACAACGACCGTCATCGTCGAAGCATTACATATATACCTGCTATATATATATTTCTGGTCAAATTGTTAAATGCAGTTGTATGCAGTGGCGTTCTCAGGATTTTTCTATGGGGGGGGGGGGTTCTGAAAATTTACTTGAATTTAATAGTGGGGGGCTCTGCCCCCCCCCCCCGTAGTAATAATATTTACAAATTGTGTGTTATTATGTGTAAAATAATGCAACCAAAAACCAAGCTTTTCAACATTCATACTTCAATAATCATTTTAAACATTCTGAACTACATTGCTGTGTAACCTAGCAGATGTTTAATCAAATATAAATAATGCAAATAATACAAATACAAATTATTGATGACATAATGGAATTTTAGTTTTTACCTGTTGATTATCAGTATTGTCATTTTCGATAGGTTCACTTGTAGTAATAGTAGAAGTAGAATCGACAGCTTTTTTTTCGAGAAAAAATTTAAAATACCACTACTATTTCTTTTCATTTTAATAAATCAAACAATATTCGTACAATCGATAGAATATAATAGAACGTCAGGTCGTCAGAACACAATAATTGTGAATTGTCACTTTTTAATTGAAAAAATACGAAAACGTTTATGATAACAAATTGTAAATAACCAGCCGAAAAATGATATCACATAATACGGATTAACGATAATAACGAACCACACTTTGGTTAACACATGGTTAACACATAGAGTTGTTATCACTGTGTTGTTATTGTTATCATATAATATCATAATATATCAATAATCATGATAAAGAAAAAATATCAAAAAAATAAAAAAATAATAATAACTTGTCACAATTCACAAACATATAATATCAAAAGTAGACAAAACGTGTATTACTAAAATGTAAGAAAATAAAGATCCTTGGGGGGGATCTATCCCCCATATCCCCCCCGTGAGAACGCCCATGGTTGTATGCATATACATATACGTTTTTTTTACAAAAAAAAAAGTACCATCGATTATTGCACGATTGTCGATTATACTATATACATATATACTATATTATGGAGGTATACGCGGGTACAGTAAAAACAATAATGTTCAATACCTATATTAGTAGTATAACAATAATGTACAAAATATACATTTAATTGTACTATTATATAGAGTTATATACGTGGCGGTATTGTATTGAATTGTTTGAAGTAAGCCGCGAAAACGACTAACCGTTATTTTGCGGAGAACAATAATATGCTACATTTGTACCAAATTGATTGAGTTAATAATAGACAGAACTAGTATCAAATTGTCCATTTTTTTGTCGTGCAAAAATCGTTTAGTGTATATAATATCATGTCAAAAAAATTTTCACCGGGGAAATTTCTCCCTTCCGCAACGTATATAATGAACGATTAAAGTATTTAAGTGGTAGTTTTATTACTAAAAAATAAATGGAGCTTGATAGGGATATATATGGGTCTTTGAGGTAGCATTAACGAGTGCAGCTGCTCTGTACAACGAAAATACTGATTTTGTCAAGATTTTGTTTAAAAAAAAGGTTGTCCTTCTTTATATTTTGTCACTGATAAATACATATATCGAGTTTTCACCATTTTCCGGAGAGTTTTGCACGGGAATTTAAAAAATGTAATTGTTTGAGATGGAATTTGCAATAGAATAACATAATATAAATTATTTTGTTTATAAATAAATGAATAAATAATAATATACTGCACAAAACCTAGCTTTTGAGCATCAACATTAATTATTATTACAACATCTTCTAGTGTAAAGAAATTTCCGGGGATAAGAAAATAATCTAATATGTCATTGAAAGGCCAATAATTATACACCGCTATATCTGCAGTATGGATCCTATACAAGCTTAACAAGACTTAAAATATTATGTGTGTAAGGAAGTCTTATGTAGTTAGTGGGGGATAAGCTGTTCAAAGTCGTAGTTGCATGTATATACATATACTTTTACTATACATTTCTACAAACACGACGATTTGCATCTTGTTTCATCATAGGTATATATTAGGTGGCGTATTATATAGACGGTATATAAGCGAATATGAACCTATTATATAGCATAATATTTTTAATTAATCATTAAATATGATGATTAGAAAATAAATAACAACGATTTTTTTTTTCTAAAAACTTATTAACCATTATTACGAATGACAAAACAAGTTGTACACAGTTTTTCTTATTATCCCAAATGAATAACAACTGTAAAAATATATACATTCAAACATGTTTTTTTAGGTCATAGCTATGGTATTTAAGTTTAAGTGACTTCCCATATAATATAAAATATGTAATATAGGTTAGACTACACTATTACGACGAAGTTTAAAATATTGCTATAAGTATGGGTACCGTATAATGCAATTTATCGGCGATTTTCATATTATTTTTTTTTGCACCTGTCAAATAAACTTCAAAATATTGAACCAAATGAACGTTGAATTTTACCTCAAAAAAGGCTTAATATGTTAATAATATCATTAATTTGCACAACTCAATTTTGCATCACGTTGTAGTGACTTAATCTGTTAAGAACAATGAAATTAACCGTTATATAATATTAATTCACTTTTGATTAATTATGAATATTGATAAGAATTGAAAGGAAATTATTTATCTTTATAATTATCTGGAAAACTGTTATTTTTTTGTTATTTAAAATCAGTCAATTCAATCGAAAACAAAAAAACTAATTCCTCCAAATAATAATTACCGAATAATATGTTATAGGCAATCTACCTGTATCGTATAATATCTATCTTTAAATATTGTATTCGGTATACCGTATCGATACCGAGGTTTAAAAATATAGGTATCAACTATAATTTTCAAAAAAAGCGCAAAATGTGACCAGGGCCGGGTTTAATTTTGGACGGGGTGGGAAAACCCACTTTTGGGGGCACTATTTTTTCAAAAATATTTCAGCGTCCTTAAATAATTGTTTGAATGATGTGAGGGCTAAAAGGGCTTAAGGGCTATAATATACTACGTTTTCATGTCTCTATATATATTTATAAAACAATTTTCTTTTTCTAACTCAAGCACTGAACGCTTAGTAAGTTTAAAGAAAAAAAATTCTAGGGTACACCCTAAATACAGTAGTACAGTGTCATGTATACGTTCATAAATATACTCTGTGTATATATTATATACCTTCTATTAGTGGAGGTGTCTGCAGCGGTAGGACAGATTTTGGTTTTGTATGGCACACGACGGGTGCGTATTTATTTAAGAGTCTCAATTTTCTTAATAAATAATCATATTCACTTATGATATATCTGCAATGTCCTGTATAGAGGACTCTGGGCCATGCCCCCCCCCACGCAAATGTTATGGTTGGTTTTTAAATGTATAGTTTTATTGTTTAGATTTATTATGATTGACAATAAATTATTGGTACAAATGTTTATGTTTCTGTCGTGTAATAATGTACATTATTCATACATACATTTAATAAGTTAAGTGTTATGTTTTTATTGATGTATCGTATTATGCATACCTAGTATTAGTTATTAGATTACCAATATATATATATATATATATATTTTAAAGTATATTTACATATTTAAAATCTGTAATAATTATATTCAATAAGACGTAAATTTGGTAAACTAAGATACAACAACATGAAATGCCGTGTGGAGGGAGGCCCTGACTTGGGGGACCAATGTATTTAAATTGGGTTGGCGCTTTTTTATTTATAAATTAAGTACCTATCTATTAAATCGAGGACAAGTAATATTTTATTGTTTTGCACTTACTCAACAATAGTATAAAATAATTAAAAGTAAACTACAATATAAGTAATAAAATAAAATATATTTACCATTTATATACCATAACATATAAGATAACCAATTTAACCTCTGTAAACTAATTTAATCTAATGTCAAACTAATGGCCATAGAAGCCGATGTTTTTTCTAGATCAATAAAAAAAAAATATATATATTTAATAATTAGTATACTAAAATAACGGTTTGGATGAATATAATATAACTTACCTTGATTTTTTCTAAATTGACAAATCGAAAATATAGCTTATTAACACGCATATATATACATTCACGTCATCGTTGTAGTATCTGTGGCTATCTATATATAAAAGTAGTATATGTATAACGATGATATTATATATTATAATGTACAGTGCAGCGCACATAACAATGTATACATAATATAATAATAATAATAATAACGTATAATAAAGTCGGCCATTTTAGGTGTACGGGCGCGCGCGCATTTCGATGTCGGCCGGTTGTTTTGGAGACGACGGCGACGACGACGCTCCGGGGCATATAATAGTGTATATATAATAATAATAATAATAATAATAATAATAATAATAATAATATGCATGTGTCTGTGTGCGCTCTGTGCGTGTCCGCGCGGCGTTGTGTAATGACTGTTGAAAGCTGCTAATTTGCGAGGGCGGCGACGCGACGAGCCGGTGGCCCGTGTAAATGGGCCGAAGGGATAGCTTAATCACCGCGTATATACACGTGTTTGTGTGTGGGTGTGTGGGTGTGTGTGGGTGCGTGTGTGCGTGCGCCGTCGACCCTCCGAATTACGGCCAATTTAATGATCGGTTATGCTTGCGCGCCGCCGCCGTGTTAGCGCGCGGCGGCCAACGGGTTTTGTGTGTATAATATATTATTATGTATAACATATATTTTAATCGTGTTATATATACATATATAATAATACACACGCGACCCTATTTATACACATATATATATATATATATATAGGTTAGGTTATATATATATATTGTATGTACGCGGAGATATATAATCGTGAAAATTGCGGTGTTGAGCGCATTTACTGCAGCGGCTATGTACATACGGTTATTTTATGTTCCTATTTATACATTATTATTATTATTATTATAAAGTGATATATTATGTTATTATGTATACGCGAGTATTTCGTGATGTTCGCCTACGATGTGATATATGCGAGTATATAATATAGCGAACGATCGTTTTAACGCGAATCTGACGTTTTTTAGAATACCTAAACGCGTATATGAATGCCATTGCACCGGTGACGTTTTTCAAAATCAAAATCTAATTTAAATATGCCGGGATTCGTTAAAAAGACATTTTATAAAATTACATAATAACTTGTCTTAATATCGTGTAAGGTGTATAATATATATTTTGATATATATAATAGTATAAAGTAGATAAATATTATTAAAACAATATTATTCTTGAATTCTTGATATGATATTATGAATTTCTTAATCTACACTTAAAGCTACGTACAATTTTTAAATATATGCACTAAAAATTAAACAAATTACCTGAAATTGCTAAAAAAAATGCTAAAAAATGTTCTAATAATGGAAAAAAAAACATAAAACATTGAAAAATGCAAAATTGTAGTTTCACCTTTAAAGTATCTGTTACATAAAACGAATTATGCACATGAAACGTATTGTCCTAGACCCCCCCCCCAAAAAAAGCACTATGCATTGAAATCCGGGCCCTATAGTTATTATACTCGTTACAATTAATACCTAAATGCTAATAACTGGCTTTAAAATAATTAATAATTAATTAAAATATCGTAAAAACCGATGTACAGACACAGCTTGAAACAGGTCTATTCTAATTATATTAATGCTACAACAGGGAACAAAACAAAATTGGTTCTGCCGAACGCTTATTTTCTATGTTGTAGGTATACCTTATATACGTTTGTAAGACGAGAAAAAACATATAATGTTAGCTTAAGTATGGGTTAAATAATATATATGCCTACAGTGGTGAGTGAATGACATCCAGGGTTTACGTATGTATAACGTTTAGTCGTAATATGAGGATATTATATTATTGAACTATAAAAAAAAAATTGATGGTTTTAAGTACAATATTATTTCCCGTTCGCAGAATGGGGACCGATTACATTGCTATACTTCATATTATTATTGAGTTATAGATTAGAATTTAAAAACATCATTAGTTAAAGTAACTGGACGGTTAAAATGTGGAATAAAAGTAAATTTGAAATTTAAATACATATTTGTATATGAAATAAATGATCCCGGTCGTTTATAATATTATAATGACCGTGAATATTTCAAAGCTTTTAAATGTTAAAAACTAGTTTTTCGCTATAGTTATTCGTTCGTTTTCCATATGTAAGGAATAATTGTTTTTCTGTTTCTAGAACCAGTATTTCAATACTTATAATTATAGGTTATGATAGCTTTTACAGATAGAAAAATATTATGATGTATAGGTATCTGTTCGAGAGCATTTCCAGTTTTTAGAAAGTCGACGTAAAAACTGTACGCTTTGTATTTCTAAACTTAAATAAAAATATTGTAAAATTATCAAATTAAATAATCGTCGTTATTATTTTTATGGACTTGCCTCAGATTTGCGCGCATGCACGACGAACGCATAACCCGACCGACACGATTCGTTTGATTCGGCGGGACACAACTCTCGTATATAATAATAATATGTACAAATGCGGCCTTTGCAGATTACCCCGATGATTCACCCTGAGCGATGTCGGATTCGCCCCTCCTCCCCTGCCTCGCATCCGTTCGAGTCTGTCTTCAAAGGCTAATACACGCAAATATATATGTGGACGGATTCCGTATATTAAACCGTATAACACGCAGCAGCATAATATTATGATAAATATATACATTATATACCTACGTGAAAATACTGTATATACTATGTATACGATTTGTATAGGTACCTATATGCGGGGGTGATTCACCCGCGATCATGCTCACCCCGTTAGGTTATACCCCGACTATATTTTCCAATATATATACTTGGATTTTTAATGTACCATTTATAAGGAGTGTCCCCCTGTGGGGATACCTAATTATTTTTTTGAGAAACAATCTTTATTCCCGTGGAAATTGATAATACGAAATTTGAACACGACTAGTTTTTGAGTGATTTAACTTTGCAGTATAGGCACTAAGGATATAATATAGGTCCATGATATAGGGGGTTAAGAAGATCGGCTCGTATTAAATATCTATATTTTATAATATACGTAAAACATGTCAGTATATTGTCATTCGAAAACAATACGTTTTTTTACGTGGTGCCCGCAGACAATATGGTATAAAAAATCTAAGTAATTGAAAATATGGTCATAATAGTGTATTCAACATTTCCAAAAATCGGAATTCGAATAAATTCGTTATTATAATGGTGGTGACTGCGTGCTCAGTGAATCACCGTGTAATAGCCAGCACGTGCCATGTGCATATCATCATTATACGAGTGCGGTTTTTAAATTTCGAAAAGGAAAGTAAATACAAAACGGACTTACGCGTGTATTATAATTTATATAATTATGAATGATATAAGAAAATCAAATATTATTTGTTTGTCTTTCATTTCAACGAATTCCGTCGAGATGTGTTGCGTGTCTTGTGTACTTCCATCGATTATGCTTGTCTTGAACCATCGACGTTCGGTCGAATTTTCATTGTTTGCACGTATACATGGTGCGTATTATATAATATTATTATACATTAGGACAAACATAAGACCATAAAAATACCGATCTCGCGGGAAAGGGTGGCTCGTAATACTGTCACGGACACGCCTATAATCTATACATGGCTATATACCTACACGTATATTATTATTATTATTATTAAAACGTTATTTACAATCGAGTATGATATAATGGAGAATACATTTTTATTCTTTAACGTTCGAAAATAATTTTGATTATTTCTTATTTTTTATTTAACTAAACTTTTACAACCCGCACGAGGTAAAGTGTGTTCATAATACATATTACACATTAATTTAGAGTCTATCTGTCCAACGAATAGTCAATAATATATTACTATATTATGTATATATAATAATAAGCCCTTTAGCAAAACATTATAGAATAGTATTAAAAATTATTGACACGTGGAAACTATAATTTGACATAGTGATAATGATACAAGTCAAACAAACAGAAAGTTAAAAAAAAATTGATTATATAAAAATAAAAATGAAACAATTAAGCTTTATGTTTCAAAGACTTGGCGAGAAATCCAAGACGGTGGAAATTTTATTTGAGTTTAAAAGAACTATTTAAAAAAATTAACTATTGCCATAATTTATTTTAAATTCAGATATACAGAACAAATCAAAATTATTAATATTTCTACTAGGAATTCTAAATCCAATTAAATTTAAAATTGCTGGACAGTTGATATAGTTATTTAAAATATCATAAACATACATTACAATATTACATCCATATTATTACATCTTGATTGATATAAAAGTCTATAGGGATAGTGCAACGTGTAACACAGGCGATTATTTTCAGAAATTTATATTAAATACTAAAGTTTGTTTAAATATGTTGAATAATTGTTAGACCAAATTAAAGAGTCGAAATCTAAATTAGATCTAACTAAAAAAAACACATTTTTTAAACACAAAAGATTTTTAAAATCCTTACTATTTCTATTAATAAAGCCTATCATCTTATACGCCTTATTGATGATTTATTATGAAGAACAGATCACATTAAAAAAAATATATACCTAGATCTATGATAGAATAGCATCTTTCAAGATGATAGTTATAGGTATCATTTGGATAATTATGAAATAGGTACAGGAGTTTTACTTTGTGACAAAAGTTATAATTTTACATTTATTATATAGTTCAAGGATGGATATTAGTTTCTTTTACTAAATAATACGAGCTTATTTAAATTGGATTGCAACAAATTTAGATATTAAACGTTTTTAATTTGACAGACTCCATTATGTGGAGTTTAATAGGTGAATACGCGAATGTATATTATATGCGATTAAGTATAACATTTTTTTAAAACGACATCATATTATATTTGCATTATATTTATTCGTACGGTTTGTAAAAATATTATATTTATGAAATCCTCGTGTGTCGTCATATTTTATCATAACTGCGGGTAGGCGCGTAGGTATATATATGTATTTATAATAAAAGTGCGTTCGATATATATACGAGATTCAAATCAAACGCACAATGGCAGGGATAAATAATAATAATAATAATAATAATAATAATACAACTGGAATTTATATTTTATTATGGCTTTGACGGGTATGCTGAAAATTACATTATTCCTATATATATAGGTATTCCTAAATATTATATAATCAAAGGGTTTTCAACTCTTAACAATTTTTTTTTTTTATTTATACTTTATTGGGAATTTTTAACAATACCAAAGGATTAGTCTTCTGCATCGCAGTATCTGATCTCTGTAAGGATTGGATTGATTCATATATATTTAAACCGGAAACCTTTAATTTCTATTGTTCCCTGCAAGCATCCGACAATCGACAGACGTTATTTTTCCGAGTATTTTATGATTTCCGGATTTATATTTTATACCAATGTATATTATTATGTACATTATTCGTGGTGAGTCCGTTCGTAAATGACATTTTATTTAACGCATTGTGTAATTTAATAAATAACTACATTGAGTATACATTTTTTTTTTTGTACATGAAACCGAAACACACGTTTTTATGATAATTTTCAGATGCATTAACTTAAACAGTACAACACTACAACGTGTCTATAATATTGTATTCGTCAGATCAGATGTTATAGTATAGACACAAATATCAAATAACAAAGTCGGGGAAACCTCAAATTTGGTAGATATATTGTGAAGTCATGCGTATGTTGTAATATACAATACAAGTGTAAAATTAGAGTCAAATCGTTTATCGTAAAATTAATATTATTACTGGTATCAATAATCATACCTCTAGTAGGTGTATTAATTAAGCAATATTTCGAGTACTATTGATAATTTAAAATAATGATTAGGCATATCAATTGTGTCGAAGTACTAAAAAACGAATAATTAAAATATTTTGTCGGGAAAAATAGCAAATGTGTATTAATAATAATTATTATAGTAAAAATGCATATAAATAATATGTACATACAATTTGTATTCGAAAATTAATTTAGTTTTATACTGCGCGTATCAAACAGCAATGATAACGAACAAAAACAAAATAATAATATTTACGGTACCTATATCTTAAAATTTCAGAACGATTTTAAAACACATCACTCGTCACGTACTCACAGAATATAATATCATATACAAAGGCGAGTGCAACTGTATAGCCGGTGATAATATTATGACAAATGTCACGCACCGTAATGCGATTTGCGTGTACTTTACCTATAATAGTTATTGCCACTGCTGCATTATATATTCTATTATATCGTATAATATTATTTTTCTTTTATGTCAAAACCGATCGGTTCGTGATTTCGATCTTCTGTGCAGGCGGACGACACACGGCTCGTGACCAATTATACATACACGGCGACAATCCCGCGGGCGGACGGGACGAGACACACATAGGTAACTATTGAAATCGAGACACGTTTCCCACGTAAAAAAGAGAAAAAAAAATGTTTCTAAATTGGGGCATTTGTACACATGATGCGATATAACTGCAGACAATGACCGCGGCGGCGGGGAAAAAATCGAGCACGAAAAGGATATCATCACATATAGGTACCTCCTAATAATACATATGTGTACATATATTATATCGGAGCGGGGAAAAAAATAAAACTCGACCGAAATTAAAGAGGGTCGTTCGAGGGAGGAAACGATATTGTCGCGATGACAATCGTTCGTATAATTGAGTGCTGGCGCACATCGTCGCATTATCATATACGCGGCACGCACGCTCGTCCCCGCCGCCGCGCCGCCGTTTCCGCAACGGGTTGTGCTAAATAGACCGATCCGGAACTGCGTGTTGACGTGCGTCGGCGGCGGCGGCCCATATTGTACGCGCGCGACCGGACGATTAAAAAAAATATATAATGATATGTAATAATATTATATATTATATAATACATAAAGCCGCTGTAGCGCGTGTGCTTTTCGAGCTCGCACAATGCGGGCTTGTGATTTACCGTGTGTTTCGTGCGCGTGAAGAAATAAAACGTTACAGCACATATTGTATATACCTATATTATGTATATACGTGTGTACATTGTACTGCAGGTACCAGCTATATGTGCGTTGTATATAACAGTAATAATACATTAAAAACCGTGTCTCGTCGGCCCCGCCGCCGCCGTGATATATATGCCTATTGTTATGAAGTATTTTTTTTTTTTTTGTGTTGAAAATTGGATTTCGCGCGTCATACTTAGGCATTATATAATATTATATACTGTATGAGAATAACGAAGAGCGAAAAATCGCCCTAAAAATATGTATTGGTAATCATCAATTTTTGATATATATACATACAAGCTATATAGTTGGTGCAGCACAGTTTACTCTCTATAGACTGCTATTGCAGCTCAAAATGGTTCGACGTTTTCAGAAACTGTGAGTGACATGTCCTGCGTGCAATACGGTCACGATGGCCGGAAATGGCAGTGCTGGAAGGCTTGGGGTCGTGGTTTTATTATGTTCCTAAAATTTCCATTTATAGTAGGTATTTTAAATAGTGAATTATATGACTTTGTTTCAAATAAAACACGTAAACTTTTTACGGCTTGCTTATAACATTTAAATCGACATAAAAAGACTAAAGTGATTAACGATGCAGCTGAAAGGGATATAGTATCGATGACGTAATTTGAATGGAACTCTTACTAATTGTAAGAATGTAACCTTCTTCAAATTATCGAACAGCACACGCACGATTTTCTTAACTCTAAATAATACTAATGTCATATTGTAATAACACGCAGCAATAGTAGGTAGTTATTGTGATTTATATAATTTAAAACAATTACATTTCACATAACCAAAATAAAATAATTTTTAAGTTTATGAGTGATCTCTTAATGTTTATTAAATTACTTTATATACAGGTACTGCAATATAATATTTTCATTGTTCGCAAAGAACAATTAATTAAAAACATGAGAAAACTAAAAAAATAAATTTTGTTCCGATAGTGCCACCTTACATAGTGTATTTGTCTTGCGTGTACGGGCACGATGGGCCGAAATGGCGGTGCAGGGAGGCTTGGGGTTGTGGCCATATATGAACACCCCCCCGAATAGCAGCCCCCTCCCCCGATAAAAAAATTTCGTCTGCGTTTCGACAAGACGATATTTTATTCTCTTATTTTTTTCGGGGTGTTTAAAAAAACATAAGCCCCCCGCCACACCAATGAAATTTTAATGGACTCCCGCCTATATTTCTTTATGTCGCGATTTAAGTGTTTTCGTTTGCTGCGGCTATATATACAATATTATATATAGTTACACGTGTAAGTGAATTGTATATATATAAGCCTAGTATATATTGTTATTCCGTGATGTACCGCTGTATATATAGCGACAGGAAATCCATGAATATATATACAAATACAAATCGGTCGCATTTAAAACGCATTCCGTACCTGCGCTGCACATTTGCCCGCCCACACGCAAACGGTCTTTTGTGGTACGCATGCGGGTAACACCGTCGAGTATTGTAAATATACATATATATATGTGCCCGAGTTTATATTGTGCGCGTATTATATATTAAAAATATATATATAAAGATTAATTGGTGTCGATATATATATATAGAGAGGAATAGCTACTTGACACTCGACCGTGCTGCGGTGCCGGCGAATATAATATAAGTGTCCTGGCGGCGGCGGCCGTCTCCTGCAGGCTACTGGTCTATATAGCACATATTATATATTTGTCTCGCGAAACTCGCTCGCGCAAACAATAATAATAATAATAATAATAATAATAATAAAATACGAGATGATGCGCGTCCTTATAACACCGGACCGCGACCGCTGTCACCTGTACGTGCAGTGAGAGTGTGGGTGTGTGGAACGCGTTATATTATAAAAGAGTCACTGACGGACTCGAGAGGCCAAACAGTAGTCCGTCCTCCTTAATCCTCATGGTCTCGCGCTAAGACGACGACGACGTTGTTGTTGTTGTAAATGGTTTTCAGACGTCTGCGAAAACACTATACGCGCTACACGCATTTTTGAGTGCTGTTTGATTTTGCCCATTGAACGCGAGAGAGCAAAATAAATCGTTTTTAAAAACTCGTACCTACTTTATATTATTATTATTATTATTATTATTATTATCATACGCGAGTTCATTCATCGTCTCGCACCGCGACGTCGCAGTCCGACGCGCGTAATCCTCTCGTCGCGTGTATTCGTGTGTACGCGCACTGCACGCTGTGAGGTTTATCGAAACGCCCGGGATGGACTTACTCCGAGGTTTTGTCCGCATTATAATAATATCATCCTTTCCCTTTTGTGCACGTATTATAATACGTCGTGTATATTATTATTATTATTATTATTATTATATCGTACTAGGAAACGCTCGTCGACGACCGTTTATTGAATGCACACGCGGTTTGTCTTCAATAAAAATAGTAAACACTAAATACTATATTATACGCATAGTATTATCTTTATTCATTCACACAAACCGCCCGCAGTGGGTCACCGGGTCATCGTGCTCGTATACAGCAATATTATATTATACTAATATTTTATTAAACTCATCACTCGGTTTTATAATAATATTATATTCAATTTATTTTTCTATTCCATCTGGTATAACTGTATAAGCCTGCGATTCCTCTTTGAAATAGTCTTGTAATGCAGGGATTATTATAAATAATATAATATTTAAAGATATATAATATTATGGCAGCCATAATCAGCCCGTAAACACCAAGATTCGCCAACGTTTTTTTTTTTTTTGTTAAATAATAATTATTATTTAGCATACTGTTAAAAATTGACATGGGAGCATTTTGTCATCTATTAGTTTACTCGTTTAAAAAAAGTTATGAACAAAAATCAATTAATTAAATGCATACTAAAAAATAGATTTTTAGAGATATAGTTGACGAGTAAAGACTTGGAAAATGTTATATTGTTGTATCAAAAAACAATTATAAATTGATTTAGCCAATTGGTCGATATGTCAATGCGAGTCAATATTTGACTCAAAATAAGTTTGTTATATCTTTATTTAGGTAATATTAATATTAGCGAAATGCTATTTTTTTCAATTTATGTGTTATGTTTTTGAAAATAGCTTAAATATTCATTATAATTAAAAATGTCCCAAATATGTTAAAAATGCAAAATCAAATTTCATCTACTACACATTCTATTGATAGACTCAGATTTAAATTTGTGTCTTACCTAACTATTTTTAAACAAATAAATAGAAATATTCAAATGCATACAATTTCGGGCCCTAGTGATAACCTATTGAGTGTAGGTATATTGTATGTCGAAAGTTTAAATAACCTGATTTCTTTAAGATGTTGAAATAATTGTTTCAAGATCGACAATCACACCTACTTAAACATTGTATACATGTACACTATTATAGTGCAGTAAATTGTAGTGATAGATTTTTAATCGTATACATTTTACCTATTTGAAACATCCCCCTCCCCCTATTTATAACCTTGGAAAATAAGAAGTACAAGTCTGAAAATTGAAAAGTTAATATATGTTTATTTATTTAAACACTACAAACAACGCTAACGTTTATACTTCTAACAACAAATAAAGTTTTTTTAGCAAGTGTGAAAAATTGTAGATACCTATATAAATCAAACACAGTTAAGTAGAATGTATTAATTTTATTATTTATGCGCGCCAATTGCCAGTCAAAATACGACCTGATAAGAAATCGTATTTCATGCATTCTATATAATATTATAGGGACCTATATATATACGTATAGAGCGAGTAAAATTAATTATACAATACATTTCGAACGAAAATCCGGAAGCGTGTCATATTGCCAAACTTAAATATATTATGTCAAAATATGTGTACATATAGGTACTATTAGAACCTTTCATATTATAATATACAATATAAATACCGCGAGTACGTGCTGCAGTATTATTATAGAATTATGACGCGGTACAGAATTTCTATATATTATTATTATGTACTGCAGAAATCGAAAAATATCCTCCCGGTTTTACAAATCTAATAACTTTGGAAAATCATCACGGGCCGCGCTATGCTCCGTCGGTGTAATACCATATCCCCGGGGACCGGATGAACGCGAAACTTTCGACGGACTTGATTGCATTCGGCGAAAACTTCTCCAAAACCATAATATACTTTACCCTAACGTTAAACCGCGTCTAACTGGCATAATAGCGCGCATACACCTGGGGATTTATTTATATAATATGATGATGATGTGTGCGTGTGTATGTATATATGTATATACGATACACAATATATAGTAATAGTCACACATGTCATAATATATATAGTTTAAGTATAATAGAGACTGGTGCAAAGTCAATCGATTGTCTGTATATATATATATATATATATATAGGTACAAGTTTAAACACTGCGCACTGCAATATATATAGCATAAACTATACTAATTGTTTATTATATTATTTATATCTATATAATACTAGCCGATCCCGTGCACTTCGTGACACAAAGTGTCAGCTATATTAGCTGTCCTATCCTAGCTGTCCCTTCCAGCGTTGCCTGAATCATATGCCCATATATTATGTTAAGATTAACCTCAAGTGATTTACATACATCTAAGCCTGCACCTAGGTAGGCAATCCACTGGGACCTCTAACCAATGGCAACCATTTAAATAAATACAAAAAACTACTGTGTGCGAACTACTGTTATATTGTGCACTTTAGAGGCGATAACTCCGGAACCACTTATCGCACAGCATACAAACTTAGATAGTAGCCGATTCTCAGACCTACTGAATATGCATATAAAATTTCATAAAAATCGGTCAAACCGTTTGGGAAGAGTATTTTAACTAACATTGTGACACGAGAATTTTATATATAAGATTTATAATAACTCCGTTATAACAATCGTTTGATGAAATAACAAGTTGTTCTTGGAAATATTAAAGGGATGTCTCCACACTCCGACACCCTCATTCGTTGTCTCCGCGGTATAATATTACGAGTGCGTAACATGGTATAATAATTCAACCATGGTAATTTCACATGTCACGGTTAGTTTCGTTAGTTTTAACAATCTAATATTAGACCTAAAATCAGAATATCAATCCAAACGGTTATAACATTTTCCGTGCCTCGCTATATAGGGGTGTTTTTTTCGATATTTAAATTTTTAAGTGTGTTCTATGAGAATTTTAAAATATTGTAATATTTTGCCGACTTATATATTTGTCGCTTTAACGTTGAAAACCAAACCTCCTACCAATAATTTTAATATTCAAAATAAACGTGAAAATTCGCTGAACGTGATGCGAACGATTTAGCCATATTAAGCATTTTTAAGACGTATAGACAACCGTGGGACGTCCTCGTTTTAAAATAATTTGAAGCAGCTGTGATATGTTTGTGACACGGACATACGCGGGATGTCGCGAATTTTCGACAACAAATAACCGAAAAGAACGCGACGGTAGATTTCGGGTCATCTCATACCCATATATATCCGTCCGTTATTATATTATTATCTATACATATTATATTATATAAATATATGTATGGTAGGACGGTAAGTAAGTATATATCATATAATAATATTTGTTTGATAAAAATAATATTCCAGTTTAGTAAGCCGCACTCACGCGCCGTAGGTAACATAATATATACATATACAGTATATATTATATGATAATATTTTATATACCTATATATATATACGTATATAATCTATATGTGAATGGAAAATTGCGAAAAAGGGGTTATGATATGTGCTTAGATTATATACACATAATACGAAGAGGTCAAATACATATATATATATTATATTTACAAAGAACCGCAGCAGCAGACACGGTCTGTTTGTGCGTATATAGACTCGGGGCACAGGGTAATAATAATAATAATAATAATACGATGATATTATGATGACGATGTTACACTGCGGTGGCGAAGGGTATATTTTTTTTTCGGTTGGCAAATCGGCTTAGCCCCTCTCGTGTGTGCGTGCGCCGCGAAAAAATTAATCATCGACATCGTCGTCGTTTCTGCCGCCACTGCAGCATCGAGTCCCGCGTTCACCGCGCCACGGACGGCGGCGCCCCGCGTGTATATATATATGTGTGTGTATGTAAAAGGCTTTACTTTTACAAAAGCTTCTTTTTGTGGGAAACCTTTCGTGGTAGTATTTCACATAGGATTTTGGCTTTTGCTGTTGCTACGCGCACGCACCCGCCTACGCGCGAGGGGGCGGTGAGTGCGTTAAGCTCCAGGTTTATCCTCGTGTGGTTTAATTAATTAAAAAAAGAAAATATAATAATAATAATACATATTATACACATATATATGTATACAAGCGCCCACAAACGCTATATGTACGCACATTATATTATTATATTATCAGAGGTATACGTTTACCACTTGCGCGCGCGCACACACACATTATAAACTCGTGTTGAATGGAGGAATGGGGTAAAATAATATGACGTCGTATATTGCTGGCTGCTGCCGCAATAACTATATATTCGTCGAAGCCCTACACAGCTGAGTGAGTACAATAATAATATTATACCTACGCGGTATGTACACATATATGTATACAACTATACGGTTATATATAATATCATCATGTAAGTATAATATTATAGTCATAGGCGGTACTACACCCTCTTGGCAGGGGGGGGGGGCAGAAAATACTTTTAACTATATATTTTATATATTTTACTTTATTTTCATACTCTATCATTCACAGATATTTTAAAACATTCAATTTCGTATTGAAAACACTATAAAAATCTATTTTTTTAGAGTTAGGAAATCGATAATTCAAGGAATTATATATCAGATACAATAATAATAGGTACGGTCCACAGGAGGGGCAGTTGCATACTCTGCCCATCCCGTAGTATCGCCTATGATTATAGTCTATATTAGGGATAATATTATATAGATCTGTATTAGTATTATTATATCTGCTCATCGACAAAATCTGAGACAATATTAATATTATTGATACGATTTCGTATTTATATATTGCTGTAGGCTATTTTATACGCCTCTAGTAATACACTGCAGCAGCGATTATTATACTATTACGCCACAGAGAACGCGATTAGAATACAGCTATATATATAATAATATAGTTAAACCCGCGTCAATATTAATTCGATCAAAATAATATTTGAGTATATTTAACCCAGTAAAAAAAGGTGACTTGTCGTAGAACTCACTAATTCGCAACTGTATTCTATTTTTTTTACATCGTAATATTAAATACGAGTGCATTAGTCCACCAGCTTACAATATTATACGTTGTTTTAAAATTGAATATTTTCACCGCGTAACGTATATTTTAATAAAATTAAAAAATAAACAGCTGCATGTCCCCGACACTCCAGCCGAACATTTTGAAATTCTAAATCGGCCATTCGTTTGTGCTGCTCGCTTGTGCTTTTCATCCCGAAGCTTGTGCTTTTTCTGTGCTCGAGATGTCTTGATATCGAGATGACTTTTAAAGAGAGGTCCCGCTGCAGGGTACATGCTCGACTAAAATAATAACTTTAACAACCCATAGTAATATTATATACCCATATCGTACCGGCGGAGGTGAGCTGCACTTTTGGCATACGAATGCGGAGTGCAAACTATGGTTTTTGGTAGGTATACCTCTATATACCTAGTTATATCGTTTGTAACGTACGAAGGTATACCAGCAGACCAGGTACCAGGATTTTAACTAAATATCTAAGAGTTATTGGTTTTGCGTATTGGACACTGCAGCTTAATATACGCGCAATATTTTGTCGATTTCGGAAATGAAACGTCTAAACTTTAGATTAATATACAGTGGCACGATACCTATAGGTATAATATATGCATCGAATAACGTATACCTCACGTACATGGCATTAAAATAAGATATATCGAGGATCATATAATATATAAATAGTTTAAACAATTTTTTCATCCCGCGGGAGCTGTCGATTCGTCCGTCAAAACAATATATTCTTCTTGCGAGTGTTTTTCTGTTTAACCGCGGCGGCGGCGGCGGCGGCGGTACAGATATAATTGTGTGCGAGTTTTCAACAATGTATAATAGACCACATGTGCACGTACATATTATTATATAATATGCAGTGGCGATGTGTGTGTGTGTGTGTGTGTGTGTACAGTGTAAAATAACGAGGGGGATAATCGTATTATTATCGTTATTATTGTTGTATTATATTATATATTATTATTATTATATGTATTGTGTTATCGCGGAAAAATAGCTGAATGACGGAAAAAAAAAAAAAAATAATAATAATAAAAATGTTCCGTCACAAAGACGTAACCAGAGACCCACTTATATACGTAGGTAGAGGTATAATACGTGTTGGGAACCGTTTGAAAAATCAGTATTTTTTTTTTTCTTCTCTCTTATATTCGGTCGTCGTTCGGCTCTTATTCTCCGCGCAAATCGATCGACCACGCCGATTGTGCAGCAGCAACGCTCGTCGACGGAATAAATAAGCCTCCCCAAATTGCCCGGGCTCGCGCGTATAACGCACATTATGTATATTGTGTGTGTGTGTCTGTGTGTGTGTGTGTGCAATACACGACAATGATGCGTATAACGTCGCGGATTCTCCGCTTTTAAGAAGTTATTATGTTATTATATTATTATCGACGAGAAGGTGCGAACCGCCGCCGCCGCGGTTATAATAAATATCGTGTTACGCCGCTGACATTTCACGCAATGTTCGTCCGACGACGATGAGCCGACACGATTATATTATTATTATTATTATTATTATTGGCGCACACCCCGCAAAATATATAATATGTCGTTTTGTACAATACGCTCGTGTGACGAGATAAGTGTCTGCTTTATCTTTTTTGCCGTATATAATGTGACGGAGTATTGGAGAGGAGGGGGGTGTATACCTGTATTGCAATATTGTGGAGGTACAGAGTGATTCTCCGCTGCGAGATGATCACATACCGATTGTTCGCCTTTAATATTGAACAATTTCAAATATTCCGATTTTTGGAACTTTTAAATAATATTATATTTTCAAAAACTTAGATTTTTTTTACCTGCGTTTAAATAGTGTCCTGTGGCGATGCCGTACTTTTTTTTTTCAACGAGAATACCTCTTTTTTCTGATTTATCACATCACTTTTGGAAAATATTGATGTTTCTAAGTCGAAATTCTGACGAGCATAGTTTTTGAGTTATTTAACTTTGTAGACACTAAGAAGTGAGGCCTATTATAATAGGTCGTCCGTGATAATGAGTTAGGAAGATATGAGAGCTTTGAGGATTTGAAAACTTGTTATTAATATTATAATCTATCAACATTTTATAATTAATTGTGTGTTAAATAAATGTTCGAACATAACAAATATATACTAGATCTAATATCAATTTCATAATTTTGCAGTTAAAATCATTTTTAAGGACTATCGTATTATAAACATATATCTATTAATAACCCAGAAACCACTCGTTTTAATTTTAATTTTATTTTAGAAACATCAACATGTTAAAAATGATCTACTTTATAATTTATAATAAAAAAACTTTGGTTCTCACTTGAAAAGAATGAAGTTTGTACATCGTCACAGCTAAGACACTTATTAAATGGAATACAAAATCAAAATAATTGAAAATATTGATTGCCCTTTTACTTAAAAATTCTATAATTTAGAATTTGAACAAATTAATTATTACATACTTGATAGCGGAGAATTACCCTGTATAATATAGGTACGGCCGCGGCGTCGGTGGCGATGGTGGTGACAGTGGCGCGTCAGTGGCGCTCGTATTGTGCGAAGACCGCCGAGCAAGGATTTGACGATTGCAATCTTAAACTGCATTTTTTTTTACATTTTTTTTTTGTGATCGCTATCATAATATGTCGTTCAGCTATAGTATAAAATGTATTATCACTTAGGCGCGGATTTTTATGTTAATAGTTTGGTAAGCACCTATACCAAATTTCATCATCGAAAGCACATTTCTTAATTTTGATTAAAAATTGACACGCGTTTCATACTTTCATAACATCACCCCCCGAGAATAAAATGAAACGTACCAATTAATTTTCAGGCTGTATGTTTTGAAGTCAACAAATAGGTATTCCCAAATGTTTTTACCAAAAATATAAAAAAAATAGGTACCGATTTCATTAAATATTTTGTATTTTTATAATTAGTATTAATATTACCTATTCGCAGACATACTATATTGACATTTGACAATACTCACATGTTTCCGGGGGAAATATGTTCAAATCACACGGTATAATTTAATTTAGAGAACTTATAGTTATAAATAAAATATAAGATATGTAACGATTTTCTATATCTTTATATCGATTGTAATCTAGAAATCTAGGACTCTATAGTGACTTTAGTTGTTGTTATTCGTTTGTTTGTTTTTCGCATTTTGGGTAATTTTTTTTTTTTTTATTTAAACTTTGTATGACAATTAGTTTCAACAATTATGTATTAGCTAGAAAAACATAAATGAGCAATTTAAAATATAAGTTATTTACAGAATTAATTAAGTACAATTTAAATTAAAATGCGTATATATAGGTATAAGTTATAAAAAATAAAGACTTTTTTTCTTTGTAGAATTGAATTGTTTAACACTAATGTTAAATAAAAACTTTTTTCTGAAACATCTCGTGTTTTCTATAATATATATTTTGGCCAAAAATAACAACAAAAATATTTTCACATTTTGACTTTTTTTATTAGGTAGCTGGTATATACTTACATAAAATCCACACCCTATAGTCTGGCGATGGACGTCTTTATATAATATAATATACAGGCAGCACATAACAAATCATATTTACGAGACGACGCCGTCTTATTGTCGACGTTATATGTATTATATTTCGAACCTCTAAATGCCTAAATCCCCCAAAACACGTACTTATATTATTATTATTATTATAAATGTGGGTATAAACGGCGTCCGGTCTCCGCATAATATAATATAATATATATACAATAAAATTTATATATAATAATAAAACATCGAATTATCTCGGGTTTATCGCGTTTGACAATCGACGTCCTCGTCCGGCGTCGATCGGTCCACCGCCACTCGACGTCGCCGAAAAACACAAAATCGATTATAATATTGATAACATAATATATATAATACATATTATTATTATGGGTACACGCGGGCACGTCGTCGCAGGACCTGCAGCAGGTCCTGCGAACATTTAATCCGTTATTACCACACCTATAGGTATAACACCTGTAGATTGCAATATATAACAAAATATCGTTGTGCTCTGTATCATATATTATGTATAGGTACATTTAATTATATTCCTATGACGATTACGAGGATGACACATAATAATATACTATTATAATATATTGATCCTGACGCACTGGCTACTATATTTTGTTTTCTCTCTCTGCTGCAGCAGTCCCGCCAAGTGCAAAATGACGGACAAAACGCATTCGAGCAGCTTTATATTTATAATGTGTTGTTGACTAAACTAGGTAATCAGAGAAAAATCACCCAATACAAATATTATGGAGAACAATAGTCAATAGAGTCTTTGACAGTTTGACGTATCGATTTGTCTTAACTTCGTCTCAAAACAAAGCTTATATATACATTTTGTAATAGTCGGTTTTTAATTTATCGAAAATTGGAAAAAAAAACGATTTTACGTATAAACTTATTGTGTCTTTATTGTTACACGTGTGTTTGAGAGAAAAAATAAATTTAGCATATATTATCCTCTTATAATAAATATATTATATAGTTTACTAATATTACTTAAACGTAACGTGTACATTTTCGCTGTCCACGAATAGTGAAATATATATTTATGTGAGACATATGTGACTATGTGAGAGAGGGACCTTATATATATACGTTGGTTCCCTCTTCTGTACAGCTGGGTTCATAAAATATGATGTAGGTATAACTATACGTGGCATAAAAAACAGGGTTATCGTCAATCAAAAGAAAATGGTTTTTTTAAAAAAAAATTATTTTCCCGACGCAGAGTAAAACGAATTAATTTTTTTTTTTAGAATACTGTTAATTAGATTTTCTTACCCTCCTGCAGTACATATCCGAGACGCGTAATATTTTTATTTAGTCTTATAGGTATAGCGTGTTTCCCAATTATTTCCGAAAGCTAGTTATTACTTATTTCGAGTTGTTTAAATATAATATATACTTATAAACGGAGTGGTACCTACCTATATTGTTTTATCACATTATATCATCATAGATCCCTATCTCCAACACAAGCTGCGCATAAGCTTTCAGGAGGTAGATTTATAAAATCATAACAAAATTAACGTTGATGTGTATAATATATGTTTTGTTTTTTGATTTCTAATAATAAAAAAATATATATAATATACACGCGGCATTACTGCAACAGATTAAAAAATGGGATGTTAAGGGTATCGAGGGTACCAAAAGGGTATCGAGCTGATTCGGGTGTTTAGTTCTCAATGTTATAAAATATAATTAATTTTAAATAAATATTATTATTAATACTTTGAAAAAACAGTTTTTGAAGTAGTATAATTATTATATTTTCTCAAAATCTGTTAGTAAAAAATAATATATTACTCGTATTTAAATACGCCTACTCATAATGATTTGGTTTTTAACGGAAAATTACCGAAAAAGGCTGCAGCGAATAATATATGGATTCTTATATAGGTATTTGATTTAACCGTGCAACAATGCTGCTATACGCCCAATTTCCACCAAAGAATTTAATTACAAAGTCGACGGGCGAGTTGTTGTAACGAAACCGTATAATACTGTAGTATTTTATTTACATTTTTTCCAGAAGGCTTGTTTAATGAAAATAACGAGCACACTCTAATAAATTACCCGGCGAAAACGGTGAAATTTCCTCGAGGTCCGTTCCCATGGCAGTTTTTGTGCGAGATTTCTATCCGGTTCCGTAAACTCGATGAATATTCATGAGTGTTCCTTTGCGGCCCGAGAGGCCCCGGAGTATAGTTATTATTATTCCGACCATGAAGCCGCCATTGCTGTTTAGCTGTTTTTTTTTATTTCATTTAAATACGGCGCGCGATACACAATTTTCCGCTTCGCTTGCTTACAAAGTTTTCTCGTGTTTTTCACCAAAACTGTCTAAAGAGTTGATATAACATTGAAAACGTTTGAACCACACTTTTAATGGCGTTTTCCAAATGCAATTTACGTGCAACGAATTCGGTTCATAAAATAATAATAATAATAATATAATTATTTATGATAGTGCGGTATATATAGTATATAGTCGATACAAAATGCTTTGTCCAACCCTGTGGCAGACACATTAAATTCTGATGATTTTTTACTGTGCTTATTTCACATTATATAATAGCTGAGAATAGTTGATTTCGATTAGCTAAATATTGTCGTACGTGCAGCGTGTTTACCTACGAAGCGGCCTATACCTACTTAAGATTTCAATTTAATAGACAGAGTGCTGTCTACAAACTTTTATTGGACTTGCAATCCTATATTATATTATATGTTTTTAAAAACCTGATTGTGGTAATAATAGCAGTTTTAGAAAATACGGGGTGTTTTGGTGATAATATACCGGCCAGCGGTATCAACATTTTAAATACATATACCTACTACAATAGGTATATACTACAAATATATTTTAATATAAACCTATATTATAGGTATTTATGCGTATTGTTAAAATAGTTAGTTTCCGTGCAGTGAGCAGTGATAATATAGTAATACTTTATGGTGTTTAATTTTTCAAAATTTCAAAGATGTCTTATACTATCCCGTTTATGCATATATGTATATATATTATGTATTAAGTTGTACGGTCGTCTTATAAACAAAACATATATCTATATATAATATATTATTATGATTTTAGGTACGGGATGATCCATTTAACGCGTAATACACTCAACAATTATTCAGAAAACACTTAAGTTTAGAAAATATTACTTTTATACATTGTTTTAAGTCAATACCGCAAAACATAATTTTGGAAAACAATTAAATTGTTTATCTCTATCAAATTAAAAATCTTTTGCTCTTTTAAATGACAGCATATCATACAATTTTTAATTTCATATTCCGGAGCAGCGAGTATTTTAATCTATAAAAACAAATTTTGGACAAATTGTTAATTATGACCTTAATAATAGTAAATAAATTTTCTATCAGCGGAATAGTGGACCAACATTTTGCGAGGTATAAAAACCACTCCACTCTGCGGCATAAACTTTAATTTTGTATATATCTGTATCTCATATAAACTGTATACTCATATACGAAATATGATTTTTAAAAAGCATTACATTGATTAATTTTTAAAAAAAGATTACGACGAAATAGTAAAAATATATTTTTTAGAAAAATATATTGTGTCTTAACGATATAGGTTTTTGTAATAATGAGTGTCTTAAGTTAAATGGGTCACTCGGTATATGGTAATTTATATACGATCAAATGTGTGTATATAGTATTATATATAAATAACATAATATACATAATATATATAATACATGCGTATATATATACATATAAACATCGCCGCTTATAATCGGACTAGAATATAATATATACTATTGCTTTGTGTTTGCAGTATATTGTATTCGCGGTTGGTCCGTATATACAAAACGTTACTATATATACATTATTAAACAATATATTATGCATTATATAATAATAATATCGTGAGTGCCAATAATAATAATAAGCTCGCAGCTATATTATAGAGTCGATCGCTCGGCGGTAAACGATTTTTTTTCCCCATAATTCGATATTATACATATTATAATGTAGGTAGGTAATATATGTACATTATTATTGGTCGTCGTCGTCGTATTTAAGTCTATAAAATATAAGCCCACCGCGGGTTATATAATATGCGCGCCGCCGTTATTGTACGCGCTTTTGCTGCCGCCGCGATGACATTGACGCGCTCGCCGCGGGACAAAAAGGGGTTTAAGTACGCCGCCGCTCGATCGTCTGGTGAGCATATATATAGCTAATACGACGCAGTTCGTGACGTATATATATATATATAATACCCATATACATACATACATATACATATATATATATATATACGTTTTATATATACATAATATAAGTTTATAAAACACGAAACTCGCGTAACCAAATCATTGCTGCTCGCAGTCTCCCCCGGACCGCCGTAATAATAATAATAATAATAATAATAATAAAAAAAAGAGAGGAAAAAGTGACCTTATACATGTTTTCCGTCACATATGGCCCGGTTCAAAGGCGCGGCGGTCTCTCCTTTCAAATTCAATATCGCGGCCACAATGGATGGACACGGTTACACATATATTATTGTTGTCAGCCTGTCATTATGCCGCCGCGTACATGTTATTATTATTATTTCGCGTGCGTATGTATATATGATGCATATATATACATATGTATATATTTATTTGGGTAAGTATGCATTTAAATATAATGCGTATACATATATAGATACAATATACATATGTGCTATTTTTGTTGTGTTCGGCGCGATTATATGGGTGTGGTTTGTGTACACATACGGTATATTAGTGCGAGTATGGCGTATATATATATATATATATATATATATATATAAATATATTTAATAATAAGCACCTATACATATATGTATATACGAGTATATTATATACGCTCGACAGTCGACACAACCGTTTGAGTGCTTGCAGCAAATATTATAGGTATATAAATAAAACAAGAACCTCGTATTTCGAGTCCGCAAACAATAATCGCAGCATATATTTTTATATACATATATGAATAACTGTATATATATTACCTATTAAGTGTTAATATTCATCCAGATCGCGGCGGGACCGAGACGAGGAAAAGTTCTTAGTATATAATATAATATGTACAATACAATATGGTTTACCTTATATATATATATAGGTATATATGGTCACGTAATAATATATATATAATTGCTAATTGCTATGTTTATAACAATAACTAAAATGCCTATAATCATATTATTATCGATTACGCGTATATATTATATCATCTGCTTGTCCCTCTGCACTCCCGCGAATATAATATAATATATTATATTGTCCGTTAACGGAGCGGGGCTGTTGCTGCAATAGTTGGGTATTTTGTTTTTAATATACCTATAATTTATAAGTGAGATTTATAGTAGATATATTACCGTATATAGGGTTGTACCTATATACCGCTTGTCCTAGAAAACAGGGTACACTCTAAAGTTTATTAATTACCCGCATGTATATATATATTGCTCCTAAACATATCTTAGAACATTTATATTGTCTGCGGGAAATTTATGATCCAATAGACGTTTCGTGTCCCGCAAACAGAATATACAAATATGTTTAGGGTATATACTGAGTAATATATATATACATTATATGGGTAATCGAATTATAGAATGTACCCTGTTTTCGAGGACATACTGACGGTATGTATAAATATATGTAATGTGCATTTTAATATAGTAAGATGAATATAACAATAAAGGGTATTAGGTATATGAAATTGTCGGTATTTAATAAATATTATAGGTATTTCATAGTTTTATAGTGGGTAGGTACCTATATATATATATAATATTATAAGTTTATATAGATAAGCATTATTATGCATGGTTATTACAGGTTACAATGCGGTTACATAATATATATAGTGATATGTACAATGGTTGTTATGAAAGTATTAAATATAGTTAATCAAAAGCCTATAATCACCGTAAATATTTAAATAATATAATATATATATATAGGTACCTACCTGATTTACGCTTGTTCGATAATATATTATATGATTTCCATACGAAATAGATAAATAAATATTATACCTAATATATATATATATACTTAATATATGATTTATAAGTATATTATTATATGATGTAATATATATATTAATATTAATTCATTTATGTACCAGGTATAGGTAGGTAAACGTCTATATATAATTTTTATAATAGATACCTATATAGATAATCGTATCTACCTCGCCTAAACAATAATTATATAATTTCAATACGAAATAGCGGTATTATACTATATATAATAGTCGTATAGATAATATATGTAGCTGCAGGTACCTATATCTTCATATTATTATAAACTGCAGTCAAAGCGTCGAAATAAGGGATGACCGCGACGCCGTATATAGTATATATTATCGAATAATAAAGTCCATAGATCGCAAGCTGCGCAGTACTTGCAGCTATACCTGCTATAATACGTAATTTTAAACTCCAGAAGTCTTATCGCGTGATACATATATTTATGAATCTGTTAGACCTACCTATACCTATAGCTTTATTATAATAAAAATTCGTATACCACTGCACATACACGCGTATTAGGTATATAGTGTGGAGATTTTCGTTCACGAATATACAATCTCAAAGAGAAACTACCTAAATATGAAAAGGAGAATTTGTTTTTTACATTACACATTACACATATATATATATATATATTATAATATAATCGCACACACACACACAAAATGTACCTACGTACATATATATTTACATAACTGTTATAATATTATAGGTACCTATACATGTACTAAATCTGTCTCCCTCACGTCCGTTCGCGCGAGCGCACGCCTTCCCTGCTGCATGTATGTATAATAAATAATAATAATATATCGCCGCTGCATCCCTCTCGCACTCGGTCTCTCTCTGTTCGCGCTTATATACCTCTGGCGCTCCGTACCTATAACAATATTATTATTATTATATACGTATATGCGATACGACCGGCGGCGGGAACGGCAAAACTCGCGGCGGCGGCGGAGCAGAGCACGCTGTACGCGCTGGGCGGCGCCCGGCCGGACCAATCGGAACGCCGGCCGGCCGCCACGCCCCAAAAACTATCGGTCGCGTCGCGTCGAGTGTTTACCCGTGTTTTCTCTCCCCCTCGACACCCGCGGGGCGCCGGAGAAGTGTATGTGGGTGGGGGAGAAACACGGAGAAACGGCGAGGAGAGAATAAACCGCGCGCGAGAAACTCCGGTGTGGTGAGAGAGAGAGAGAGAGAGAGAGAGAGAGAGAGAGACGGTGACGGTAACGGTAACGGTGACGGTGACGGATTGGTGACGAAAAGGAGCGCAGAAATCGTAACACAGAAAGCGTACGTCACGCGCACACACACTCGCACACGTATACGCGAGCGGGGGAATGAAAATAAAACAAATTTGTATATATTTACGCACGTACGCTCGGCGGCGGCCGCGCTCCGATGTTTGTGTATTTGTTGTTGTACCGCGGCGCGACCGGCCGGCGGTGGGGAGAGCGACGGTCGGCGCGTCGTAGGCGTACACCAATAATAATCGCGCGCGTACAGCGAGATATACGTGTATGTACCGCGGCGGACAACGCGCGTGCAGCGCCGTCGTCGTGCGTCGTTCATTCGCGACCGTACCGCCGTCATGTGCAGCAGGGCCGCCATCACCGCGTCCGCGGACGATCAGCTCCAGCAGGGCTCGGAATCGGGAGCCGCCGCCGACTCGTCGCAGCAGGCCAACCTCAACCGGTACCGGTTGCATCTGTACAATTACGCGCTGCAGGCCGAACGGCTGCGGCTGTCGGGCGGATGGGGCGCCGTGTGCCCCGTCTATCCGGCCGCCGCCGCGGCCATCTACCAGCCGCGGTTTCCCGTGTCGCTGTTCCATCCCAACGGCGGCGGCGGCGGCGGCGCGACCGGCGGACTGCAGGCGGCCGACGAGCCCAAGCCGCAGCACAGCTACATCGGACTCATCGCCATGGCCATACTCGGGTCGGCCGAGGGCAAGCTCGTGCTGTCCGACATCTACCAGTACATACTGGACAACTACCCGTACTTCCGGACCCGGGGCCCGGGCTGGCGCAACTCGATCCGGCACAACCTGTCGCTCAACGACTGCTTCGTCAAGGCCGGCCGGTCGGCCAACGGCAAGGGCCACTACTGGGCCATACACCCCGCCAACGTGGACGACTTCAAGAAAGGCGACTTCAGGCGCCGGAAGGCCCAGCGCAAGGTCCGTCGGCACATGGGCCTGGCCGTAGACGACGACGGAAACGACTCGCCCAGTCCGCCTCCGCCTCCGCCGCCACCGCCGCAGCAGCAGGCTCTGCAGCAACAGCACCACCTCCACCTACACCATCACGCGCAGCAGCACCATCATCTGCAGCAGCAGCAGTCGCAACATCTGCACCACCAACAGCAGCAGCAGAGGTCGCCGCCGAGCTTGTGGCAGTCGTCCGCGACCGGTCACCCGCATCACCCGTTCTACTTCCAACCGGTCGTCCCGCAGCCCGCGGTCGTCCTGCAGCAGCAGCAGCAGCAGCAGTTGCAGCAACAGTCCGCGGCGCTTTTGGTGCCGGCCAGGGCGCAGAAACGGCAGTTCGACGTCGCGTCGCTGCTGGCGCCGGACCCGCCGAAGCGCATGTTGCAGCAGTTGCACCGGAACGATCCTATGGCCGCGCTGACTGCGGCGACCGTGGGTCCCGGGAGTAGCGACGACGACGACGAGACGATGACGTGCGGCGGCCGGAACGGCGGCGGAGGCGGCGGCGTCTGGGAACCGGCGGGCCTGCTGCAGCGGTACTACGAGCAGCAGCTGCAGGCCGCGCACCGGTTGCACGCGTTCCGCCAGTCGTTGGGCCTGCAGAGGATGATCGGAGGAGGCCCGTGGCCCGCCGTCATCGTGCAGGACCGCAACCAAACGCCCACGCCGCCCTCGCTGCAGCCGTACGCCGAGGCCACTACCCCCACGCCGCCCGACGACACCGTCTGCAAAACCGAACTAGTCGACTGAGGTAAACGCGATCGTTTTCCGATTTTTTATTATGATAATATTATATATTTTATTATTTAATATTGTATTTTACTATATTATTATGTACGCCTTCGTTTCGTTGTACGGACTCGCCAATCGCGTGCGGTACGACGATCTACAATTTTTGATTTTAAAATAATGTCTTACTGCAGATTTTGCGTAAATCTAACTGCCAATTGGTATACATATGGAATAACCATATTATATTGTATGGCTATAGTATTAGCTTATATTTTATGTATATAGATGATGAGATATTTGCGTAGTTATATCTATTGTTTTTGGTTAGTCGCCTTTGAAAATTTAGAATATATATATAGGAGTTTTAATATATATATAAGATATAAATGAAAGATAGCGATTTATTTCCTGCTAATTATCCTCACAATGGCGCAATTTCAATAAAATAACTGGGGATACTGCAGAATTCCTTTTTTTTAGTTAGTCCATAAATTACGAAGGTGCTTATTTCAAAACTAGGGGTGCTTATCACACGCAAACCCCCCAAAATTGCGCACTATGCAACGGTGATAAATTCGAAATTTCCTTTTCCATCTTCCGATCTTCATATGCGGTACACGTACACGTCATATAATAATTATAATATAAATATATTGTATATGAAAAGTATAATAGGCCATTCCTCCGACCAGTAAGTACCTATATATAATATATTAAATTTATATTGTTCACTAAATATCACGTCATCATTTTATTCGCGGTGTTTGTTCTACTCGATCGTTTTTCTCCCCGTAATAATTATATATATAGTATTATATAATATGTAGGTACATTTATATATAGATAGCGCGTAGATATATATACAACATATTATTATATAATTTAATATTGTTATGTCACGATGAGGTTTTATATATTATGGCGATGGTCGTTTGGGCGAGCGTATATAATAATATAGTTTTGACCAAAAAATGAATAGGTATAGTCTGTTTGGACGAGTGAAATTGTTTTTTATCTATCCGTAAATTTATTTATAGGCGAAACGCCGATACATAAAATATACCTATATGACTTTGATGCGCGTATGTGATTTTGACTTTATATTACTGTACAACAATACCTACATCAATATATTTTTAAAGTTATAACCCATTGTTAATATTATGCGTTTAAATATTGTATGTGATTTTATTTTATTTTTTTATTTTTTCAATTCAAACTGAACATTACTCTACGTATAGTTCATAAATTAATTTACCTATATAAACCTAAATTCATATATACTTATTCGCCCAAACGGTCTACGCCCAATGCCCATCATATATAATACATAAGCAAATAACCGCGATGCGCAGAAATAAATAATTGTTCGACTGTTTTAACTACCTATATAATATATGATGTATGTTTAATCCTCTTGGGAAAAGTTATTATTTATATTGTGTTAAACGATGTTTAGACTATATGGATAATATATTATTGAACAATGTTTTTAAACCGCAATAAACTATAGTTAAACATATATAAATATTTTTTTCCTATTGTTCTATTGTATAAATCATGTACAAAGTTATATATAATATTGTGTAAAACGAATAAATCGTCATCTGTAAAATTGATCGGTATATATACGTATATTATATTATGTCTATAATCCGACGTTCAAAATCGATTATTATTATTATTATTATTTTTTTTTTTTGAATAATAAACAACACGAAATCACTGTTAATGTTAATAAATATATTATGTTTTTTCTATATCCCTATATATATTTATTCAAAATGATGCAAGTCCAGGCCTGTTGCGCTATAACCAACTGTACCTATATAATATATTATTAGTATTTTATTAATTTGCAGTATGGGTAGCCATCATCAACATGTGTCTACCACCTATGTATTATATATGTGTGTGAGTGTGAAAGTGTGTGAAAATTCTCACGTCGCGTCATCCGTGGCGCCCGCGAGCCGTTTTAAAACTGCGATAAGTGCGATAAAAAAATCGCATTATTGTGCTCGCTTGTGTACGTATATTATATTATATTATGTGTGTGGCTTATATTTCTACACTCGGTCCGCGGCAAGAATAGGTGCGACAACGGTCGTGGAATTACATTTCCAAGTGCCGACAAGAAACAACAACAATAATATAATAATAATAAAATATATTATTAAAGATGTACCTGCAAATACGCCTGCATGCAGCTATCGCGGTCTGCTGTGCAGTAAAAAATATTGCGCGCACTCGTGTGCATTTGCACTTCGGTTTTTGGCAATAACGGTCAAAAATCATTATTTTATATTATATTATTATAATAATATTGCTGTATCGACGAGTGGATATTTTGCTAGTCGGCTGCGCAGTGGACGATAAACGAGTGCTAAAATATTATAATATTATTAAATAGACAGTACCTATATAGTCGCCTATAGGCGAAATTATATTGTAATTTGTAGCTAAGAAATAGCTTCTATAAATTAGAGATATTTATACTCGTTATAATACTGAATAATTATAATACAGCAGTGCAGGTTATTATGTTATTCATGTACCAGATGGTATCTACATATGTGGTATAAGTTCTATGATTTAACAACGATTTTGTTTTTGTTTCACTATATATTCAACGCAATATGGACAAAGTATCATTTGATTATTTATTAAATTTAATGAGTTATCATTTTTATGCGCAGTTAACACACTATATATTATTATAATCGGCATCTCATGAGCGTGTCCTGTAGCCAATTATGCATAGGCGTGTTTCATATTTGTGTACTCGCCAACAAACAACAAATATAAGTACCTACTGCTTACTTAATTTATACTGTAGCAATTTTGTTAAGTTTTATCCTTTGATATTATATCTTATAAAACTATTGGTTCATTTTTTAACAAACAACAATAACATATTGAAAAAAAAAATGTTTGGTCTAAATTAACTTTTGAGAATAGTGGTTCATATCTACATATTATAAATAGCTATAACGTTATATTTTCAACTTCGATAAGTACTTCTAATTATTATAATAACATTTAGTTTGATCTCGACAAATAGCGATTTTACAATAATTTAATACCTGAAGATATATTATATGATGGGTATAGATTTCATAGATCTTTCAATCTAATATAAACTTATACATAGGTAAAATATCAACAAATAGCATACTCACATCGCGAATTGTATTGAGTTTGAGTTATATTCGTATGAACAAATGTTTAATTGTTGCAGAGATCGATCTCAATATTATACGACGTATCGTTAAAAAAATAAAAAATCAGAACATTCATCACATCGCAAGCGATTATAAAGCATATTAAAGCGTGCGATTAAATTAGACTTGGTGCGATGTGAAAGTCAGATACGGCGTACGCAGCTATACTGTTTGCATTTATATTATGTTTCTCATCATTGCATATTATGCGTTCAAGATAAATATTGTCTTTCGAAAAACTTATATGTAGGTACCTAATGTTTATATTAGAAAATAGTGTAGGTATACATTATTTGTGTTGCACAACTCGAGTGCTATACATAAAATACAGAATGCAAAATATCCTTTGCACAATATTGTATTTATATATACATAATAATATGTTATATATATTTACCTATTTTTATGCGTACTATCTATAGAGTATATATTTGCCATGTAAAGATTTGAATACATTATAATATTTATGTATCCATACACAATAAATATATTTTTTAATAATATCTAACGGGATTCGAGCTAGGTATAACACAAACGTATAACTGCAGCTGTTATCAGGGCCGTAGACACGGTTAAGGGGGGTTCAAACCCCCCTTATATACCATGGAAAGTATATAAATTCATTTTGAATATTTCAAATTACTAATTTATTTTATATATTTTTTTTTAATTTTTATCAATAGTAGTAATAGATGTTTGTGATTTTATAAGTATAAGGTATTTTGTGTATCGTCAACGTTATAAGCCCCCCCCCCCCCCACCATATAAAATTTCTGTCTACGGCACTGGCTGTTAGATCATACATGCCCTACATGTTTATTAATAGTCTTATCTCTTATTATTTATATTATTTTATTAATTCTTAACAACAAATTAATCGGGTTGAAAAAATTTGATCTCGCAGGTTGTCCCGTATATATATTATACGACTATTATATTATTGTTATACAACTATAATATAAACTAAAAATAATTCAATATTTTTATAAAATTGCATTCGGGTAAAAACAAACTTACCGGACAGCATATACGTATCCCATACCTTCATAAATATAATAAATAAATAATAATAATAATAATAACAAACAACCGTCAAGCAGCTATATATGTGTTTTCTTTGTCCAGTATGTTTTTTTTTCGAAACCGTTTTATTTATTTAACCGAATACCTTGCAAGAGAACCAAACAGTATAAATATAAGAAAGTATATACCTATTTATATGTAGGTACCCTTAACGGATAAATCTATATACCTATACAATGTATAATAACTGTATAGCTATGCGAGTTATTATACAATAACATATAATAACCACGGCCACGATAGTATGAAGAGAAAATGATAATAAAATATAAAAATAACATAAACCTTAAATATTAAAACCTATATATACCTACCTATATTTTACTTACATTATAACATTATTTTAACGGATACAAACACGAATTTAAGTCTTTTTATTTTAGGTTTTTACTTTGTATTATATATCCATATTTTTATTCATTTGTATGTGTACCTATACAACATAATAACAATATTCAGCCCAGAATTAGTATTTAATGTTAATATACATCATCAAAAACAATAATACAAATATATTTTCATTATATGTCTCTATAGCCTATATATATAAGAACTTGAAATGTGTGTTATATATTTTATACGCGTATTTACTTAACACATAAATATAGCACAAGTTGTAATTTCTAGGACAATATATTATGTTGATATTGTAAAATTTAAATCAATAATCGTATACTTTTTTTATTGTATAAAAACAAACTTTTTTTTTATATTTTATTGTTTTGATTAAGTCATTATAATATGATTTAAACTACGTGTTTTTATTAGTTATACGTGTTCATAATATTAGGTACAATCAGCATGCTGTGGATACCTACAATGCGGCGATTTTTTTTTAAGAAATCATAATAATTTTGTTTATTTTGTATTTATATAAATATAGGATAACAGCTTGATGGTGTTTACATCATGACCTCGTCCTTTAATACAGGTTATTAACTATAATAATATAATATATTATAACCTTCTGCAGCAGAAGCAATGTAATGAGTAAAATATTGTCCTGCCATAACAAAAAAAAAAAAAATTGATTCAATATTGTCAAAATCGTATAAAAATAAAGTTTCTTTCAAAATTATTTCAAACTCATTCCATCATATAGGTACATTATATTATATTATATTATAAAATGTTACAAACGTAATTTGAAAACGTTAAGCTGCTGCAGTGTACTTCCGTCCTTAGTCTCGTATATACTTACGCGTTACTGCCTCTGCCACTACCACTATATATATATACCAATATATTTATATATGTATACAGGTATAGTAGGTATATATATACTTATACCGTTGTATTACATATTTACATTTATTCGTTATACTCGCGTCGATATTGTTCACTCGTTGTCGCATTATTATTGTTTATGTTGTGTACCTACAGACGCGTAAACGCCAAAAAAAAAAAAAAACAACAATATAATCATAACGGAATCATTTTTTTTTTTATTATTATTATTTCATTATTAGCGGCTACAGTTTGTATACATATAGGACGGTAACACCTCAAGCCCTCGACGACGTCGAATAATAATAGGTACGACTTAATATACATGCAGAGAGAGAGAGAGCCGCGCGATGAGAGAACGTATTGTATGTAATAATAATAATTGTAATGTACCTATTATGAACGGTCGGCCGCGCGGACATAACGATTTCGCGGGGATCAAACAGAGCGTCATCGTCGCGTTTAAATAACGATGAGGACCGAATCGGGGTGACTATATATAATATAATATAATACAATATATTATATTATTGGCCGCATGCCTATATATATATATATATATATCTGGAGAGCGGTACCTATATATACCTCTCGCACGTCGAGACGTCACAATATATAATATATTTATTATTTCAATACGATTTACAGGGTGTGACAGAAAAAAACTGACGGGTGTAATCTTATAAAATATATTATATATATACAATAACTACAACTGTGCAGCGCGTGACGATTCTTTCGTAATATAGGTACGTATGATTTGCAATAATTAAAAAATGTACACGAATTAAAATGGTTTTTTATTGTAGTTATCATTTTATACTATCAAAGACATTTTAAAATATCGATATTAGAACAGCGTATATATTATAGCTGCAGACTTAGTTATAATATTATACTTTACGTCAGTTCATTCTGTTACGCACTCTGTATATATGTATACACATAAATATTGTATATTTAAGAACGGGAGCGAATAACATATTGTCGGACGTTATATATATATATATCCGGATCGACGCGCCGGGACAATCGACGCGATTTATAAAATTATATAAATCGCACAATCGTTACAATAACAATAAGATATAATACAATAATAAAATCGCGATTACGACGCCTTGACGCGCACGCACACCCTGGCGCAGTGCACACTCTTATGTATGTATGCGCTTAACCGCGGTAATATAAGAGGGGTGAAAAAAAAATTGTACGCACGCGGGTGGTACAATATACAATAGTATATGTATGTACATACATATTATATATAAATATATAAGCTCGCGATGGGAAGAATATAACTGTTATGTAGCTGTGATCATGTTTAATATGTATAATATATACATCGAATATCGATAGTTATAATTAATAATATACATTATATTATGCTCTGCACCATGATTCTATAATATTAAAGGAATAAACACCGAGTTACTTGAAAAGTATTAAAGTTTTTTAAATATACATTTTTTTTCTAGATAATTATTCGAAGAAATCAATAATTACAAAACAAAACTTAAAAAAAATACATTATCATTATTATATTATCGTATTTACGCGAGTACTCTGTCTTAAATACTTCAGTATCGGCGGGCTTCTGCGCACCGCGGCGGCAATCAGGATTCTCGGCTACTGCAAGATCGTCACTTTATTAGTCCTATATAGGCGCTAGAAAAGAGAAGAGGCGCCCAAGAATCCTGTAATCCAGTAAAAGTAGGTACCTGTGTACCTACTTAAGTGTAAAAACCTAAATAAATTAAATATTCAATTTGTTTTAAAGTTTTTTTTTTTGTTAATACCATTTGACTATTGTTTTTTGTATAAAATTGTAATAACTGAGAAACTAATCGTTCGATGTCTGAATTAGGTACGTACATCAAAATTAATGAAATGATTATCCACCAAATAATTTACAGTAATAAAGCCGAATAGAGGGGGTTATGAGAAAAACAGAAGTCTGTATCGGCACGGCAGGACACTCGTCCTCAGGTAGTTCAAAAATCTCAAAAATTTCAAAACAATATTATGCAGGTCTTTGAAAGGTATATTTAAAAATGCCAAAAATCAGATTTATAATAAATCATATAATATTAAATTAAAGAAAAAACGGAGGTGAGCGTGCTGGGCGAATCGCACTGTGTATACAATACGAGATGTGTACTTAAACACGTCGTTTATATTATATATATATAGTATGACCATTGACCATATACCATATAATATATAGGTACTTAAGTACGGGACTCACTGGCTCCGCGGTGCAGTGCGCAGTGCACGGTGCTGTGCTTCGTGTATATATTATATTATTATATGGTATAGCTGCAACAGTACATAATATATAATATAAAAATATATAACGCGCGGACGTTAATTTGCAGCGGGCCGCGGCCGCGATATATAGTCAAAAGTCCCGCGGAGAACGGCGCTCGCGGCACGCCCCCCGCGCGAATTAACAATGATAATAATAAATAATAATACGCGCGCGCGTTCTTCCGCGACCACTGGCCCAGAAATTTAAAAAAAAAAGAAAAAGTGCGCGCGCGAGTCGTAACGGTGGTTTCCGCGGCGGCGGTCCCGCAGCGCGCGCGTATATTATTATCATTATCATTATTATTATTATTATTATTATTATTATTATTGTTGTTGTCGTACTGCACACTGCGCTTATTTGCGTATATTACTTCACACAATATTAAATTATTATCAGGCCCGGGCTCTATAAAGCGGCAAATTTTGAGAGAAATTGAAAAAAAAATCATATTATAAATATTTTATGCGCATTTTGTGTAACTGTGTAATTTAATATCATATAATACTAGCTGATCAAGTGCACCTCGTTGCCCATTAAAAAAAATTAATAATGATGTTACGTTGAGGGCAAAATACATACCATAACCTATTTCAACCCTTTACAGCCCGTTTTTAGTATTAAAGTAGCCTATATCCTTTCTTAGTGTCTAAACTATCTATGTACCAAATTTAATTTAAATAGGTTCAGTAGTTTCGGAGCCTATTCAATACAAACAAACAATCAAATCTTTCCTCTTTATAATATTAAGTATAGTAAAGATAAAATATGTAACCATTGACAACCATATAAATAAACAGTACATAGCAACCACGGTTACCAATAGCAACCATTTATAAACAATTATTTCCATCGTAAATCACAAAATCCCTGTGTGAGCACCTTACATCACCCCCCTCACCTCACCACTTTGTGAATCTAAACCATCCAGGGCGTCACTCTAACTTATACAAAAAAATGCATTTAAATCGGTCCAGCCGTTTAGGGAGGAATTCAGCGTGCGCGAAACATCGTACTAACCTAAGAGGCCATAACTCCGGAACCACATATCACGCAGCGTACAAACTTCACAGAAACCATCTACACATCAATCTTAATATGCCCTGAAATTTTTATCGAAATCGGTTCGGTGGATCTTGAGCTATACAATTTATTCAAAATGTACACTTATTTTTATATATATAGATTTAATGTATATTATATTTAAAAAACATATAGTAGTAAATACATGGATTTGACACATTTCGCAACAAAAAAAGTTCGTCGTAAAATGTTATAGATAGGTAACATAATATATAAGATTAAAAATGTATTATTGTTTATTAGAATTTATAATAATTACTTGTTTTTTTTATAAGGACTATATACCCGATAGTGGTCGGCTCGACAGTGGTCGGCAACCTTTTTAGACTCCCGGGCCACATTCATAAATTAAAAAAAGTTCGCGGGCCAGACAAAAATAAAAATTTTATATTCCAAATTATTTACTAAAAAAAAAAATAACTGTTTAATACTTTAAAATGATAGAACATAGAAATAAAATTACAGTTTTTAATAATATAATTATAATATAAAAGTATGTAAATTACAACTACCGCTTAATAGGCTTAATGTGATTTTCGTTGTTGGAGAATTTAAAGCGGGCCGTATTCAATAGATTCGCGGGCCGCCGGTTGCCGACCACTGCGATGGTATATTAATTAATCTATGCTACTACTGACCTAATTTGTTTGTAATGAAATAAATTTATTAGTAATAAATACTACATTTTTTTTTCTTGGGGTAGGGGCGGCATAACTAATAAAAATATATGAATTTAAAATAAATAATAACAGAATCATCTAAATACAGTGGTACGCAGTATCGATATAAATGAAAAACAAATAAAAAGTTTTTTGCAACATTACAACTAAAACTACATGCACATTTATGAATTTTAAATTAAAATCAATACTAAATATTAAATCTAAAATTAGCTTAAATTTAATTAATGAGGACCTTTATTTTGAGCTGAATAATTCAGAGTAAAGCCATCTATATACTAATTTTTTTTCTCCAAGTACATCACTGAATATGTTTTTCTTTTCGCCAGTAGGCATTTGATTATATATTGGACTGAGGTAATCAACGAAACACTTTCCAAAAGTCTTATGATTATTATAATTTATTATTTCGTTTGTCTGACTCGTCTTGCCGGACGTCGTCCGCTCGTAAAAGATATTATAATAATATACATATAGAGTGATTCGACTTCATGACTTCATATTTATTTGAATTAAATAAGAATTAATTTTTATTTAAATTTAAATAGTTTCGAAGTTGTTTTAATTGTTTATGTACTAAATTACGATATTAGCCTTTAAAAATGGTGATACATTTATGGTTGTCTGTTGATCTTTGCGACTATCGAAAACAACCAATTAAACCGCATCATTCATCTAAAGTTTCTCTTCGATTGCGCATATGTAATCACTAACCATATATTATATAACAATTCAAGACATCTTCCTTGGATAAATACATTTAAAAATAGTCTTCTATTTTCAATCTTACCAACCGTCCATCACTTTGAATCGGAAATCGTCACATACAGTGTGGAAAAGAGCATTTTCACTTGAGGGAATTGAAAAGGAAACGGATTCGTTTTCAACAGACCAGGCCATGTGGAAGAAGCAATCAAATTTCCTAGAACCAGTATAGGGTTTTATTATTAAATTTATTATAAAAGTTATAGTACCTATATGAAGTCTACTAAGGATAGGGAAAGTTAGATTTTAGATTATAATAGTGTGATAAATGAAATGTTATTACTTAGGCTATAGTTTTAGATTAACTCTTCGTATATTACTAAATAAACATACTAAAAACTCAATAAAGTTTGTATAAATGACCCTTTCTCAAAAAAATAATCGTTTAAAATGCATATATTATGCAAAACATTAAAATTGTCCAACAAGCTAATTAAAAGAAAGTAATAGGTAGACTATATAGATCTATAATATAATAATTATTTGGAATAAAAAAGTATTTTTCTAAAATACTTAAAAAAAAGAAAGTTATTATAGGTAGACTTAATAAACTTAATTTTTTAATACCGTAAAAACAAATCCAATTATTGATTTAATTTTTGTAAACTTTGCAGTCAACGTGGGCTTCTTATAATTATTATAGTGCATAATTAATAACAATGCAATTTAAAACACTTTTGCCCTCACATAAACAGCTATATATTTATATATATTATAGGTAGACGTTTTTTTTAAAAACTAATTTAAATATAATTATTAATTCAATTGTTATTGATGAACTGTAAACAACAATCAGTAATAATATAATATGATTTTATAAAGTCAATTTTTGTATACCGTGTATTTTATTTTAAAAAATACAATAGTAATTTAATTATTTAAGATTTTTATTCACATTTAGATAATTCAATAAATTAGAACGGCATAATAAAATAATTTTTATTGTGTACAGAAAACGAAGAAAAGTAATAGACAAATAAATTAGAACTTAATTTTCAAAAAAAGTTGGTGATGACCATTTGCAATAATCTCCTTATATTAACTTAAATAATTTAAGTATTCGTATATCTATCTTTATTCTTTAATGATATTTTTATATTTATTATACGTATATAGAATACGCACGTCCCGCTCTCGAAATGTTTGTGGTCGAGTCTTATCGTTCAGTTATGTTTAGCATATATTATTATTATAGTAGGTAGGTAGGTAAGTAATTATTATTAGTACACTTTAAGTCTTCAACGATAAATAAAAAAACAAGAAATTATAGATATAGCAGCCTGGACTTTACAATATATTTCCATTCCGTCTTCGTATAGTCTGCTAGTTAAATTTGCAGCGACGTGAGGATTTGATGTTTAGTTATTAATACTAAGTTAGTAAAGGGGGTCGGGTCGAAAAAAAGGTGGCTTTAAACAATTGAGTACTATACACATTAATATGAATCAAGCTTATTATGGTTGAAAAGGGGGGGGGGGATTTCCCTTCTCGTATCCTCGGCCTTTGTATATATTATATAATATATGTCAACAGCAGGACGAGATATAGGTAGATATTTTTGATCGTTTTTGCCCAAATAAATATTTAACGGCGCTTATTAATCCGTCGGTTATTAATATTATTATTTTTGTATTTTTTCATCAAAACCGTCACTGCACCGCCGAGAATTGCAGGTTTGTCTGGTTCAACACGAATAAATTACCCTTATATTATAGCCAGCTCGCATTATTATTATCATTATATCATATACCATATTATTGTCGTATTAGCCCACTACACTCGATCGTCGGTCCTCGAGTTTTTATACCCTTTTAACGCAGTCGACGGCGGCGGCGGGGAGGCTCGCCCTTTTTATTTGTACACTCTCTCGACAAATAAATACACTCGTGCACCACACGCATATATAATAATAATATTTTATGCTATTATATACTACGATGATACTTAACCTACCACATAATATTATAATATACATGTATACGTATGCCAACAAGATTTAAAAAAGAAATGTCGATAACGTCGCGAGTCGTGACCGCGTTTGTAGCTGATATTCTATATTGTTTACTTGTATATCGTTTGAAAATAAATTAAGCACTTAAAGAAAATACGTTCGTCATCGCCGTTCAAATGTTGAGATAACGCTATACCAGCTCGTGCACACGTTTACCTTAACACGACCTCCAATGTATCGTCTGTGTGTGTACAATGTACATATTGTTATAATATATTATAATATGTGTGTACCAGGGGCGGATTTTAAGGGGGGGCATAGGGGCCATGACTCCCCCCCCCCTCCCAAGACATCTTACACTTTATTTTGTCAAATATTTTCATTGGTTTAATCATGTATAACTTGTATCATATTAATTATTATGTGATAATATTTTGATCTAAAACACGGTCTTAGATTAGATCTAAAATAATTATCATCTGATAACAAAATTATGATAATTGATAACGTGATAGGAACGTATAATCAGTAACTCATGACCACTGTTAGATAAAACCATGGTCGAAACCATAGTATATAATCACAGAAAAAGTGCTTATCTGTTATCATTTATGAATTTGTGAAATGTTAAGAGTTTACGACGTTGTAAAAATCAAAAATGTAAATTTTGAATTACATTAATACATTCGGTTTTGTTTATGATTATAACTTAATTATTATGTCATTTCCTAAATGATATTATTATTATTATTATTATAGCGTAAATATGTACATACAAAAAAATATTGCTCCCCCCCCCCAGCAAAGAACTAAAGCCGCCCCTGGTGCAGGTGTACTGCGCGTAATAGCACGCTCACTGTATTATACATATACGTTTTGACAACGCGTTGGTTAGGTTTTCGAGCTGTTTTTTTTTTTTTCTATCCGTTTTAATGTACGAACTCGGCACGCGACATCCGGATCGCATCAATCATATCGCGGTGTACATAATAATAATATATTATAGGTACATATGTTATTATAAAGTGCGAACTTTTGCGGGTTCGGGCTCAGCAATATTTTATATACATTCTGTCACGAGCGCAACGAGACGGGCAAGATAATATTGAAAATCAGTAACGCGATGTACTACATATTATATAGACGTTACGGGCAATGTAGATGATCGGGTATTTTATAAAATGCCCGGGCAATGTATAGAATGCCCCGATGTAGGCGGTCAATGTAGAAATCACCGCATTTTGCCAGGGGCATTCTATACAATGGCCTTAATCTGACAGGCAATATAAAAAATTTCTTTTTAAAAAAAGAAAGATTTTCCATTTTTTTATTATTATTTATTACAACATGGATTACTACCATGTACAATGGCGTCCAGCAGCTTTGCATTTACATTTTTTTTGTTTTGCATTTTTGTAAGCGTGAACATCGATCATATCCCTGACCAACCAAATTTGATAATTTCCTTGCCACTTCTCTTAAAGTAATATTTAATTGCGGCACGTCGTCAACTTTAATGAAAGACTCCTTACGTATTGTAAATTGGTTACGGCTATGTAAGTTGGGAAGGCGGCCTTCTGCAGATGTTCCGATTTCATACATATTATTATTGACTATTGAAATAAATCCATAACAAATTAATTTTTAAAACAAACATACTTAAATAATAATAATGATAATATAACTCCAATAATATTCACTGTCTGGTCGTGCCTGCATATCAATTAAATCAATCTGGCAACGAGAATTCATTTTGGACGATATAATATAGGTTATACATGTATAATATCAACGTAACTATTACTGACTGATAAGGTAGGTATCTAAGATCTAACCTAAAGTTTGAAAACAATCCAGTGAATTCACTATCTTTATTACCTAAATAGTTGACAGTGAATCAAATATATGAGAATAATTGTTATCGAATGAATTCGCATCTTTATTATATACCTTGATAAATCGACCAGGTAATTTAGTTTCATATTTGTTATTTTAGTAAACACAAAATATGGCAATATTTTTTTAAGTTCATATTGCCCTTCATTATAATTGACCATTTTGTATAATGCCCGGGCATTCTATTAAACTGCCCAGACAATATGGAAAATTCATGAATAGTTTTCAAATTGCCCAAAAATGAGGGTCATTCTATACAATGCCCGGGCAATGTATATAATGCCCCGATTATCTACATTGCCCGTAACATAGATACTAAATATTTGCTTTTTGAGTTTCGTAAGACTATAGATACTTGTTTATGGAGTATCGCGGTATACTAGATATATTCGATGCTTAAAACTTTTGTATTCTTTAGATACTCGACAGATTTAAATAAAATTAATTTCACTTTATCATATATAGGTACGTCTATATTCTATTTAAAATATGAAGTTATTAAATAAATAAGAAAAGCCGATTTAATCATTTAAGCTATCCAAATCACTATACCTATAGTTTTTGTATAATAATATAATATGATAAACAATTTTTTATTTTTTTATTTTAACAGACTACATGGGTTATTTAACAATTGTATAATGTTTATTTAAATAAAATAAGTATATAAATTAGTATTTAAAGTATTTAAGTATTTAAATATAGTAAGTATCTTTTGTGGTGGACCTGATCGCATTTCGTATTAGGAATAAATAAATTGAGCCATAATATTTTTTTTGTAAGAGCATTATAGAGGTTATAATACAGTTAGTGAGGTCAGACACGTTTACAAAACATAATAATAACGACGATGATAATACGGCAATATAATAAGTAATAACATAATATTATCCTCCTGAGTAAAATATGTTGTAAACGGTATTCAAATCAGCTTATATAATATATATATTTTATTGTTATGACGAAGGATGCTCTAATTAAGTTACGAAGAATCGTATCCAATCGAAGCGTATACATAATTCTCAGAAAATTCATCTCTTTCGCAGACAACGGACGCACGTTATTATCAATAATAATATTTCGTATTAAATATTCGTAATAATTATTTCGTGCCCCATATCATTTATATTATATCGGTCCATATAATGACGATTATAAATTTCACTTTTATGTGTATTATGCAATACAAGACGTATAAGATTCGTTCAGTCGTAACGTCATATTATATTATAAAATAAACATAAATCGTTTTGGTAATGGCTCATACGTGTACATCGTCCTGCGGATTAATGAGGTTTTACTGTGTGTGTAGTGTACCACACGGCGTTCTGGATAGGCTATTTAGGTACACCACTATCGCCAGTACCTAGACTTAGTGATGGGCAACGACATATTATAATTTTGGGTATCGATATCATTTCGATTTTCTAGATATTGTATCGCGATATCATAAGGTATCGTGAGTTGCGTACGATATCGATATAGTATAGAAAATATCGAAAATATTTTAAAACTATTTCAAATATTACTATTAGGTATAAATCATTATAAATATTGAATTTGAGGTTAAAAGGTTAAGAGGTATTTTTGTCTTTAGTCCTTTGAAATATGTTATAGGTAGTACTATTATTTATCAAAGTTTATTAGCTAGGACCTATAATTCGTATCTAATTGTATAGGCTACAAATAATTTCCGATATAGGATATAATATCGATATCGAAATGTTGTCACGATATCGATATCGTATCGAATTATCGATATTGTTGACCATCACTAGTACCTACCAAATATTATACGTTTTCCCTGTAGGTACTTTTAAAGTGTGGTTTGTACACACTACAAGTACGATAATATAACTTTCCTAGAAACTTAACTGTGGTGAAATTATACCATCAATCGAGTTAGTACTGAAAGAATCGAAAAACCATTACTTTGAGGTCTCCGATACTATTTTGGTTTTGGATCCGTAGCTAGTTTTGAAATGACTTTGGTTCTTTCGGGTAAGTTCCAGGCTGCAAATAAGTCATTAGTGTAATATATGTATAATAAATAGTAACGTGTAATTTACCAATCTTCATCTAACGTTTCGGATATTGCGTGTTTTGAAATATTTGCTATAAGTATTGTAAAACCATTATGTTGTAAAATCTTTATATCTTATACACAGCTTAATCAATCTACCTTTATTATTATGGCATAAAGTCACATTTAATTTTGAAATTTCTATTGTATTCAAATAAGCTCGCAGCGAAATATCATCGAAAACCTCACGAAGCAGTGTTGGTATATATCCTTTAACGATGATACGTTCACCATTGATCTGGTAAGTGGAAATTCGGTTAATTCTTCCAAGTATTGAATATTATTTCCATTCATAAAATATGTATTCAATTATTAATCTATTATACTATATTTTCATAACTATTGTGTCCAATTAGTTGTAAACCTGTAATATTTATTTAAAAAACAAATACATTAGTTGATAGAAGTACCTAAAAAAAAAAAAGTATGTATCAGCATAAAAACTGTAAACAGAGTACAATTAATTAACTCCGAATGTTTAAATAATAAATGACCGAAAAACTAAAATAATTTATTTAACTGGCGTAGAGTTCTATGCACATCAATTAATATTTGATGCGAAGTGTGGTCGTAAACTTGTAACCATTGTAGGTATGCCAGGACGTAAAATCGAGTAAAAAATAGTGTATGGTTTCTCATTGTGGGATAGGCTGGCACCAGGAACGAGATCGACGAGAGCAGGTCGGGATCGTCAATCGATCCACAAATAAGGGAAGAACTATGGGAATAGTGGTGTCGGAATATACACGGCGAGAGACAGGGGTGGGAATATGCCTAGGAAAGAGCGAATAGAAGTGTGTGCCCGGCGAGGAGGTGATTAATGATAAAAAATATGAGTCAGGAAATTAAGTATAATGTAAATTTAGTTTTCGGAAATACTTTTCCTTCAGTTGGGTAGTAATAATATTTTATAATCAACACAATTAAATGTATAATTCTACCTATATAAATTGTGATTGTATTTTGTGTATTTGTATTGTGTATGTATTTTGTATTCGTATAATATTATAATAATATTATAATGTACAGTTTGACGAGAAATATTTTATAACAATCATCATAATGTGCCCCGTCGCGAGGGGCTGCGCACCTCTATATTGTATAAAATATAATCGATAGGACATATTATAATGCGACGGAGTGAGAAGTGCCCCCGAAGTAATAACATCGTATATATTAAACGGTCGACTGCTGCAACGGTTGTTTCGAAGAGTGCTGAATATTATAAGCTATTTGTACCTACCGCGAACGGCCGTCGCGTCCACTCGAAAATTATTTTTAAAAAAAAAAGCGGCTCGTCCCGTCCCGGAATAAAATGATAATAACGCGTGATATCGCGGGGTCGTCGTATTGTTATACTGCGGTATAATAATATAAACGCGTATCGTATACAATAATGATAATAACATCGCATTATATATATTATAAGGAGCACGTTCCTCGGGCGGGGTTAAGAAAACACGAAAATATCGCTTGTTAGAACTATACACACAGAGAGAGAGAGATAGAAAATAACACTCGACGCTCGCACGCACAATGGTAATATTATTATTATTATTATTATTATTTTACTCACCTACCGTACGCATAATATTTCATCGTCCTGTATATTATATTACGGTCCTTTTATTTTTTTCCGACTCGAGTGGACCACTCCGACCGCGTTTATTGTCCTATATAATATTATATAATAACGATAATATAGTATATTGTACGAACACACTGCGCTCGCGCACTATTCGCCCATCACATACGTCATTATATTTATAATATAAGCGACGACCCTGATGATGATAATAATAATAATACCGTCACACTTTTTTGTTGTCGTTTCGGACGTCGTCGTCCCGTACGGGGCTACCGAACTGGGGTGGAATTTTGTACGATTTCCCTGCTATTATCCCCGCGTGTATATTATGCGCACACACACACACACAAACACTCTGCCTATATATAATATTAATTTGTCGTATTAACCTCCTCTTCGGCCAGGCGACAATAGGTAGAAAATGAAATAATAACGTGATAATCCCCGTGTTAGCCCCCCCGAATTATATATTTTGGGTGTTATTTTAATTACAGAAAATAACGCTACTCAATGATGTGCATGATATAGGTACACCAAATCGGCGGCTGCTATATGCGTACAAAATATTATTACAGTATTATATTATTATTCGTTATTGAATTTTTATAAAATTAACGTTTTTCCAATTTTTTCGTATATTTTTGTTCAAAATGTATTTTTATTGCGGGCCACATGGAAAGGGTACGCGGGCCACATGTTTGAGACCACTGCTTTAGACTATAATCAGTATAATGCTTTAGACCGCGGTCGCGATAACACGTTATCACACAGAATAATTTTATCATTAATCTGTTAATGATTAATCAATTATCGATCTATTTTATTAAAATGCTACAAAACATATTTTAAAAATATACTGTAATATACAAACATTGGCAAAAAGAGAATGGCTCCTACCACCCCCCCCCCCTCTGGGCGCCCTTGTCCAGTATCTAAATGTGGTTAAAATACACTAGGTACAGATGCCGAGCAGTGGAAAAAATATGCAAATAGCGAAGAAAAATGTTCGATTTTTGTTATCATGGTAATATTTTTTGTATTATAATATTTAAAATATGACGTATCAGTTTGTTAATGCTATTGTTATTTTATTACATTTTAAAGAACAATATTTTTATAATTCCTAAGTAATATCTTGTGTGAAGCTATTTGAATAAATGTTTTATATTAAGTTGACATTCATTGATTATGTTAAATTATTGAGTTTATGGTATAGTCTTTAGTTTTCACTTGAAAATAATTTTTATTTGTACGAGTAAAGCCGTTGAAATGCAATTCAAAAAAATGTACTTATCTAATATTTTGTATCCTGTTTATTGTATCTTATATCAGCTATATATAGGTAAGTACATACATATAATGACAAAAATTAAAAGTCATACACAAAATGTATCGATATTGTGTAAAAAAACATGTGGATCGAAATAGAAATTTTCTGTCATTTCCTGCAGGGAAAAATCTATAATTTATACTCCTGATCCTATACTACACTGTAGCTGAAATTTTCTTAATCGTATCTTTTTTCTTCTTATTTCCCCCAGATTTAAATCGACAACGACAGGGGAATCGTTTTCGTAGTGCTTCCCTGAAATCACCATCGTTTTGAGAAACGACAATATTATGCATATTATACACCATTATGATATACTCATTTGACTTGACATTGTTGGAATGATTTTGAATCATTGTAAGACGATATTTTTGAAAAAGCTATATTTTTTTAAGTTTTTTGATTTTTTAATAAAAACATTCGATATTATATATTCCATAGCTGAATATTTTTCAGAGTATTTCGATTTACAAAAATTCAACTGCGAACGCACGTACCTACCTATATTTTATAGTTTAGATACGAGTGAATGAGTCGAGTATAGTGGACCAACTACACTTTGTGGGGGTAGTATACCTGTACCACCTCATTCAGCTCCCGCCAACTTTACACGGTTTATACACTTATAACTACAATTATTAACTTTATAAACTGCATGTAGGTATAAGTAGGTACCTATATTATATCTATATATTGTAGTATAACATCCATCTTCAACTCGTCGGACATCAAAAAGGTCGACCTATAAAAGCACGAAAGACGTCTAATATTTATGTACAATATGTCGATATTACATACATAATACATATACCTACAGTATACATAATATTATATGTATATGTATAAAATATAATGGTGACGGAGGTAAAAAAAGAAAGCGGTGCACGAGTTTATGAGCGTATACTTATAATATATGCGATATTATGTACGAAACACGCGCATATATATATATATATATATAAGGTTTATAGCGTAGTACTATATAATATATATATATATATGTGTGCCGAAGTGAAAAATCCAATACACTCCTCTTGAGAGATTGTCTCGTCACAAAGTCAAAAAGCACCGGCGGCGGTGGTTCGAAATACGTAGGTATATATATATAATAATATGTGCCTACGTATACGTAATATAATAATATACGATATATGTATATAACGTTCGTCGAGCGCGAGTAGATAATATATATACAATACTGCACATGTACATATATATATATACAGCTCGCGTAGACCGGAGCGTGTTGATTACATTATAAAATATATATACTATATGTATACATACACTCACACTTATCACGTGTGTGTGTGTGTGTGTGTGTGATGGGCAAGTATATAATACATATATGAGAGTGTGAAAGGGGTGAAAGAAGAGTGTGAAGGGCGGGAGTGGGTGGTGGGGGGGGGGGGTGCCGAGGGGGGTCGATGCGACGACGAAGCTGCAGTGGCCCGCCGTCGCGCGGGGGTAGGTGGGTATATCATACACATACACACACACACACACACACCCACATTTATATACATCATATATATAGATACCGGCGGCGGCGTGTTTAATATTTGTTTAAAAGCCGTACGCGAGCGGTAATTGGACCGTTTGAACGGGCAAATGGAACGTGCGTAAGCCAATTATGTTATCGTTTCGCTTTGCGCTCCCCCGACGACGACGACGACGACTACGACGACGGCGGTGGAGGTGGCAGCGGCGGTGGTGGCGGTGGTGGTGGTGGTTTATGGCGGTGGAAGAGCTGCGAACGCTGGAGGAGGAGGAGGCGCACAGCGCAAATTCGATTAGGCCGGCGCGCAAAGTCGATCGGCCAAAGTGCGAAAACAATAATCGTATTTGGCGCTCACGCATCACACGCCCCCCCCCCCCCCCACACTCCCGCGCGTTATGATAAATTATAGTTTTACTGGCGTATTATACCTCCATACACGCGTTGTATACATTTAGGTATATGATGTAACACGAGTAACAACAACTATATATACATATATTATATATACCCATACTTATCATCAGTGCGCAGATGATACGTATATATATATATATATATATATATATAACATTGATATTATATTAGTTTTAAATTTTGAGCGGAGCGATTGGTATTGGTTTTAAAATAATGGCGAGTTTGCTTTTTTTTTATTCGTCTATTATCGTCAGATTTTTGAGCTTTTCAATTTTCAACTCTTTTAGTTTTTTTTCTATAAATATCGATAAAAATGTTTTCACAGAGTCAAAAAGCTGAAAATTTAATAATACTAGGTTACACACAAGTCTTCAAAATAGCAGTTCAAAAATATTTTAAGTACGACATAACGACACGGTTTTTTTTATAAGAATTCTAAGTTTAGATTTTAACAAGATTCGTCAAAATCACAAAATCGATGGATTTTCAGACGTACGGACTATACTTATATAAGATTATTTTTATTTTTTAATTATTTTTAAACGTTTTCCTTACATTGCCATATATGTAGGTACTTAGTCATTGTAAGTAACTGGAAGTCTTCGTGAAGTGCAATACTTCACAATTTACCCACACAGGGACTGCATATTATATAATAATAATGGTCGAAGAATTTGCTCGTATAGCATGAGCAAAAATCCCCAGCTTATAGGGATGTTTGTCGGTAATTAATGTATAGTGTTTTAAGTCTCTGGTAGCCTTGTTGTAACTTGGAAGTGATAATATGTGGATTCCGTGTTAGTTGTCTGTCCAAAGAATGCTATTATCATAGTAGTTTTACATTTTTCTCCCAATTTTTTAAATTTTTGAAATATTTGAAATTATTAGTATATTAATTAATACATGATGTATACTGCCAAAGTAGGGGAGGACGGGATAAAGCCCCTTAGCCCTTCCCCTCTCCTCGGATCCACGCCTGCACGCCATTACAGAACATAATACTGCAGCAGTAGCTTTTATGCATTTATGCGTATTTACTATTATATTAGGTAAGTATACAAACCCAAATATTATCATCACTTTACTCCAAAACTTAAAATTTGCATAAAGATAATAAGTATTTATAAATACCTACATTATACGTATTATTATTTTATCCATATTGATGCAATTTTTTTCAAACGTTTTTCCTGGTATATAAATGATAATACTTATTGTAACACATTATACCTATTATATAGGTATAAACTATACTAATATTATAAAGAGGAAAGATTTGATTGTTTGTATTGAATAGGCTCCGAAACTACTGAACCGATTTAAATGAAATTTGGTACACAGATAGTTTAGACACCGAGAAAGGACATCGGTAAATTTTAAAAGGTCCGACCCCTGGATGTGCTCACACGGGGGCTTTAAAATGTACGATGGAAATATTTGTTTATAAATGGTTGTTATTGCAGGTAACCATGGTTGCTATGGTATGTATAATCTCTGTATGTCTCTGGGTTTTCAATGATTACATATTATTTTATCTACATTTACTTATTTTTATACCTGTGTTTTATACTTGGACAAAACCACACAAATTACTGTGATTTCAATACCCGTATATAGTTTACATCTGACGGAGATCAAGACAGTGTGTAAAATATCATCTACTGGCATTATTTAATTTGTCACAGGCAACGCAGGACCAGCTAGTATTATTAATAATCCGATAAATTATCTTGAGATCGTTCTGCAGAAATATACGAAAAACACAAATCGCACCCATCACGAAATCCGTTAAATATAATATTCGACGCTCTATAATCTATACGTATAAAATCCAAATACCACTCACTCACTGATCGCTGTATCTCAAAAACTACGCAACGTACGGACTTGAAATTTGGAATGGTGGTCCCTCTAATACTTTCACCGTGCAACAAGAAAGGATTTTAAAACATTTTGAGTTTAAGTGGATTAATTAATAACAACTATATTCGACGCCAATACGTTTTGTGCTGCACGGCACGGCCAACGGGTTTCCAGCTACCTGCAACCTGATCTTTTTGTCCGTCAAATAATGTGTTTCATATCGGCGTGTATTTTTTTTTTTTTTTGTAGATATTAATTGTTTTGAGAAGTTTATTGATAAAAATAATCTCCTTAGTCTTTACGTGCACGCGAACGAATATTAATTTCATTTGTACGCCGTACCTACCAGCAGTTCGGACGTGCATGACATATCACATATACCTACGTTATAATTTATATATATATATATATATATATATCTCATATACACATTTTGGCAAACAAATTTATAGAAAAAAACAAATCTTAAGCACAGGCCAGCGTCCCGACGTTTTCATGTACGTACCTATAATTCTGATTTCACTCACTTACGCACCTCATGGGGTCCGCAATGCCCATCTGATAATATACTGCTCGCATATTGTCCGTGATCTAATGCAGTGGAACCTACCTAGGTGGTTTAGATACATGTAAATCACTTCGGGTTAATGTTAACTTAATATTTTGCTCAGGCAACGCTGGGTATAACTAAATTCAAAATTGAATATTGTTGTAACAATATTAGTTAGTATATTTTAACCGTTATATTATAAAATAAAACATATTATTCGTATAGAGTGTGCATTATTAATTTTTTTAAACGGCAACGAAGAGCATAAAAACCATTTTGCACTCAACAATGTTATTACTTATAATATTGTAAATATGAAAAAAAATACACACGGGCGAAGCCGGGTAATTCAGATAGTATTATATAGATGCAATATTACACACGACCACACACATATTATATTGTATATTATACGCGCGTATTGCGCCTCGTGCACTGCACTCGTATTTATTTTACTACTTCTACTACTTATAATAATAATAATATATGTTTAACAAATATACAAAACGAGATGTTTGGTTTTCCGCGTGTACCTACCTATATAATAATAATATGCAGTGTGTGTTTGAAGTGTTTGCCGATACGTGGGCAGCCGAGTCGAATGCGTGCAGCGTACCTTGTATAGGTATTATATCGTCGAAGAGACGACGTGTTATAATATTATTATTATTATTATTATTATTATTATATTAATATACAACAAGTGATTGCCGTGCGGCGGGCGTGGCCGCGGTCTTGGACACGCGGACGACCCGCAGACTCGGTGAACAGCATTATTATATTATTTGATGTACACGACCTATTGGATTTCAATCGTCTCGCGATGATGTCTGAGGTTTTCGTTACAAACGCGTATATTGTTTTCTACACACAACAATAATAATATGTACGTACCTCCATATAATATTATATTATAGTATATGACGCCTGTACACGTGCAGCAGCGTGCCCGATTGCAGGCTGCTATATGTATATATATTATGTATATAGTCTACACCTGTATTATTGTTGTAACAGACAGTAAATTTTTATTTTAGAAATTATTATTATTACACCCGAGTATATTATATTATAATAGGTATCAATAATGTCTCGAGTTTTTCAGATCTGTTGTCGAGAGTACCCTACACACACACGTCGATTTTAGTATACTATATATTGATGATGTATGATCGAAGGCATATTTATGATAAGACACTCGACACGTTGTCCCTATAATGCTGCAGGTGGTCTGTGGCACGCAGAAATCATTATAATAAATGTTATGGCGAATCTAATTTCGAGTCAATATAGTTTTTCTTCACAGATTTCCGAGCATCGACATTGTATCGGTCGATGTTGTTGTTGGTAGCGGTACGTCGTTGGACGACGAACTGCGTTAAATCATATTCTGAACAATAGTTGTTCATAAATTCAGTACATGTTATTATATAATAATTCATAATTATTCATCAGCAATCCGCGCGTGTTACCTATCACTGCTATATGTACGTGTACCTATGTTTTATATTTATATTATATACTCGTATATTAGATAATATCATTACGCGTACGATGTTTATTTTTTATGATGTACAGGATAATATATACGCGAGCAAAACGAGAGAAAAATTATTATTCTAAAACGTGACTATTTAATATATATAACAGCGCGTTCATATTATATATTTATAAATATATATATGTTTAAGGAGTCTCCGACAATTTTATAATAATATATAATATGTACATAATTCGTTCGAGAGCCCCGTGTCCGCGATGTGCCCACCCACCGTTTCGCCACGAACCCAAACTGTAATAATAATTATAATAATTTTCCACAAAGTCATTCATTAGCGGTCCGACACAAAAGAGTGCTTGTTAGACGGGAACAAAAATTATTATTGTGTTTCGCTTTATTTGAATACAAAATTGTGCGATTGTATATACACGTTTATGGCATTTTTTTTTTTTTGTCTTTCTAGAACACTGCGACCAGCAAAGCGTCAATAATCGATTATTTTTGTCTAAACGCCAAAAAAAAAAGAAGAAAGCAGGGGGTTAGTGAAAATAAAATAATAATAATAAAAGAGAAACTTTTTGGTTCGTTGATCCGCAAAACATTATTCGCGTTACATTTTTTTGAATCCACTTCGTTAGCACAAAACTGTAGCCGCGCGTGTGTCAAAAATGTATACACACTCCAGCGAACACTCGAACGACCCATTCACTCAACGACCTTTGCATTTTCGCATCCTGTGCGGTAAGTCCGATTAAGTGTGCATAAATGATACAAAATACTACTCGGCTATTACGCGTTTTTATAATAATATAGGTACCTATACACACACCGCAAAAAACGCGACGTCGAAAACACTCATATTAAAAAGTACGAGTGCTGCAGCAGGTATCAATAGTATTGTACGACGTGTAATAATATAATATTGTTTATATAGTACTTACTCACTTCTGTTCATAAAACTGTGCACCGAAGCCGAGTTTCTGGTAGATTTGACGACGGGGAGGGGGCGATTCGTTTTTTTAGTTTATTTAAAATCTATATACGTGTATAGTTACTACAATATTTTTTGGTCACAATAATTTTGAAATTTGATAAATTATATTATATTTATGTAATTGTGTTTTTTATTATTTTTATGGAGTTTAAACAATGTCATATTCATAAAAGACTACCTATATAATTTTGAAATATTTATATTACCTAAACACTTCAATTTATTGACAAACGAAATATAGGTATTACGTACCTATAAGTTAAAATATACAAAATTGTAATGTGTTTTGACAGCTGGCAATAGTAAATATCGCAACAATGGGTAAATTACTAAAATCTAACGCACATACTTATGCATTATATATGATGCGAAATCCTCTCTCTCCTTTCATATATAGGTATTTAATTGTGATTTAAAATTGTCTGTATTCTTCACTCATCATACAATGAATTATTCACGACTCGCATGAGTAATACCACATAGTAGTATATAGAAACCAGTGGATTTATTACAACACATGGTCTAAACTATATCTATAGCTCAACATTTAGATGTACCTAACCTACCTATGGGTAAGTAAACTATAGACACTAAGTAATATAATATCCACTGTTATAAAAAAATAACCAAATTTGTCTGAAAAAGAAACAAATAATTTACGACTTGTTGTTAAATAGCATTTTAAATATAATGAAACAATAAATTTAAGTTTAAAATATGTTTACATTCGTTAATATATATCTGCGTGTTTATTGTATCCATCGATTTCATCCATTAGTGTTTATAGAAAATTAACAATACACTAAAAAATAACTACAGTCAAATACATATTATGTAATAAATAAACATTAAAGTTCCAGCAGAACATTTATTTTTTATTAAAATTTTACGGGATGAACCATTTGATCCACTATAGTGTATATCACATTTTTATAAACAAAAGAACAAATACTTATTAACGATATCCTAAAATGTATATAAAGATATTTACGATATACCTAATTTAATAATTTAAAAAGTGAAGATGGGGTCAACATTGGGAAGGGACATTATGCGCCTAATAGGTTCATTCAACATATATAGTTTGTGGACATGAAAATAAAAACTTACAAATAAGCGTTGTTGGCAATGTCTTATAAAAAATTAACACAAAAAAAATGTATAAATCGTATCATAAAAATAAAATTGAAAATGTTGTCACAAAAAATTATCGAAACAATTAACCTCAGATAACCATTTCATTTAAATGGGTTGATAAAAAGATGCACTTACATTTTTTTTTATCTAGATAGATGAGATAAAAATATTTATGTTTGTATTTATATAATACGCATACAACACTGAATTAATATCATGTTTTTAGTTCTGCTCAGTACACGCGCAAAGAAGAGTTTGCTCGAAAAATTGCAATGTCTTCTATGAATCTATGATGTGCGAGCGTTTGAACGAATTAATTGTACGTTTTTCCTTCCCCCCCCCCTTACATGAATATAATAATATATAAGTCCATAATATCATAATATATTATACTAATTTTATGTTATTAATTATTATTATAACTGTTTTTTGGCATTGTCATTTTACACGCCTCGTCGTTTCAATATATTATAATAATGTATAATATTATACCGTCGAGTCACGACCGTCGAGTATCGATGGCGATCGTCATCGTTGTGCGTCTCAGAAATCGTACAACAATATTATAATATAATATAAATAATAATAATATATTGTATTTACGTTATTCTCGTGGACTCGGTAACAATGTTTGTTCAACACTCTTCGGCGAGTCGACGAGATTGACGTAGCGCGCGTATAATAATATATATAATATATAATATACGTAGGTATTATTATTATGTGTATACATCTCGTGAATTTATTATATATAATGTGTGTGTATATATATATATATATATTACAAATATACAAGACGGGCTGTCGGGCGAATGGAGGGAGACGGGTTTGTGTTTTTCTTATTTTTTTATTTTTCGCCTCCGTGAAGACGCAGTCATCGCGACGATCGCCGCCGCCGCCGCCGTGACTAGGTGGTTCGGAATCATAACAATATAATACAAATAGAGATACACTCTCGTATAGGTATATATATATATTATACAATGTGATATTATATTATATTATATATTGGAATGCAGCGCCTATAAATATAACCGAATTCGGTGCACAAACATAAACTGACATACGTAAATCATCATCACCGTCATCGTCATCGTCATATTATGTAGGTGGGGTAGGTAAAATATGTGTGTGTGTGCGTGTGTATTATACACAATACGGGTTTTACAAACAAATAGTATTAATACACGCCGTGAAAACGTCATCGGTTTTCTATATATCGCTTTTTCGTTTCGATAATATTTACAATCAAAACATCGTTTATTTTCTCAACCACTTGTACCTATATATTATATCATACCCATATACGCGTATAAATGTATAATAATAATAATAATAAATTAATAACGTGTACATCCATATATCGGTGGTACAGCATGCGCGACTTTTTAGATCTACACACGCCTGTACTACACACATCAGCTGTATGTAAGAGGTGTTTTTTGTATTTGAATACTATTCACTCCGTCGATTAAAATCGAACATTTTATGAATGTTTGACTGCGAGGTAATATTTGCAATATGTTGTAATTTTAACAAATTTTAAAAAAAAAATCTAAACTTCAAACGTTTGTAAAAAAAATTGTGACTGGATAATTTAAATATTTTCAAAACGTTTTAATAACAACTATATTAGTCGCATGTGAGAGCCTATAAGCAGGGGGCTGGATCTAGGGGGGGCCGGGGGGGGGCGAACCGGGGCAGTTGCCCCGGAAGTTTTGGTCGGGGGCTCCAAATTATAAAATAAGTTGTGTATATAAATTAATAGTTTTTATTCATTTTATAATAAAAGTATTATACAAATTACAATTTCTGTTTCTATTTGACTTTACGGTTATAACAACAATGGGAAAAACTCAAAAACCCAATGGAAATTCTTTGTCTATTAAATATGTATATTTTCTGAGCCTCATTGTAGTATATTTTATTGCTAATAGCATATATACAAACTATAAATTACGATAATCAGACAACATTTTTGTTTTTAGATGGTAAGATGTTGTTTAAAATGTCATTAAAGGATGTAAAAAAACATTCAATCGATATGGAAATTATTATGAAATAATAAATTTTGTTTATAAAAATAATCTAAAAGATGCATATCCCAATATTTCAATAGCATATCAAATATTTTTGACTTTACCTGTAACTTCAGCATCTTACAAACGAAGTTTTTGTAAGTTAAAATTAATCAAATCCTATCTTAGATCTTCAACAAATCAAGACAGACTGAACCATCTTTCAATTATTTCAATCGAAAATCAAATTGCCAAAAATTTAGATTATGACGATATAATTAACGATTATGCCTCCAGAAAAGCAAGAAAAATCAAAATTTAATGATAATTTGTTTGATTATTGTGTAATGATTATTTTCATGTATTAGTTTGTAATAATTTGTATTTAAAGTTTTTATGTAAAACATATTTTTTCTAATCTTGTAAATATTTTTTTTCTTTTATTGTCTTCGATTTTTTTTTTTTTAGAGTTTAACTGGTACATAAGTATAATTGTGGGCATAACATAGGGGGAGGCGCTAATTTTATACTTTACCCCGGGTAAAAAATATACTAGATCCGGCACTGCATATAAGATTACATATTTAAATTTTTTTGCATAGCGTACATTTTTGTCAACGCTTATAGTAAAAAACTAGAAAAATGTGAAAATTTCAAATTCCTATAAACAGCTTAAAATAAGTCTAAATATTCTTAAAACTATATTCTAGGTTAATTAAACGTTATTTTACGTGTGAGTATCCAAAGTCTTTAATATTTGAAACTTTGAACATAAATTGCTCAAAAACATGTATGTGATTCTGTGTAAGACTTATTCATACGGTTGAAAAAACTACGACAATCCGAGAATTAAATTTTAAAGAACTGTATAACTTTTTAACTAAAAAATGATTTATATATTTTTAATTTATTCTTTAAACGCATATGCGATTATATACAGACTATGACAGGTATATACAGATACAAAAAAACCTATGAAATATAAAACGTATTATTAGTTATATAATAATTAGTAATAGTTGGTACGCGAAATAATATTTATCATATTATGCGTTTTGTTTCGATCAGGTCCTTCCGAATTTCGCGTGAATAAAAATGTGGGAATTATGCTAGTTTTTTAGCGATCCCGACATTTTTGTTGAAGTTTGAAATTTGAAAGACATATTTTTTGGTTAACGCTTATCTGGTTAACTCGTCTGGAAAAAACGACGAATAAATTCAAAAACGAAACGTGTTATATATTATATAATAGCTATCACCATGAAAAATCTAACGGAGCGTTGAAAGTTTAATATATTTTTTTATTTGTTACAATAAGTGAATTATTCAAACCACGAATCCGGACAGAGTTTTTACTTGCGGCACGCAGTATACCCAAAATTATTATTACTACCGTATTACAATATTATTTTAAGGCACTTTAATATTTATAATTGTTCAGCTATTATACCTATATTATAATAATATGTATTGTGCGAATAATAAATTTACGAAAACAAGAAACTGCTTGTATAAACAGTTATAACGTCGACGACGTATACAACAGTAATATATACACATTATATAATAATATTATAAATCTATAACGCGGAGCCGGTTGCAGACGGCCGATGACTGAAAAGTTCGCTTTTGTGTCTCGGCAAAAAGTTTTGGGGAGAGAAAAAGAAAAAATAATAATAATAATAATAAAACGAGACAAAATAAATAGAAAACCGTTTGTGCACTTTGATCACGTACCGTGTTTACAAATATACACGCGCGGAACGTGCTCCATACATACATATTATATTTATACACAGTCCGGTGGACTTTTGGCCATTATATGGAGGTACCTGCAGCGAACAAACGCCGTGTAACGACGCAACGGCCGCGACGTGGAGGAGATGGGGGGGAGGGGGGTCGAGGGGGGTCGGGGGGAGGAAGGGCTCGATCCGTCGACGGCGGAGGAAACGGTCCCGCACACGCATCGGATAGATATAATATATAAATGCGGCGGAAAAAATCGCCGGTGTCTTTTTCTAATCCGATCGCACGTGACTTGTTTTACGGGCAATTTCACCGACGTCGCGCCCGTATAATATCTCGTTTCCTCCCGCCGTCGGCATATACACGGCACACACGAGCTCGATGCCTCTAAATCACACGACCCACCTACCTACCTATACCTATACCTATCTACTGGTTACGCGATGCACTCACACACACATAATAATACATAAAGGCAAATCGTGTGTATATATATATATATCCGTCATCGTCCTCCGCGTCGTAATAATATACCTATATACGTATATCGCAGCTGCTGCAGTGGGGGTCGGGATTTGAAGAGTTATTCGCACTCGAAATTATATTCCGAAACGTTTTATACGAAATATTTGTCACCTCCTACGCGGCATACCTATAGTAATAAATTGTATATTTGATTATAAGACTCCGCATATAAACCGCGATCGATACGCGCAATTATTATTATTATATAGAGCCGCAGAGGAGATAATATATTATATATTATTGTATGCGGTTGTAACGTATATTTTGTTTATTATGTTATATGATTTATTTTTTACGAGATTTAAACGTATTTTTTCGTTCAATTATGCGTTTAAGATAATACAATTTTAATAACATTTTCAATAAAAAAAAAAACGATATAATATATTACTTTGTATGTATATTGAATCTTAACTTTTACGAGTATAGTTGAGTTGATGAAAAAAAATTTAATCGATACTGTGCCTTGGACAATAATCAATGCAACTCGTGTTACACGTGTTTTGTTTTTAGTTTTGAATTCGTTAATCGTTTCAATCTGATCAGATTCAAAAAAGTCAGTTTTTAAAAACAAAATATTAAATAGCACTGGTAGAAAAAAAGCAACTGATTAAGCTCTATTTTAAATTATCTAACTTAAGTTTAAGTTTAAAATCTGTTTTTTATGTGTTTTAAATATTTTCCTATCGATTGCATGGAGGTAGATCGTGAGTTAGACATTAGTGTGTTAGTTGTTACAATCGCGTAGTCTTCTCTATAAACGTAAACATTGCGTTCAATCTACAAACTAATAGTGTCCCACCTTCTGTACTCCGCCGTCTCAAGCGTGATGGACGCCCGCACGACCATCTACTTTAAATTGTTTCTTTATTTTTCCTCTTATCTTATTAACTGTAATTAAATCCTAAATGTATATTTCGTCACTTATCATAGTTAGAACATAGACTTTTGTAAAATGCTCTATAGCATCATTCTTCACTGACTTCAGAGTTCAGACTTGTAATTATTTATACTATATAACCATTTTCTAAATGTCAACAAATTGTATTATGTTAACTTTAAGTTTAGACGACTGATTGCCTGGAAAACTTTAAAAATAAAAACGTTTAATCAAGACGTCGGACATCATTATATTTTTTTGTATAATATTTCCATCAATAGTTATATTCACGGTGTAACAACGACTGAGGAATATATTACGTAGGTATATGTGAGAAGTAGTAATGATGTGTAATATATATTATAATGTACAACATTCTACCTATTTAACGTTTTGAATTTTAGTTATTGTAATAAATTATAGTGGCTTCATTGTATTTTTTTTTATCAATACGCATTTTTTATGCTGACCACAGACCATTTTGAAATTTATCTATTTTCCTGCGGGTTAACCAATTTGAGAAGACAAGCGGGAAGACAAACATTTCATCTAAAGTACTAATTCAATTCGAAGAAACCTTAAAAATGTAACCATCACAAGAATTATCGTGCACCGCGTTATTTTTGCCAGTTTAGCGAGTACAGCAAATCGCCATCGCACGATGGAGTGCGACATGGACAATTTGGAAGAAACAATAATTATGCTATACGTGGTTTTATTTTTTCAAAACTTCCTACACAATTCAAACACTCTTCGTGATTTCCTTAACACTTCGAATTTGTACTAAGTTCAAATTCGCAAAAATGACAATACTAATCGTACTGCAGTTTTTATGGACGTGTATTTATAAGCGTGTTCCTACTATTTGATACCATTTGGTTACTGAAAACGATAACCTATACACCATTTATTTAATATTGAGACAAGATATCAGAAGTGTAATACTGAAGACTGAATAGTAACTCAGTAAAATTGTTTTGTGAGAACGAATGCGCGATTATTAAAAAAAAATAAAAAGATAACATTATTTTAACATTGGTCGGACGTGTCTGCCAGTGCCATCTGGGTGACGTTGTTCGAAACTGATCGCACCGGTAAATATTCAAACAGATGGCGCTGCCGGTAGGTAAACGGAACCATTGTTCGACAACTCTCGTCGCCCCATCGGAAAACTGAAATGGTCCTGTTTTTCACAATACATCTTTCATAACATCTTTCATTCGGTACAATTAATTAAATAAAATAGCCATTTTCATATCTTTAATATTTTAAAATATTTTCAACACTTTAAATCTCATTGTTAAATAAATAAATATGTCGAAAATGGCAGATACCTATATAGACATAGTGTAATATATATTATCAAATTCTGCAATACAAATGTATAATAACGAATACAATTTTAATTAAATTAAAATAAATTTGTTTTTCTTCTTTCACAGTTAATTTTAAAATTAAATTTATTCTGTTTAAGATAATTTATAAGAATAATAGTTAATAATAGTGAGAAACGTTAACACCACATACTTTGTAAAACAACATTGTCACAAGAAAACAATGTCTTCACCAAATTCTTTTACAGAATAGCGAAGACGAGCACTGCTGTTATACATTTTTGGCATTTTGTAAGTGACAATTGGTAAAAATAACGAACTAAACGGTGTCACGAAGGAAACTTAATTGTAATTTTGAGTAGATAATTTCCAGACCAAGAGAATATTTTCATGTTTATTGTCGTTTCAAAATAAATTAATCTACTTTATGAACGGTACGTGACAAATTGACACATATGACGAAATGTGATCGAGAAATGCCTGAATATAAAGTACCTTATTTAAGTACATGCAATATTATTATGTAAGTTACATCGATAAATTAAATCAAAAAAAAAGTACCCAAAAATCCTTTAAAAACAATTAAAATACAAAAAAAGGATAATAAAAATTCCTGCATTTGATTCTAAGTAATATAAATCAAATTTATAGCTGACATAGCTTCGTTTAAGAGCAATAGAAAAAAAGCAAATGCCTTCAAAGTCTGTACTTTTATTATTGATGATTACAGTTAAAAATTAAATCCACGATTTAATTTATATGTTATCAGTAAATTTAAAAGCACACACTGAATAGAAGATACCTACTAAATGATGTATGATTGTGACATAAAATAAAAACCTTAATTATTATATAAAAAAAAAAATTCAGAAAGTCTATCAACAAAAATTGCAAAATAGCCAATAATTAATTATTATAATTTCGTGCGTAAAAAATATAAATGCAAGAAGCAGTATCAAACAGAAGCGCCTACTTATTTTAATCAAAATTTGAATATACATTTTGTAAATCAGTAGGTAATAAACAGATTTATTTATGATCCCCTTTTGAAGAAGTGAACACGATGTCTTTGCTTTAACTTGGATCTCCGCATATTGTGACGATATCCGGATATCAATAAATTGAATATTCTGCAACAGATTTCAGTAGTATTCAGTAGGTTTAATAGGTATACCTGCGAAGATTTATACCTACACGTATTAGTGGGCGCGAATACTATTAAACTGGCCCGATGTACATATTTGTTCTATGGGTTTATTTAATTTTCGTTAGTTTCGTGCGATTAATGTAAAATCAGTAGGTGGGTAGGCATATAAATCGACAACGTCGCGTTAAAATTAATTTAACGTACAGACACTCTTGTTATGAAACAGTTTCTAGTCTATCCGATAAAATAATAGTATAGGACATAGATGATACATGAGTAATTATTATGAATCACGTAGGTATATTATATGACTTCAAAAAACGTACACGCAAAAACTGAAATGGAGAAAAAATTGCTGAGTAAAAACAGTTTCTCGGAAATTAAAAAACGCGTTTTTACCGTTTCGTTGGACGACAGCCTTCCCATACAATAATAATTACAATAATATAATAAACTATAAATGCATAAATTATTATGTTCACGCGGGTTAAACACACACACACACCTACCCGTTCACAAACAATTTTAGACGTGTGCTCAATAAATATGTACCTAACTATAGTTATAATATATTACATAATATTTTAGACAATTTCAAGACATTTTTATGCACAATATATTATATTATTATGATTTATACAGAGTGATTTCTATTTTTAAGGACCATTATCCTTAGTAGCTGCTTGCCTAACATAGAAACTATAATAAGTACCTACCTATAAACATTTTCAAAAGTCAGAAAGTACTCGTTCAAATTTTGATTAATATATGCATCAACAATAAAAAAATATATATGTACCTACATAACAATTTACAGTAACGCGGAGGAAGATTTTCATTTGAAAAACAAAAGTGTGTATCGCCACAGGACAGTCCTAAAATGATACAAAAACCCAAACATTTAATGTCCTTAAAAAATATAATTGAAAATTCCACAAATCAGAATATTTGAATAAATGCATTGTTAAAGGAAATATAAGAGCAGGAGTGAGCGTGCTCGGCGGATCATCCTGTATACGTCTGACACAAACTGTAATGTTGCAAATTACTTGAAACTTAAATAATATTATTATGGTGTTTGTACGTCAATAGGTAAGTATACGCCATATGGCTATAAATGTATACAATTATAATTTGATTATTTTTACTGTCGACGGCGGCGGCGGCGACCCATCCGAAATATGCAAATGACGTTCGAGAGTATCTATACCTATACCTACTATTATTATAATTTATATTTTATAGGAAGTATATAAGCACGTGGTATGTAATATGCGCTGTACAAAACGTATACAATTTATGGAGATCTGTCACGCGGACGTGTAGGTATATAGAGAGAAAGAGAAAAAAGAGAAAAAAAATTAAACTACGATCGCGTATAGTCGCTGTGCCGACGCGCGAGGTGATTAATTGGAAAATACGGAATTGGTTTTCGGCTATAGACACAAATATGGTGACGAATATTGGTTCTCGTTAAAAACTATACTTATCATTAGGGCCCTGAACTTGATGACCTAAAAATCTTTAAAAAATGCACACAAAAAAAGTGTTGAAATGACTTATAAATATCAAAAAATGACTTCAAAAAATGACTCAAAAAATAACAAAAATTACTATAATGACTGTGAAAAATGTTAATTTTTAAACATTTCTTAATATAGTCTATAAATCTATTCTGGGTAAAACCAATCAAATCAAAATTACAATAACACAGGGGTTTCTCAAGCACGTCTGCACTGGGCCTAAAAAATTGAAACAAAGATACAAAATAATATCAATACGTAAATAATTGAAGGATTCAGCTATACGATATAATATGTTAGTTTTTTTAAATATTTCATTTTATCAAAATAATATAGAATAAAACATGTTCTTTCAGGAAGAAAAATGCAAATATACCTACAAAAGTAGAAAAATGCATGAAATGCACTAAAATTGTTAAAAAAATGACCTTACAACTGGGAATTACCGAAAAAATGCAAAAAATGCAAAATAAAATTGGTACCATTGAATTCTGCATACCACAAGTCAAATTTCTATAAAGAAGAGCCTCAAATACAAGCATTAGATAAAAAGATGCAAATTCATCAAGTTCCGGGCCCTACTTATCATTTTCTTATTGTTCAACAGCTCCCATTTAGGTAATAAATAATTTATTAAGATCTGACGACCGCGCGATTTTACACCAAAAAAGTGGACGGTATTTTTTTCAACTTTGGAACGAACCAATACATTATGTAATTGGAGACATTGGAAAAAATTCACATTATAGACCATAATGGTACATAATATATATTATGAGTAATGAGTTAAACACATTTTTAGAACAGCTATTGCAGGTAATGGAAAAATATCATTTGATGTCGATGTACAAAATATAATTAATTCCCAAGTTGAACTTTTGTGTCATTGTTCCCTCGATCAAACAATTATTTCAAAAAGTTTTCCCAGAAATTGCCACCAATTACAAAACTTACCAATGGCTTTGCAAACGTGCTATTTCGGCAGCATAAATCTCCGAAATAAAATACCACGTTTTTATAAAATCTTTTTTTTTTTTAATACTGCACACGGGTCGAATGCGTCAAACAGCATATATTAATTATGTTCTGAAATCTATCAATAATATTATGTAATAGCGTTTCACATAAAATGCTTATTTCCTATTTTTAAAAAACTGTGTATTATATATAATATTATATAAATATATGTCTTAAACACATTTTTCATTATCTAGATTTTAATTTTGTAGATGCACTAAAATTTGTTTCGGCTCCCCACTGCGCGTTCGACCTTAATGCGCGCCACTGCATTTTGGCAATAATACGAGATGTAGTAATTTTTAAAATGTTACCAAGCTTGTGACAATTTTCATACGGTCATAATTATAATGGAAGTACCAAAAAACAGTACCAGCAACCGGATAAAATTTCTAAACGCACTAAAAATAAACAATATTAAATCGCAAAAACTGAAGTAATTAAAATTTATCGTGCGTTTTAAAATTAAGAATGAACTATTTTAAAAACAATCAAAAAGTCGTAAGAAAGATTTCGAGTGGGTATATTGTATAATTGACGACATCTAAAATGTATGCTTAGAAACTAGAAAGAAAAAAACAGTTCTGCGGTATCAACAGCATCTGATAATCGTCTCAGTGCGCCTGACGTTACAGTTTATAGCTGAAGTACATAATAATATACACACGCAATATAAACGCTGTGGTTATTTTTAACATATATACTCATTCTATCAAAGTATCAACGTTTTTGGAAGTATTTTTTTTTTTGCGTAACTTAAAGTCAACAAAAAACAACATTTTTGAAAAAGAATACAATTTTCATCGTTTTACATTTTTAAGTTTTTACTTTTTCATCACCCGAAGCAGAAAATGTTTCTGAATACCTACCTTAATATAGACAAAATGAATTTCTAACGAACATTTATAATTAGTTATATAAGTATTTAATATTTATAATTATAAATTATGATTAATTACTAGTTCAAAATACTATTTGTATAAATTGAAATTCTCAGAAAATTCTTCTTCTTAGGAATAGGAAAATAAAAATGTATGATATTGTTCTAAAAAGTAAGACTTAAAAAAAAATGATAACAATAAAAAATAGTTATCAGTAGAATAGTTTTTTCAAAATGATTTTTTTTCATGACTTCAGAATCATTTTAATCGTTATTTCCGAAATCATTAATACTTTTCAAAAATTTGGTGTCCTTCAACTTTAAAAAAAATTTCCCTGCAGTAGAATAATATTTATGTACAACTATTTGAATTATTATCGTATAGATTTCGAAAGCGCTCAGTCAGTCTGCGTACGGATGCGAACCTAACGATCTTGTTCATGGTGTCCATCCAAAATAGCGAAAGTATATTAATCGTAAAATCCAAAGCAAATATTATTTACATCAGTTAAGTAAAAATAGTCAAAAACATCGGTGATAAATGATGATATGTGCGCACGATTAGGAAATAATTTATTGAGACTATTGAAGTGTAACCTGGTAAAAAAAATAATAAAAGTAAATGTGTAATTAAATACCATAAAAGCTACCTACAGTATGATATTCGAACACAACATTTGGAGGAAAAATCAAGAACAAGATTTTGCTGATGATCAAGAGCAACCACGAAAATAGAAAAAAAGTTTAAGCCTTTAAGGTGCAGAGAGAATAAAAAAATGACTCAAATAATAATATACATTTTCGCAAATACATTATATAAGTCTATAACTTAGCCCTCAATATACAAACATATACGAGTATTATAATACGTAATAATTATATAATGTAATATATCAAAATATTTTTAATATTTCATTTTTAAAAAAAAAAGGTAATTAAAATACTAAAATTTATAATGATGACTTATCATAATTCATTACTATTATATGTAAATAATTGTTTATTTATTTATTTGTATGGAAAACTCTATTTACAATGAGGATAATAAAAATATGGATAATTTTAACAGTGGCGGTTAAACTTAATAAGAAAAAAAAAATAACAATAAATGATAATAAAAATAAATATACTTTTTTATTTCTCAATTATTACTTTGCAGGTATCGTTTATCGCTATTTTTGCGTTTGTTCTATATCAGCAAAAATGGTTAAAAATCTGGGCGGTAGAAGTATCGATTAACAGGTATTACTATAATTTTTTATGCTTAGGTACGAGGATAATCTAGAAAATACTTGGGGGCTTCAGTTATTTTTTTGGGCGTTGAGCTCCTCAAATCACACATTTGCTTTGTTCGCATCACGCTGCAGCAGACCCTGCGATTGAAGGTGTAATTATTATTTAAGTACTATTGTATGAATACATATATGTACGGTACGTCGGCAGGTACCACACAATATTATATTATATAATTTAAAATAAAATAAAAAATGTTATAGTACAACATTGTAGGTATATCATGTTATCGACTTTTTCTGAACTTCCGTGTTCGCTGATTATCGGACTTCCGGCGGCGGTTGTGCGCCTGGTCAACGTTGTCGTCGTCGCCGTCGGCGGCCGTACACGACCAGCAACGCGACGTGCCTCCGAGGTACGACGACGACCAACTACGTCGTGGCGACGTCGGGCTGCCGGTCGGCCAAACCGTCGCCACGTCGTCGTCGTCCGGTTCGGTTTCCGCAGCGACTCCTCGCTCGTTACCGCTGTTACCGTGGTCCTGTCGATGATACTCGTCCGCCGAAAAATCGCACCGGCGGTCCGCGCACATGGACATGATTTCCCTCACCCTGTGCGATCTGGCGAAGCCGTCGCACGTCTTGAGCCCGCGAAGCAGCTCCGACGTCGACTTGACCGAGTGTAGTGCTGATATGATTTCCGCCCTCTCCCTGCACGTCGCAAACATAATATTTTAAATATTATGTTATTGTAATATCACACACGACAGACGAGGCAAGCCGGGCCGCAAGTAGTCCCGGTTAAGACTTTAAGAGACAAACATTTCTTCGACATTTTTTTCAAACATATTTTGGAGATTGCTCCCCTCCCCCCCCCCTTGTATCCGAGAAAGTTAGGTCAAAGAAATCGAGGACTTGGTTAGTTTTAGATTAAAATAATAAAATATGTGCAGAAGGATAATCTTATCCTTTATATAATAATATATATATTTGTTCCTATATCTTATTTTATGATTTTTTATGCATGAAACCTATAGCTCAAGAAATTGCTCTGAGTACTACAATCCGAAGGCTAAAAGACCAATAACCTCCAAGAATTGATCTCATAATAAAAGCACATTAGAATGATATTCAAACTAATTGGACAAGTATATAATATGCTTCAATCGTTTAAATATAAGAAAAGCAACAAGGGGATGTCATGCGTCTCGCGTCTGTAGGATGTAGAAAACGTTTTGAGAGAACATTTCACTATTATCCTAAGCTGGGAATGGCCTTGTGGAAGTTTTAATTCAAACGACCACGAGCATAATTAGGTTTGTACACTGTACAGAAATATAATATTTTTAATCTTTTGTATATTAAAAATATGAATAACGAAACATGATATTTTGTACGATGCGACGGTTGACGAATGAATTAAGATAATATATATGTCGAGGGTTCATTAACGATATGTAATAAGAGAAGTCATATTATTATTATAATAATGCATTAAAAAAGTATATAGTAATAAAGAGGGTGAGAATTTATTCGATTTTTCCCGAATTTCGACTAACAATGAAGTCAGAGCTATATATTGTAGTTACCACCACAGGCATTCAATAAAACGGTTCCTAATATTATTCCCTTCGAAATGTCTATAACTACATCATCATAATGTGCTTTATAAATATCTCGTATACAATCGTGCAGATGACGTATATACAATTCAAACGCATATTTTATTACGACAATAACGATGGCTATCGGATATTATCATCTCTAATTTATTATTATCATCAGCACTCGTACGCCGCGCATACTTGTGTATGGACGAGATCGTTTTGGGCGAGTTCCACGTGTAATAATTGTTGATGGAGACGACGCCTCCGGAGTTTGAACTGTTTGAAGGCCGCGGACTGTCATCGTTGTCGTCGGCGTCGTTACCGGGGTAATCCGTGCAGGTCAGGTCTGATCTGGTGACCACGCGACGACCGCTGTCGAACAGCTGAAGCAAGTTCACGTCTTTGGAGGTACCTTTTGACGACGACATGCAGAGCAGCTAGTACTGTTATTATAATATAAGCACGCGGGTTGTATCTGTCGGCAAGTGTATTACATATTTTTGGTGGTTAAAATACATCGGTGTTTTACAACCAGAGGTGTATGTACGGGCATGGGGGTAGTAGGATAATCGTAATAAGGGATGGGTCACCCTTATGTCATTTGATTTTTGGCATTTCAAGAAAACGTTTTTTCTAGATATTATGGGTGTTGTTATAATGCATATAAAATACGAGCCCTTATAGGAAGTTGGCGTTATTTTGTCGTCGAATGTCAATAATAACAATAATGATTAAAGTCCAATGACCCGAATGGTTGACACCCTGAATAGGCCACTGACCATACGAAACTACTCTCAGCAGCAGCATTAGCGGCGTATATTTTGAGGGTTGACGTCTTCGTTTCATAAATCAAATGTTACCCCCATCGCAAACCCACCCCTCCAATACGCCACTGCTGCTGACTGCATGTGCACTGTGCAGCTAGTGCGCCGTATGATGATATTATACAAAGAGCATTACTACATATATTATTAACTCACTGCGATTCACTTATTGGCGCGTTCAGACTGTTATTATAATAATATATTTTTATTTTTGATGCGTACAGAATTCGTTAATTTATAGGTCTTAAAGTGTTTCGTCGTGTAAACCGTCATTTGATTAGATTTTTTTTCACACTCTGTTTCGTCATTATGGTAACGCGCAACTATTTAGTTTATAATAATCGAAATGACGCTGAAACCATATGTTATAATATGTTTCGCAGTAGTTGTTGCCAAATATAATATACATGAGTATTATAATAACCAGTACCTATACTGTGGATGTAACGGTATCATGCCTACACAGTCACACACCACCATTGCGTATGGTCACCGAAACCAAAGTTGAAGTAATCGCGGGAAAAATAGTCTGCATCAAATAATTATCAAAATAAAACCCGATAACCTGGGATGATTCGGTCAGTTTCTGATGTGTGTGCTGAGCAACGGTTGATTTTGAATGAACTTTTGGCTCAAAAAGTGTTGACAGATGATATTTTGTATTCATCGCTATCGCAATCGCGTCATATTATTTTTGATTTGTGTTTGTCTAACTCATTGGTCACTATTATTAATAGTCTTATGCAAGGCTGAACGGTAACGAGTTAATAAGTTAAAAGTTGACTAAATTTCAACTTACTAGTTTTATATTTTAATTAATTTAACTTGTATTTAAAGTGATCTTATCCAAGATAGATTCGATACCGGCCTTTTTTGAGGAGTTTATTATACGAAATTTTTTAATTTTTTTATCAGCGTGCCTAACCTAACCGTTTTTTTAAAGTTTTCAATTTTCATCGAAATCGGTTAGGGAAAAACGTCTCGTATACTTATGAACACGTGCACCTCGGTATATATTATATAATCGTTTAACCACCGCGAGTATAATACAGACTACATATAATATTACGTACATTGTTTATTGTATATTATTTAATTATTATAAAAACGCACATAACAATATTTCCGAGTTTGCGATATTATATACAAAATCGAACAGTACATAAATAGATTAGATTTCGCCAGAATAATATCTGCCACAGTGTGCCGCGGTATATACATTTTATACTGCGCAAGATATTATATAAGACACAAAGACGACAATAAAACATGTACTTACGATAATAATAATAACAATACGCCGCGTTTGCGTTAGGAATTCAATTATTATTATACAGCACAGTAGTATATATAATACGACGGTATATAAAAATCTCTTGGTTGTAAAATGAGTTTCGGTTCCACCCTTCAACCCCCGTCATCGCCGTAGTCATTCGCCACCACGGTTTAATAGTAAAATATTATATTTTTCCGCTGCAGCAGCCATAATGTCGAGAGTATTCGTCGAAGACAATATTATTATTGTCGGCCGTCTGTCGTTCGAGACTTTGGTCGTTACTATATAATATCGTTCGTGATCCCCGATTAGCTCGATAAACATCGAATCGCGAAGTTTACGACGCACGAGCGTCGAGTCGAGTTTATTTCGTATTTTTTTTTTTTATTATTATTAATATAATATATTTTGTGCAGTTTTTCAGATACGAAAATAATAATAGAAAAAAAAATAGAAATCAATAGTATATCATTACAACGCCAATTTATATAATACCTCGCAGACAGTGTTCAAAAACGTCATACGCTGCTGCAGCGTGCCAGACCGTTAAGGGAATTATAGAAAACGCGAAACGATAACAATAATAATATAATCATACAGAATTCAATGTCGAAAAGTCAGACAGAGAGATCTGAAAGAGTACAAAGGAGATTTCATACTACGTTGGATAGGTTTTAATAAAATAATGACTTTAATACATCGGATAATCTGACTAATAATACTCAGTCTACTGGTCGATCTACAAAACTGGATTCTCAACTGGTCGCTAAGTAACTGAATGAATGTCTCTCTCATACTGAGATAGTATATGTTAATTAATTGGAAAGTTATAGTAGTTCTAGTTTCAAATATAAAATGCATTTTAATGAAACGTTATATTATGACGAATAGCCTCCCTGCAGTTACCATATACCAGAGGTTCCCAACCTATGGTCCGCGGATCACTAGTGGCCCGTGAAACATCGTGTGGTGGTTCGCGAGCCATACCTACGAAATTTAAAAATATTTTATCCGGCCCCCTGCGTCACCTCCAACGAACCGCTATGGCCCCGAAAAACTCGTGTCGTCGTGTGCGGCGTGTTGCGTGCGAAAACGCCGCGCAATTCGACAGAACGTACGTCCGAAATACGCGTTAAAATTATTATTATAATATCGTAGTAATAACATTATATTATACCTTATTGGCCGCCGCCGCCGCCGGTAAATTCGCGAGGAAAACGAAATGTTTATCGCTATATTGCGTCCGAACGAGAATAACACGAAATTTTAACGTTTTTCGCGTGCCCATTTTTTACTATACCCGCATATAATAATCCGAATATTAAGACTACTGGTAATATATTATTTTTAACTCCCCCCCGGCCCCCGATACCTGACGGGCGCGGCGGCGGCGTTGCGCCAATGCTACGCGGTTTCGCGCTTCGACATGTTTTGTTTTTTAATCCAAATTTATATTTTTATTTTTATACGACACCCGTTTTGAATAAAAACGAAATAAAATAAAACGTTTAAGCACGGCAATAATATTATAAATATATTATGTGTGTGTGTGTGTGTGTGTGTGTGTGTGTGTGTACCCCGGCGATGGCAATTAAATCCTGTCGTAAAAAAAAAAAAAAAAAATCGTCGCAAGTCTGCAATCGCCGTCTACGCATTATTATTTATAATAATAATATTATAACCAGTATTAAGTACATATATAATTATTATAATACGCTGTACACAGAGTAATAAAAATAAAACGGTCGAGGTTTATAATATACTCATTAATAATATCGTGTTGTATATCGCCGCGAAGAAGAAGAGACACCAGTACTCGCGTGAATACGTGTATATACCTAGCTATATATAGGTGATACTTTTACACGATAGGTATATATTATGACACATATATATTATAAATAATAACTATAAATAATTTTATATTATATATATAGGTACTGCAGGCGCGTGTCTCGCGACGATTCGACATGACATATTTTTATTTTTTTCCGTATATATTATATTATATCTCCGAGTGCGCAATCGTCAATCGACGTACGATCGTCATTGCAATCTTCATATTTTGTTGTTCACGGTCAAACCATCTATATATTACATGTACTTTCAGACGTGCGATTTTAAGACCGATTATACGGTAGATCGTTATCACCTGCATAATATGGTACATATCGGTCGTGTGCATTCCCTCGACGTTTGCAAGTGGAGGTAAGAGACATGTACCAGTTGACTCCAAGTTTACCTTTTTTTTATACGAATTCCCCTCAAACTACCTAGAGCAAAATGTACCAGTTGCCCCCAACCGAATGTACCAATTGCCCTCGTATGATAATATATACACGATTACAATATATAGCCTGTAAAATAGGTGAGGTAAATATACAAATAATAAATAAAATGCCGTATAATATTGTATTTTGTAAAAATTACTGACAAAATAATATAATATGAATACAATAGTCAATAAAATAATAAATATTATAATTATAATTGGCACTCAATGTGATAATTCGTCAAAAAAAAAAAAAAAATAGTAAAAAATTAGATATAATATTATGTATTATGTTTTGTTATAATAAAGCCTAAGATAATATTGTCGTTACTCGTTACTTATATATCGACTATCTACTTATACGCGTTTAAAATTACGCGTTATGGTAAAATCCTCGCTTTGCACCAAGTAGGCTATTATTATTAATACAATTTTCCATATTATTTGTGTAATATATTATATTTATTATTTATTACAAAATATATGTATATAACTACCAGCATATGCATTTTTATCTATCATTTTATACAATTATACTATCTATTTTACTTTATTTTTATAAATAATTGTTTATTTATGTTTACCTCCCCTATTTTACGGGGCTATATATTGTAATCATGTATACATTAACATGTGAGGGCAACTGGTACATTTGGTTGAGGGCAATTATTGGTATATTTTTTAAATCCCGATAACAGCCGTGGGGGGCAACTGGTCAACACCCGAGGTAAGACGAATTGGTATTGCGAACTTTAGTGTGACGTTCGGTCCACGACGACGTGGCGACGCTTTTGCAGGAGTGGCCCGCGAAGACGAACGGACAGACTTTTCGTATTGTCGACTGTATCCGCGGTTCTACGCGACAAGCCGAAATTGCACCCCAGTGGTGCAGCTCTCGGATAAATATTATTATTATTGCATTTTGTATCTTTGAAATATTTGTTAATTGTACATGACGTGTATTATAATATATATTATAGTGACTATTATTATATATATATGGATACTTTTTTCCGTATTGTTTAATTTTATTTTGTTTGCGTTACTTAATGTATAGGCACAAGGTAGATACAAAAAGATGATTATATTTTTAATTTTACGAAAATCGTAAAACAATCGTCACTCATCGTTTCTCTATGTTTTGGTACGTATTACAAATAAGTATATGCCTAAATAACTACAAACTATACTGGGGTAAATAAATAATAGAAATAATTGATGTATTTTATAATTCGAAAATATTTTCCCTACTAATCCAATTATTTAAAAAAATATATATATCTATATTGTATCTTAGATACGTAGTATCATATTATATAGGTGGTATATAAATATAATAATATAACAGTATAAATAAACTTAAATATTTAATTAAGTTAAAAGTTGAGATAATGAAAATTAATGTTTAAAAAGTTGAGTTAAAATTAACTTTAACTCGTTTATACCCAGGCTTAGTTTAAAAATGTAGTTATTGAAAAAAATGATTAATAATTCATCAATCATTTAAACCAAAATTGCCTGCTATCATTACCTGCTTTACCTTAAATTAAACGTTTACATTTTTTTCTCAAGTACTTAGTACCACTTAATTTTAGATACCACAACGTATCCTTATTCCTTAAAGTCTGTTTAAGCTCTTTGTTATAATTCATTTTGGAAATGCTTTATACGAACGAAATCTTATTTTACCACAGTTTTAGTAACCTATAATGTTTTCAATCGATTTAATCGTTATTGTGTTTCCATCGACATCAAAATTATGTCTACATGACGTGTAAGGGGATGCGCGTGCTATAAAATTACCAATCGTAAGATTTATGGATGACTCACAGCACTCTCTATTATACGACGATATAAAAATTACAATTGACAAAGTCTCTCGAAGTCGTTCGCAACCGTTTGAATTTTGGGTATAAGATATTATTTTTTGATCCGCCGATAATCGTTTGTAATCGTGTGATAAAAATCGTGTAGCACTGACGTAAAAGTCGTCGGGCCATGCCAATAATATTCGATAGGTAGTGTATAATTATTAAATATAAATGTATACTAATATTATAATTTATAATATGAACTGAAACGCCGTGCGACTGCACGATAAAATCCATAAAATGCGATTTCGTTTTCGTTTCTCTTTCGCCGATATTATCTTGCCGTAAAATCTTACGGTCTTAATAGGTAGTATTTTTTTATCTTTACATGATACGTATTAGGTATTAGCCATTAGGTGTTATAAATTATTATTATTTATATTAGGTATATAACATAAACGGTTTTCGCATATTATACATATATTTTTGTTCAGACCGTGTATATTTAAAATTTCAAATACTTAGATATTTTTTATGCCATTTAAGAAGAGTCCTGCGTGCTTGTATCAAACAAACTTCTTTTTTCAAATGAGTAATTCCCTTTTTTAGCATAAACTGTTAAGCTAATTTTTTTCTCATTTTGATTTATTCAATTTTATTAAAGTCGAAATCCGAACGATTAACTACTGAATTATTAAACTGTATAAGTATACATTAAGGACTAAGGAATAAAATTAATAATCCACGGACATTGGACATACAATAATCCATGATATAATATTAAAAGGTTTAAATATATTATGGATTATGGGTGCTACAACGGTAAGCAAATTATAGTAATTTATTGAATTTGTATATTTTGTAAAAACTATCCGCAAAGTACAATAAATATTACACTATAAATATTATTTACATATTATACATTTTATTATTTTTATTATCCTTATATAGTACGCAACAATACATAAATCAGAAACTACTCATTTGAATTTCGATAACAAGATGCATTTAAATTTTCAAAACAGTGATCTGGAGAACTTTGAACTCAAAAAAGGGGTGATTCCCGTTTGAAAATACATAGTTCGCAGGACACTCCTTAAATGGTATAAAACATGTAAATAAGTAATCGAAATTACTATAACCATCAAATATTCCTTTGAAAATTATTCCGAAAATCAGAATTTGAATAAATGCATAATCAAAAGGAATAATATATGGGTGGGCATCAAGAACTTTTTTCGTAGTTTTGATATCATAAAAACGATATTGCTCAGCCAAAGTTCTCTTTTTTATGTGGTGAACATTTTGTCTCTTAGTTATGACTACAGCAGCCCGAGTGGTTCTATTAAACAGTTTTTGCTATGTTGTATAGATATTTTGTAAGACGGAGACAACACATCATGTGACGTCCTTTTAATAAAGCTCGGCAACTGTTCTCTGCAGTCTCACGACTATAGGCAGTGGTTGACTTGGGTGGGGGGTATACTGAGTACCTCAACTAATTTTTATGATACTCAAGCGTACTTTTTTATAGTTTGTTCGTTAGTTTGACTAAAATGCTAGGGACGCTACTTTTTTAAAAGTAGCTAGAGTACCTCTTTATTCCCAAGTCAACCACTGACTATAGGTATTGAGGTATATACCGAATAATTAATATAATTAATATTATATAATATACAGGCTTATTCAATGTGAATGATCCTATGTACCTGTGTTTCCTATAGGTCACCTCGTCTTACGCCATTATATATGTGACTACTTATTTTGGAGACACGTCAAAGATACTGTGGACGGCGGACTACGCACCGTTGTCCATCAACCACGCAGAGGAGCTAAAAAATAAGCTGAGTCAATTAAAATGGATATGCACGTGGAATGAATTTGAGCTCCGACTATAGATGTCGTTCGTTCGAACGAATATTTTATCTGATGTATCATATTATATTATGTGATATTATTGTTGACCTAAAAATATCGAAGCATTTGAAATCGGATGAATTATTTTGACCGTGGCCCTGTGTAACATATAAACTGTTAACGCTGGTCGTAATTAAATTTAATCCCACCGGTACTGAGATGTGGAATGTTTTTTCCTTATACCTATGTATACTTATAAAATATATAATATATTAAGTCGGCGGGCGAGCAGATTACACGCCGCTTTATATTCTTCCGGGACGAGAAAAAAAATCAATGAGATTGTTGGTATAGGTATAATAAGCGAATAACTGAGATAACATTTTTTCCGCGTGCAAAAACGTATGCGTGCTAAGGATTGACAAAATAATAATAAATAATAATAAATAAATAGTAGTGGTTAAATCATATTTCCGTGATCGTACTACATATAACACTATAAAATATAGTACCTATTTTGATTTTAATCACAAAAACGTGAAGTTAAATATAAAATAAAATACATCGTCTTCTTGATAACACGTTAACTGTATGTCTGTATATATAATTCACACTCGACTGCGACAGTGTGGCTATATATTATAATATATTATAACACAGAAGTAATAGGATTTTTACGTGCCACTGCGGTTTTTCGTTTAGGTATAATTATGTAAATTTTTTATTTTTCATTATTTAATCCTCGATCTGTTACAAATAAAACAATAAGTAGAAGATAAGTAGTGATTAACGATTTATGGCTTAAAAATGATGGATTTAAGAAGCCTATTCCGGTGAAGGTGCTTTGTAAGTTATTTATATATACATTTACAATATCATAAAAAAAAAATTAGCTATATAGGTTAGTAGGTCGCCGCCTCCGCCTCTTTAGTATTTTTCTGGAATTACCGGGCGTATTACTTATTGATACGCCAAGTGTTTTGGTTCAAGGATTTGTGTATTTTTGAACATATTCAAGTCGAACAGTCTGTAAAAAGTTCTAGCTACGAGTTCTCGTACATCGTGTACACGAGGGAGATGGCAAGATCATTATATGTATATGTAAGGACTGATTGGAAAAGTAAAAGGGTGCTTTAGTTATAGCTCGGTGGCTTTTGGATTGGATACGGTTTATGTTTGAAATGTTTGCATAGCCCCATAATTGGATTCCGTACGTCCATATTGGTTTAAGACAGAGTTTACATATTAGTAGTTTTGTCATTAGTCTTAGGTGGCTTGAGGTTAGGAGAGAGCGTGTGTAAATAATACAATAACGTATAAACTATATTTACCTAAATATATAACATCTCGTATTAATGGTATACATAATATTATAAACCTATTTGGTTTTCGGCCGGAGAATATCTACAAAATACCTACGTATATAATATCCTCAAAAAAACTACTTCGGAAAAGTAAAAAAGGCTTTCTGTGCGTAAGTTGAAGAGATTGCAGGGAGAAAAGATAGAACTTTGGTGTTAATAAAGATGTGAAATCAATCTCAAAGTTCTGTGCCAAAAAGGGCCATGGTTGAAAAAATAGAATTTGGAACTTAATAAAAAGTGAAATCAATACCCAAATTATGTGCCTCAACTTGAAAAAATATCTTATTCAAAAAAAATTTCAAGATGTTCAACTGTACGAACATTGAAAAAAAATATTAGCACAGAACGGCGTGAATTACAGTTTGTCAATAAAAATTCGAATCAGACAGATTAACTCGTAAACAAGTCAACAACTCCGATTTATGGCTAATTCATCATTATTGTACACCGTTCTGTGCTAATATTTTTTTTCAATGTTTGTACAGTTGAACATCTTGAAATTTTTTTTGAATAAGATATTTTTTCAAGTTGAGGCACATAATTTGGGTATTGATTTCACTTTTTATTAAGTTCCAAATTCTATTTTTTCAACCATGGCCCTTTTTGGCACAGAACTTTGAGATTGATTTCACATCTTTATTAACACCAAAGTTCTATCTTTTCTCCCTGCAATCTCTTCAACTTACGCACAGAAAGCCTTTTTTACTTTTCCGAAGTAGTTTTTTTGAGGATTTCAATTATTTTTCCGAAGCACGTTTTACTGTGATATCTCAGGACAATGTAATTATTTTGCTTCGAATACTAAAATTGGGCGTTTTTGGAATTCTGGGGCCGCTTATGTATTTTCGTGATTTGGTTTTTTATTTGTTTAATAATACAATTATTTAATAATTATTATTATTATTATAGTATTAAAATAGTAATAATAGGTACATATGGTTCCCTATAACATAAGGAGTTGCACCGCACGTAGCTGTTGTTTTGTAACAATAAATTGCGTAAAATAACACGTACAAATGTACAATGCATGAGACCTCCGTATCGCAACAACGCGAGTACGTAAAAATATTTTATAATATAATCTAGGTATATATTATAATATAAAATAATCATCCTGCAAACGTAAAATGTTCCTGCTAATGTCAACCATACGAATTTGGGAAAGCATACGAATTGTGACAGCAAAATTTACAAATCGTAGTATGTTCCACGGCGTTCGCAGAGTCAATAGAAATATAGAATAGGCATAGAATAGAATAGAAGACTAGCTACGCGTAGTAGATTATAAATTATAATATTCCTATAATACTAGCGCGTGGCGGTTGCTACGGAAGGGGAAGTTTGGGCGGCCGCGTCTCACCGTACGACGGACGAAAGAATTTTTGCACAAAAAAGCAGTTTTTAGCTCTGTCTCTCTCGCACTCCGCATTCAACCAACGCGTGCGAGTGAGAGGTCCGAGCGCCGAGACGAAACTTAATGTATAACAGTCTCGCCATCGGTTGTATCGGTGTGCTGTTTCTTCTCGGTGTTACTTATGCACAGAAAGGAGTCTCTAGCGAGACTCTTCGATATTTATATAGGTTTAGTAGTGGTATCTATAGCCACATAATACAGTTGATGGTCGTCAGGAGCCAAAAATAGATAATATGGAATCACGGATACAGGCCGCCGTCTATAATAATAATAATACCCTTGGGATAGCGTACCCGAAGTATTTGCATATACCCCGTAGATACCACGCTGTTACCAGAAGTAACCATAGTGTGTATAACCATTCCGTGGACTAGCAGCCGCGGACTCACAGTGTGCCGTGTGCCTTTAATTGCATTCTAACGACGATTGGCTGATGTATAACCATGGTATCATTCATTAACCATGATCTGCAGGGACATTTCCAGATTTGGGCTGAGCTCAATACTATGTTTGATCGCTACACCGCGGCAGACATACCTGTAAGCTCTGCACCTTTATCATTATTTTATTATACAGAGATAATTTTTTTGTCGCTGAATAAAAAATATTTTGCCCATCTGTAGCTTATTGTTCACGCACAATCGGAAGGTCGATGGCCTGAAAATTTTTTAATTATCTATGGCGGATCCTGCAGAGTTTGATTCGTGTTGGGTGGATGGAGGGAGATACAAAAAAAGCCGACCTTAACCTGGATTACAAACGTGTTAGCAGAATTAGTCGATCATAAAGTATTGGTTGATTTGCGAAGGACTTTGCTCTCCTCTTATTTGACAAACATAATGTAATATTATATAATAGGTCAAATAAATAGTCAAATTATGTTTAATACGAATAATAAACAGATACCCAAAAGAGCTAAAGAGGCTAAAATATCGGCTAATTTGTTAAATATTTAGAGGAAAATGGACATTATTTTGGAAAATGGAAACTAACCTTTATTTGTAGCGGAAAACGAACAGTGGAAGAAAACGGTATCTCATTTTTGGGAGAAAATGAACCAAAAAAATGGTGACCTAAAATATTTAGGGTGGAGTATTGATGTGTTGACTGGTCGGTGAAATTCCCATGAATTGATGATAATATCTGCATTATGTATTCATCAGCGTGACTGCGTGTGGTACATCGGTATAAAAATAGATACCTACCTAAATACAGGTGCAAAGTTGGTTGTTTTATCGATTGATAACGATACTTTGAAAATAAAACTCGAACAATCAATTAGGTATAATTCTTCTTTATTAGTTTATAAAAAAAGTGCGTTTAAATATGTTTCGAATTATCAAACAATAATCTAAATCGTGCATATTTTTATATATATATGTATATATATGAATACATATAATATGTTTATATAAATAAATTGTACTCTGTTTAAAAAAATTACAATTTTATTGCGACATTATTATACATCCGCAAAGGAGCACTCGTACACATTATTATTTTCTCACGTTCTGACAGAGTCAATTTTGTTTTGCTCCTAACGATCTACGCTCTACAGACAACACACAAATGTTGGTTTAAATGCATACATAAAACGCCGTCTAACAATATAACGTCGATAATATAGTATTATTGTTACAATATTGATGTTAATTTTTTTTTCTCATCGTTTCTATGTGCCGCACGAATTTATTTACATAAGACAGAAAAAAAAAATCTGACAGTAATAACATAATAAGGCATAATATTATAATAAGCACGCTTTCGAATGTCGTATACGATTCGTATTCGTTGAATATTAATTCACCTGCAGAAATGTTATGAAAATTTGTTATATTATAATACGATATATTATTATCTTATTGAATTCCAATAATGTTCGCAACGAATCGTGTACGACATATTTTGGAACATAATATTCATAATATGTCACAGTACAAACGTATCGTCGCGAAACCACCGTAAATACAATAATAATATGGGTCTGGATCAAAATGCCGACAAATCAAAAACTTATTTTATAAAGTTATACCGAAGACATGACGTGTGTGAATACTGAATATGGTTAAAAATCAAGGTGGAGGGGGGGAGGGGGTGTGCTAGAAATATAAATTTGCACGTCAAGTCGTCAACAATATTACGATAACATAATATTATATAATTTATACTGACGAGGTTAAGTAAGGATATATTTGGTAAGGGTTAGGGGGGTTTTTTTTTGGGGGGGGGGAGCAGAGAATCACCTCTAATCCCAAAATATACGCCCGTGTTTTATATTAACAGTATGATATTATGTACTATTGTCGTATGTCCATATAGGTACTTAAAACAGGTACACCTGCAGGCTTAAAAAATAACGATATCTATAATACTGTTTATACACTTCTAAACGAAAATTCGTCTGGATTTTCGAACCGTCGAGGTTTTGATTTGTCGGGATTTTGAAAGGATTCCTATTGTGACATAAGCAGAAGCGAGCTCGATGGTATTGTAATATATTTATAACAATATAGGTCTGCTGCAGTGTAATACTATGCGCACAAACCTTTCCACTATTATTATATAGGTACGAATATATAGTAGTAATGTATATTTTATTATTTTGTGCTATTATATTATTATGTATAGGTACACCAGTCGTTGTATCTGGATACAAACTCGAATACGAAAACATTTTTATAAAGATATTATAATATTAAGTGTGTGCACGCGGACATTAATAATTGTGTGTATGCGTTTGACATCGGTTGTGTAACTATCGCGGCTATATCATGTTATGTAACGCGTTTTAAATGATGCAATTATATGTGGCAAAAACAGCTTAATGGGTCGTTAATATATAATATTCGAAACGAACCAAAATTGAAATTGACAAAAAAAATACAAAAAATACAAATAAAAAAAAAAAATCGATAATTAAATTATTATAATAGTTATTATACATAATAATAATATATATGTATGTGGTGTGTCAATATATATATGTAATTAAAAGTAGTAAATAAATAAACAACATAAAATGAACAATAATATTGTAGTGAATAAATACGTATGTGTCTATATATACTATATGTACATATTATATTGTACAATGTACATACCTACGCTATATCAACACGGTAATATAATATTAACAAAAAATAAATAAATATACACATATATACAACATGTCAATATATATTATATATATTTCCATATCATATATTTTAACGTACACTTATAAAGATTAAAAAAAACATATATATATATTATAAATTATAATATTATTTGTTACGATGTACAACAGAATGACGAAGGAAAAAAAATTATGATAAAAAAAATAAAAATAATAATAATAAGTTAATAATGCGGGTGCCGAAGAAGAGGATAATGTATAATATTATGTACTAAAATATTAATTTAGAAGCATATTTAGGTTATAAGAAGAGATTACTCGTGTGTATATGTGTATGTATATATAATATTATAATATAATATAAAATAAGTAGTAAAACGTAGCGTTTTTGTTTGATAAAAAAAAAAAAATTAACATGTAATTCATCCCGAAGATGATAATTATAGATCGAGGTAACGAGTATATGTATATATAATATAAAACAAAAAAAAAAAAAAACATTTATTATTATTTTTTTTTTTTAAATATTATAATATGCACTTATTATATTTTGTAGTATGTATATATACCTACCTACCTACCTACCTACGTACGTACCTACCTATATCGTTGCGAAGCAGTCGTAATTACTTAACAATATTATACCTATTCATAAGCCTAAGGTAACATTCGAATGACTATAAACAGTATAATATTATATATTATTATTATTATTATAACCGCCCGCTACGGTTATATATAATATTATATTATATATATTTAATACGGAGTCGTGTATATTGTTTTATATTATATTGAATTATAAAATTTGATTAAAAAAATATATATATTATATTATATTAATAAAACGGTTTGTGGCGGCGTATAAATTAATGCTATTTTTTTTTTTTGTTTTTCGCCCTAACGTCTTTATGAATTGCGACCGTGTGCGGTGTGTCTACGCGAAAGCGCTATATAATGTGTGCGGTGGTGAGCGTATTATTTAGGGCGAGAGTGAATGAAAAAACCGTAAAAACGGCGGAGGTGGTGGAGGATGAGGAGGAGGAGGAGAAGCGGAAGAAGACTCGCGCTGCATGACGTGTGCGCACGCGTGTTTCGTCGGATTAAAAAAACAAACTAAAAGCGATAAAAAATGAATCAAGTAGAAAAATATCGCTTTGTGGTTTTTTTTGTTTTGCATAATATCATAACGATTTATAATATAGTACAAGAAAAAAACGAACGGAAAAATATCTAAAAACGAATGGGAGGATAGATGAAACAAAAAAACAATCGTCGTCGTCGTCGGAAACGGATGAGAGGCGTGTCGGCGGCGCACACGCGCTCAGTAAATAATATTAGGCAAAATAATATAATATATTTTAATAAATTTAATTTATATAACGTGTGCGTGTACGTCGTAATATTATTACGATGTTATAATATTATAATAATAATTATTGTTGGCGTAGGCGCGCGATGAGGGAGAACACGACAAGGGTCGTCGTCTAAAACGTTATTATAATATTATTATTATATTATATGAATAGGACTCGCGGAACACACCGTGCTCGGCGGCGCTGCAGTGGCGTCATCGTCATCGCCGCCGCCGCCGCTGTAATGTCGTCTTTGTCGTCTTTGTCGTCGTCGGCGTCGTCTTGGTCATCGCTCACTGTTGGTTGGGCGACCTGCTCTTGCCGCCGCCGCTGCTCCCCCCCGCTCCGCCGCCGTTCTTCCGCCTCTGCTTTTGTTGCTTTTTCTTGGGCGACTGCACCATGCACGCGCACCCGCTGCGCACCTTTATGTAATCCAATTTCCAAACGTTGTTGTCGTTCGGGAACAGAGACTGGAACGTCTGCTTGCCGCCGTTGTTGTTGTACTGTCCTCCGCCGCCGCCGCTTCCGTGGTGGTGCCTGGCGTTCTCCTCGCGCACGATCGCGTACGAATACGAATATCGTTGGACGCACGTCGAGTGCATGTGCAGCTTGCGCTCCATGAACAGGCACGGCTTGTTCTCGACGCCCGGCTTGCACGACACCTCGTAGAACCTCTGCTTGTCGGCCCCGTCACTGTAACAATACATAATAAACACGACGTTACAACAACAACAACAACAACAACAACGGTTAAACCTTGACGGACTTTAGTGCCGTATGAACGATATGCAACACCGCCTCTCGGCCGTTTTAACACCCCCACCCCTCCCCCCAAAATCAAATCCTGTCTGCGCGTCTGACGGGCGTTTTAGGGGGAGTTGACTCGAGTTTTTGACATTTAAAAATTTACCGATCGCCCTCCAATACAGCGCACCTGGACGACAAAGAGGGCAATTTCACCCACGTGGGTAATTTTAGACGCCAACATTTTTTTTGTTGTTGAGAAATTACAATTTATGTCACTGATTGTTATCATCGAAAATATTGTATTTATTCTTTTATTTTCATTTAATAATATTAATAATACTATATTATAGTCCACGACGACGTCATGCCGTCACATATATTTACCTCCCTTATTTTACGCCAGGTGTGGTATTGTGGTCGTGTTGAAGGCAACTGCGGTATACATATTATATAGGTTGAGAGCATCTGGTGCATTTAGCTCTAGGTAGTCTGGGGGAATTAGTATAATAAAAATGTAATTTTGAGGGTAACTGTGGGATATGCGATATGCCCGTAATAGAAGGCCACCCGATAGTTTAAAAAACAAACAGTGTTCGCTATAATATTATGTTAACTATTTACCATATATTAACTTGATTGTGTTATTATATATTCATTATAATATAGTTTTTGGATCATTTGTTTTATATTAAATCGAAACGATTGCTCAGGGCCAAGATAAACTGGACGAGTTATACACACACTATATATATCGTCATTTCGTCCAACGAGACATTTAGTCCACCGCTGACTTTTGTCTATCAATACAAATTTTAGTCCTAATATAAACCCACCCTGAAACCCAATTAAAGTAACGATTATATTGTCATAAATATCGGACGGTGGCATAATGATATTACCGAGTAATAATATTGTATTATATTAATTGTGCCGTCGTTTAAGTTCATTCGATCTCAATTAATTACAAATTCAAAAAATGAATACCCAATCTTATCTCCCTATATGGCATAGAAATTTGGGTTTCAAAAAAATCTCAAATACCAATAATAATAATAATACGTATTTTGCGCAAGAGTGTATTCCTATATATTCCGCGTGCCCCTGGACGTATATAAGGATTAAATGAGTAGATGTGGGGATCAGTTCCTCCACATAGGCCTTTTAATTATTTTAATGTGCAGGATACCTAGGTTTAAAAACGTTCCTTCCGTGATCATTTTTTTGAACTGATCCCCCCTCCCCCCTATCCAAAAATTATAAACAGGCCACTGCCCGCGTCCTCCGTATATACTATTCTCTCCACACCTCCATATAATATGTATGTCCGATGATGGGTTGAGACACGCTCCGCAACTATACTATACACGAATCTCCGTGTGTGGTTGGCGAAGTGGCCCAACTTCCATTATGAAAAAGATTTAGAAATCGTCTCGATGGAAACCTGAACCTCTGCGGACGCTCGCAGGATACCAATAATATTATTATCTCCCCGAAAATCATCTCGTCGCCTCGTTAAATATCATAGTCACTGGATCAGTTCCGCCATTGCACGCACGCGGAGCACTGTCAATTCATTTTTTTATTTGACAGATTTTATACATTTTCTTTCCAAAGTAAAAAAAATGTTTGGCCGACCCGTTGGCGCATTATATTGTATTCTGCTGTCAAGTTGTATATTACGATCTGCAGCCTATATATACATAATTATTATTCACGAAGCGTATATTATAAAATATGTGTCGGATCGCATAAACATCCTTTTCGAACCTACCGGATCTTCGAAAACGATTATTATTTTATTACGATACGTCATATTATTATATGTACGCGATCCCCGCAAAAACGTCAAATCTCACAGACCCGACATCGCAATAGTAATGATAATAATTAGTGACGCGGAAAGTCATGTTCCTATATTTTCACGAGGCTGCAATATTTTGACTTTCTTAAATATTCTAATTTACACATCTCAATGGTTATAACCACTAACCACAACCACGTAAGCTGCACCGTGTATGCGTTTTTCGTAAATTGCATATAGCTATCAATACGCGATGACGTGTAATATACTTTTCCTAAGTACGCAAAAACCCGCGGAGAAGTATGCGCTTCATCACCTTTTTTAGTGTAAAGTATTGTATACATACCTAATACATACGGTACGAAAATACAAAGTTTGTGTATGCAGTACGAATTCGGAAAACGTGTATAACTTTTACAAATGCGTTCGAATTGCCAAAAATTGCGTTTAAAACTTACCCCTCCAACGCTTGTCTATATAATATGGCTATATTATATCATAATATAGTTGTATATAATATAGGGGCGATACTAAATGAACAACCACCTGTCACGGTCGATGACAGACAAAACCACAAAACGAATCAGTGAATCGGCGTGCATAATAAATATCGTGTCGGACTCAAAAACAATCGTAATTTTATATTTTTGTAAATAATATTTACCCGCTAGGGAAATGCCCACTTAAGAGAATGCGCGTCAACACGCACTGCAGTCGGTTTCGTTTTCGTCTCTCTGAGGCGTACTCGGGCTACATATGCGGTGACTATTTGAGTTCAGGAGACCGGCCGATATCGCGTTGTTGGTCTTAATATAATATATTACAGTGAATTAATTTATGGTATCAAATTTAAAGTTAATTAAAATGATGTGTGTTAGCTTTTTACCGTATTATTAGATTTTTATGTGATTTAGCACTCGTGTGGAATATTACAATATTTGTAAATGCTCGTTTATCGCAGAAAAATCGCTGCAAACATTTGCCATGTCGCACTTGGATCGGAGAGAAGAACCAAATATTATAGCTCACAAAGACGCAGATAATTATATCCCCTTATAGAACTGACCATAACAATATAGAACCGGAAGGATGACGTTCGAACGCCTTCTATACTATAATCATATATAGATATTATTATTATTATAAACGATTCGTCGTCGGCGTGTGATAAAAAACGATTTTTTAGTTTTTTCTCCGTCCGCGCGCCATGACGCTTGTATATATATAAAGAAAGCCCGAGCGATGGTTCGAAAACGTTTTCGGAAATGCAACGCAATAAAAAAAAAAACCGAAAATTCTAAACGAGATGTCGTTGTCGTCCTCGTTTGTCGTTTGTTTTAGTGTCGGAATTCATATAATAATATACGGGGTGATTCATGTAACGCGCAAGACGCTATCTTTTTTTCAGAAAACACTTGAGTTCTTGAAAATATTTCTTTTACATAATTTTAAGACTTTACTTAACAACATTTTTGGAAAATAATAATATTTTTTATCGTTGTAATTTTTTTTTTAAATTTCTTACGCTTTTGAATGCTCGACATAAATTTTAATTTCATATTCCCAAACAGAATATTATTCGGAGTATTCCAATCTATAAAAATGTTATTGAACCTGCAGTATTTTATTGGCATTTAGTTATATATAAGTATTTAAAGTTTAGACGAGAGGCGAGTGGCTCTCGTATATTTTGTCCATCGCAAAATGTTGGTCCACTCGTCATCTAAACTATAAATATATGTACTTATAACTACTCATAAACTACTCGTCCGAAATTCGATTTTTATTCATCGCAGTACTCCAAAAAATATTTTACTATGGACTTGGGCATGTGGTTACAAAAAAGTCTCAAAAAGTTAAAAATTATATCGATAAAAAAAATTGTAAAAAATATATTTCTTTTAGAAGAGTGTTAAAATGTCTAACGTTTAATGGAAATTGTATATTATATGTAACTAAAATGTTTTCAAAACCGTTTGTATAGAAATAATGAGTGTCTTGCACTCTAACGTTATGCGGATCACCCGGTATACATATTCACTGCCGTCATACAGATCATGATGAACGATTGTGAACGCGTATGTTATCATTATTATTTTATAGGCCGCTCGATCCTCGTCTACTATAATATACAGTTGTCGTATAATTCTACGTCATAATTATAGCAGGTAAACATAATATATAATAATATGCACGTGTAATATAATATATTTTATCATTTATATTATGTGGACTCGCGTGAAAGATAACGAATATCGATAATATTATATGTATATAATTATGCCGCCGCGTCGTATATGCGCGCGTTTAATCGAAAAACCGTAAAAAACGAAATCCAATAAAAACGCGATGTATATAATAATAATAATATGATCGTTACGACGAGAGCGTATTATTCAGCTGTCGTCTACATAATATTATATATGTTTATTAATCGTTTGCGTTTGTTTACGCCGTCGTGCAGCGTACCTATAAAATATATGAATTCGATATCATAATTAATAGAGTCCCTCACGCGAGTGCAATACCTGCAAGTCATGCAGCCTGCAAACGACCAAATGGTATCAGCTATAATATATAGTGCGATATCATTAATACTACAGGGTGATCCAACAGGTGTATGATGCTCTCTCTCTCGTTAACGGACGTATTCAAATTCTGATTTCGGAAACTTCTAAGAATAGATTTCTTTCGATTATTTAGATTTTTTATAGGTACGATTTAAGATGAACGTCCTGACTCGCGATGCAGACTTTTTGTTTTCAATCACACTTTTCCCATGTGAAATAAATTTGAAAATCGAATGTCTTATTTTGTACAATTCTGTGTAGGAATTCGAAAGAGTAGTTTTTGAGTTATTTAAATTGGTGTACTAAAGATAACGTGTTCAAGATAATATTCATGGGTTTGGATGACTTGAACACTTGAGTATAATTATAATATATTTAATATATCGACATTCTATAATTTCTAAAAACCCGAAAACCGACACGAAAGAACACGAAGAAGATAATTTGTAAAAATGTCCTAGTAATAACTAATACGAGTTTAACAAATATACTAGATCCAATATTACGCGGGTTTCATATTTTTTAAGGACTATTATCCTTATAGTATATAGGTACACTACATGTACTTTGAAATAATGTCGAATTTCGTTCAAATTTTGACTTAGAAACATCGACATTTTCAAAAAAATAATCTACATAATAATTTAGAGGCAATAAAAGTCTAATTAGTCTAAATTTATAATAACATAGAATCATTCTCTATGTATATATATGTGTGTTAAAGAATTAAAATTGAGCTACAATACAGACCTCGTGCGATCCGACGACGAATAATATGAAAACAGCTATAATATTATAAAATATAATACATACTGCATATAGGTAAATACTATTTTTTTATTGCACGTTACGCTCACGTAGGTAGAATCAAATATATAATATTATTATATTAGGTATATGTTTACCGATAACTACGACGAGTATAATATACTGTCGAAGTGTCGAACTCTGAGTATATTCTTTTTCATATTATGTACATAACAACAATATATAATATGTCCTTCTCGTAAATTGATTTCATTAATTTTAATTCGTGAACACGGTGAGATTTTGCAAAAATAAAAAAAAATACAATATTATGTTCGCCGGGTTTGTGTGCGTGAATATCGGAAAACATCACGATTAATCGACCAAAACGATTAATGATTATCAAATACGGAGACGATCGAAAAAATAAGTCATTCGCAGACGACGATTCGATGTTTGTTATGCGATAATTGATCGGATTTTAAAGCTGAGCGCCTCCGACACACACACACGCACAATAATATATAATATTATTATAACGCAGTGGTTACAAAAAAAACCACTTCGATCATCACGATTATCATCTCAAAAATGACCATGTTTTTCCCACGCTAAAATCATTTTCTCTACGCTCCACGAGGTCTGATTTATTGGTCGTACGGTTGATTCGTTTTTAATACAAACAAGTTTTATTAGATTATTGTGGTACAAATGGAAAAAAAGAAAGAAAAAAAATCACAACAAAAAGATTATTGTGAACTTTTAGTGTGATAATTTACGAGTGATGTATGTTTCGAATGTATAATACACGCATAGAAAAGCCACTAAACACGGTATAATATGTATATCACAATTTATCATCATATATATATACTAGCTATACAATCTAGTAACATTTCAAACGTAAAAAAACTAATATTTATCGCGCGATGGCGGGAGCCGGTTGTGCGAGTAGGTAACCAGGTAACGCACGGTAATTACATAACCGCGACTGCAATTTTATTATATCATTATAATCTATAGACACATTAAATCACAGCTATAGGTATATTATAATATTCTCGTTGTACCCTGCAGCTCTGCAGCACATATATTATACGATCTGTGGTTGTCTTAAGCCATTTTTCGTACGAAATATTAAATAGGAAATCGCGGTGAATATTGTGATGTTAGGTGTACAATGTACATAATATATATGTGTTTATAATATTATGCTGACGACTGCAGTGACGCCTCCCCCTTCACCGCCCCCATTGCAGCGTATAGTACCTTTTTTTTATCAATAAAACGAATTGAATTCAACTCATTTGATTTACCACCCTAGCCAATAAGAAATAACTAATATGTATTTTATTTTATATTATGATATTTAAATGAGTGTTAATATTATAATAAAAAATTATTTAGTATACCAACATTTCTAAATTGTACCCCCCCCCCTCCCCCAAAGAAAAATTGTTGTGCCATTGGTTGACAACACTATATACATGATGAATACCTATTTAGTTCTGACTAACTTCCGCAAAAAAGAACCTTTAAAACACTTCTCAAAACAATAAATCCGGGACAACAAAAAAATTACCAGTGAGTGTAAGACCTGCGTATACTTATACTAGGACACTAGGTGTCTTATCATGCTTTTTCTTTAATAATGCAACTATTCAAAATCTGATTTTTGGAATTTTTAAATAGGTATACTTAAATGTCGTGATTTTGAATTCTTGGGAGTTTTTGTATCACTTAAGAAGTATCCTGTGGAGATACACACTTCAGCTATCATTTAAATTAGAACACCATTTTCTACTGTAAGTTATTTGTGGCTAATTTTACTGTAAATATTGATGTAGGTATCAAATTCTTGATTCAACCAGTAGTTATTGAGTTATTTTACTTGGTGTACTATAGGTCAACAATCTTGGGTTTGAAAGATATGGAGAATACCAAAGGTAAGCTGAAAATGTTATCTATCAACAAGAAGTTTGTTTCTCCACAGAATACTTCTTAAGTAGTAGAAAAAATCTCAAGAGTTTTAAATAATATGGTCTTTAAGTATATTTAAAAATTCTAGAAACCAGATTTTGAATAATTATCCATTATTGAATGAGAAAAACCGGGTGAACATTCTTGGTGACTCACCCTGTATACATAATATATACTTTACAGTTCGAAATGAATTGCAAATAGAAAATTAAAATATATTATTCTATATTTTTATTGATTGATATAATAAAAATGAACCGAATTTCGTTTATAGTCGGAGTTTACCTTCTGTCCGTATGTATGTGTAACATGTGTGTGTGTGTGTGTGTGTGTACGAGCATATTATAATATAGTGGCGGAGAAATAATAATAAAGATAAACTGAAATAAAACGTTCGTAGGTACATATCCCGAAACCGGTTAAAGCATATAACCGGAAACCGAAAAGCGCCGAATGGTGTCAACGACTGATAGCAATAAAATACATTTGACTTTCGATAACTACTATACAATACTATACAATATCACCGAATAACCTAATGGTCAGCGCTGCTACTCAACAGCGCCGGACGACGATGGGACTTTCAGAAATCCCGGATCGGACGTCGCTTACATGCACTGACCACAGGCGCACACACATTTGTACACGTCAAGTGGACCGTTATGCAAGCCGGTGTGTCGGTAAGTAGTGTTACTAAAAATAATAAAATACCGAATACCGATATTCCGTGTCGTTAACGAGCGCTACGACTATGCGCGACTAATCGTGAATAATTGTGACAAATGAAAATCGAATCGGACACGTGTGGATTTAGATAAATCGTGTTCGCCGTCGTCGTCGTCGTGTGATCATCGGAATCCGTCGACTTCTACCGCGCGGGTTATATAGGTAGGTAGGTGGTATACGATGTGTCGGTATACCAGTCATAGATTATATACAGAGTGATCCTCGAGTTCCTCACCCCCATTTTTTCATCGAATTATGAATTTATTGAAATTCTGATCTTTTTGTAATATTTATAATAAGCTTACTTGAGGGCTATATTTCGAATTATTTAGATGTTTTACACCACTTAAGGAATCCTGTGGCGATACAAAAAAACTAATTTTATCTAACGAAAACCATCCTTTTTTACTATTAAGTTAAATTTCTCAAAACCACTTGTTCTAAATTTAATACAATCAGATTTTTAAGAATAATTCATCTGCTTAATAACTTCTAAAAAAATTGAGCAATTCTCATTTAAAAAAAAAGGACATATCGCCACAAAAGAAAGGACATGTCCATGCCCACTACTCAAATGGAATAAAAAAGCCAAGTGTTTTAATATTCCTCGACTTGGACCATATTCCTCTCAACTTGAGAACTCTAAAAACCAAAATGTGGATAAATATGTATTATTATTAAAGGAAGAAATCGGGTGAACGTGTTTGGTGAATCACCCTGTATATTTGAATTCTGTGGTCGGAGTACCTAATATTGCGCAACAAGAAGATGTAATAAGAGAATGAAATTATTTTTATTATTATTATTATTCTTAACACCGCGGATTCGTTTGTACCGCGGGGTCGGAAATAATGCGTATAAGCTGATACTATCTCGTCATTTTATTAATATGATACTATTCAAACGCATAACCCTGCACCGTACCTATTATCTGCGTGTTGCAGGAACGCCGGAAAAATAATGACAAAATAGTTTCGAGCCATTAAGACGCAGAAAAACCAACCCAGTTTAGATAAACATCAAGACTTTGACGTCTTACCGAAAAAATAGCATTGATGGAAACATCTCGATACTGGTTTCCGATCCGGTTTAATAACCATCGTGTACATATTGTGGAATGATAAACGTTGTGAAACACCGTAATAAATAAGGCTGCGGTGTTTTAATTGCATTTTATTTATTTAAATTGATGTATCATTCGAGTACTAATTTGATTTCATGTCCGACTGCAGTAATTTCAAAAATAAATAAGTCAACCTGCGTAAAGTCTCACTTTTCCGTTTCGACAACGAACGAGCATATAATACGTATAATATATATAGGTACACGCGCAAGAACAATAAATTATATCGATATTATTCATATATATATTATATACACAAAAGGAAAAACGTATTTACATGCGATATATACCATAAATTCATACATTATTATATATATATACGTACTACGTATTCGTATTAATATTATTGTGTACATTCGTGTATAAAATACGTGAATCGAGAAAATATGCGTTTTAGCGTGCGAGCTATATGATGGCCATAAATTATTAATAGTAATAATAATGTTCTATTTGTTTTTAAAATATAATATCGTAATATGCCGTTGGACATTGAGTGAGATCGAGTACGAGCCGGCTGGAACTCGCCGTCATAATTATATTATTATCGGACTCCGGGAAAATCAGTCGTAGAAAATGCAATCGTTCTGCAAGTGCATCGCTGCTGCAGTTTGTGCGCACGCCGCGCGCCAATTATTATTTTAAATTATGTTATTGCGTTCGTCTACCTACGTGATATTATATTATTCTGATGAAAACAAAAATGTTTCAAAATACTAGACGAATGTAATTAACGACACGGCGAGCATAACATATAGGCGCACGTACATAATAAAATATATTACCTACGTTTCGAATATAAATTATAATAACGCTATTGATTTAATTTTTCTCTCCGACCGTTTCGAGAAAGAATCAATATACATAGAATAGTATGAAAAAAAAAAAATCATATTTTATTATTTATTGTATTTTATTCATACGTACGTACGTAAGTATTGTGTAATCTCAATGAAAAATTATTATTTAGTATTTTAAACATTTGACATTGTACTGCGCTGCTGTGACGTGTATACACACATTTATATGTTATTAAATTAATATTATGGCTATAGGTGCTAAGGCGGAAAAATAAAATAATTTATTATTAAAATATGAGAAATATTGCTTACGCGCAAATATTAACATACGCGCTGAAAACATTTTTTTTTTTTTTTTAATAAAATAAAAATGATAGACACTTTTATAATAATATCGTGTAGTAGTATATAGGTATGGTATTCGTGTTTGAACTCCAACTTCCAAGAATACGACTGAGAATATATTATAAATTATAAATACGTTACGTGCTGATAACTGGTTGAGTGTATTATTTGTTTTGTAACTTTCAAATTCGTAACACTCGTTATTATGCACCTATTAATTGATTCACACGGTTTAGAATCAGATATAATATATATTGTTTATTTTTATTTATTCGATTGTCGCCGCTGCAGCGACCCTAAAGTGAAAACGCGCGAGACCTCAATAATTGACAATAATATTATCGACCTGATGTCACGGCAGACGTCGTGTTACCGCGGTAATAGTCTTAAGGTGACTTCAACCGACGCAGGAGATTATGCGTGATTTCGGAGAAAAAAATATTTTAAAATTTATTGTTATTTTTTAATGTGGTGAAGTGAGATTCAACTGATTGTATTATTGATGATGGACAACTGGCAACAAGTGGTAACTGGTTTAACATATATATACATATAAAATGACTCGAGTAAGATTGCGCAGCCTACTGTAGAATTCTACTTTCTGGTAAGTTCATAAAAATAAACCTTCTATATAGAATATTGGTATATTGGTATATTGCTCATAAACATTGTGGTAACCGCAAGATTCGGCCAATCAAGGCGTCAATTTTTTTTTCTTAGAAGATCATAGTTCATAGTCGCCGTTGTATAGACGAGATTTACCGAAAACTATAAAGTGAAGCGAAAAATCAACTTCCAATTCTATTATATTGCTAAATATTTGTGTTGCGAAGAAAATCAAAAAACTTTGGTCTCTCGCTGATGAATTATAACGGTACGGCCGGTGAAACGCCACGTCGTTCTTACACTGCACTACGTAATAAAAATAATTTAAATAATTAGATTTAAAAATAATAACGTTATAGGTACGGGCATTATGCAGTATGTATAATGGCCATACGAATTAAAAACGTTAAAATATTAGCATATTATACTATATTATACAAATCGGGTAATTTATACGTCTCGCGTCGGACGACTGCGCTGCAGTATATTATAATATATAAAATAATGGAAAACCAATAGATCTGATAAAAAGCGATATCTCCTGCACGATGAACTTTCACGCTGACGCTGCAGGATAACATATATAATATAGTCCGCGGTGGCAGTTTGTCGAGTAATAATTATTATATATTTTCTGCATAATATTACTATTTCGCAGTCAATTAAAAAACCGTCCCGGCGGCCTGCGAGCTAAGACGGTTTTCTTCATATTATTATAATATTTGCATTATATATATAGGTACCTACTCACGGTCCCGCGGAGTTGTACGATTAGTATGGTGATTTTATTTCCAATAGAAACCTATATATTATAATACCTCTGTGTACAGGAAACGTACCTATATTTAAAGCGATAAATTATAAATAATAAGGTTATAGGTAGTTTTAATAGTGTCTTAATTGCGGTAGCTGCGCAGATATCGCATAAAATATATCGAATACGACCGAAAACGATACGTATTTTATGTCGCGTGAAACTTCGGTCGTTTCCCGCCGCCAGATTGGTTAAAGTCTCCGACGATTTTTTTTCCGATTTTAACACTTCTGACACTATTTGACGCGGAGAGGAGTGGAGATTAATGGCGATAAACATTTTTAATTTGTTTACTATTATGAACCACCCCTCCTCGAATATTTTTTCATACGTGCCTGCAGGGAGTGGGGACATCACAGCATATTAAAATATATAATATTTATAGGACGAGAATTCAACAGAGATATATTATATGCGACGCAGGAACGACAAACTTGGATATATATAGGTACTTTAATCTAATTATTTGTTTTTATTTTGCAGCAGTTTGCGATAAAAACGGTGTGAATTGACAAATATTGTTGGAGCAATAACGCGTGCCTCCGTAAACATTAAACTGCGCACATTAAATGTATTATTATACTATTAGGATAGAGCAGAACTGCAGTTTTTTTAATCTCAATTATAGATTGTACAGCTGCAGACGATATAAATTATTATATTTTATCGGACAGATTTCTGATACATAAGACCACCCCAAGCGAGTCTCGACCACCCCAAAATTAAATTTTATTATACGATCAGTAGTAGGGTCTGTGCGTTTTGATTTTAATTCAAAGTTCGATCCGAATACGCTATAACTTTTATTGTATTAAAAAGCCAAAAAAAAATATCTTTAAAAAAAACATGTTTAACTCGCCAACAATTTATTAAAATACTTTTGAGAATGTCCATACAGATTGTTTTAAAAATATCGTTAAATAAGAATGTTACAAAAATCGACTTACAATATTTAAATGTTCGTAATTTGGCGTTATGTCGATCGACGCAAGTCGTAAATAAAACAACCTGTCTATATATACTATGTATAGTATATACATGTGAAGTTTTTACTTATAATATAAGATATATATACTAGATATATTATATCTGTCTGAACGTAACAAAAAAATGTGTTTGTCATACCGCAGTGCAGCCGCCACCGCTTTTGCCGGTATACTTACGTGTTTATTACTTACACAATTTTCTTCTTTTCTTTATAGTGGATTAGTTTATCAAATTTGAACCATTCTTATAAAATATACGAAAAATATAAAAATGTCATGTTCAATAATGATGCGCGTAATGAATTTTGTGCTTGCGGAAAGCGATAATAATATATTGTCGTCTTCTTTTGATATAAATTCAGAAAAAATTGTAATTTGCACATTTCAAAATATCCTCTGCTCTATCGTAGGTATGCATATTGATATATATATATATTATAGTATATAACAGGGGTGGCCAAACTGCGGCTCGCGTCATAGACTTATGCGGCTCGCATCTTATCGTAAGATACGAAACGTTTTTACAAACAATTATGTACATAACCTTCACAATTCAATATTGTGTTGCTCTTCCAACCTGCAAACAATAAATTCTCAATTTTTTTCAAGTTCGGAAAATGGCTTAAATTGTTTATTCTTAAGCGTCTTTGAAAGAGTTTAAGCTTATTGTGGAAACTAAAAATGTCTTGTACTAGGTCGTTTATGAATTTATTTTGACCTTGTAGATATGTACCTAGAGACATATTTAATGTTACTAAGTGATGCACAATGTCAGTATACAAAATGACACGTCATGTATCTCTTAACCATCGTGGGTCCGAAAGTTGACCTTTTTTTTTTAATTTCGGCTCTTCCATAATATATATTGATAATATATTGGGCGACCAGCGAGTCTCTTCTCTACCCCGCGGGTATACAATAACCGCCGCGCCGCCCGAAAAGCGTTTACATAACGTACTACGCCGTTATATTATTATATATTGTTGCAGCCCGCAGCCGATGGTCGCAGTCGCGCGGTGCAGCAGTCCGTCCGTATAGTCCGCGGGGCTATATTATTATTGCCTTGAAACGGTCGACGATTTAAGAGCGTCGGCAAAACTCGTCGACGAGACGAAATATATACCGACCGTGTAAGTACACGATAATATAATATACGAAATAACAACACACACACGACGACGACGACGACGACGACGACGATAATAATATGATATAATAATAATTTAATACGATATATTATGTGTTATACCTATATTATATTATACATGCGTTTGCGTACACGTTTTCGAGCACAGCGTGGCGGCGACGACGGTACCTGCGCAGCAGTGTAATAATAATAATAATAATAATAATAGTATTATATTATTTTATACTCGATCAGCGAGCTCGACTGCAGTCGGCCGCGTGCGTATTATTATTATAATATTTGCATACAGTACTGCGGCGGCGGCTGTGCATGTCGCATAATATTATTACATATTATTATTATTATTATTATTGTACGCGTGTCTGGCAGAACAGCGTCCGCGGCGCGACACGTCTGCCGGCGAGGTGGGTCGACGACATCGTGTGATGGGTTATACGCGACGAAACGAGCGTGTCGTCGTACAAATCTCTCGACGTTATGTTATTGCGTATATTATAATACTACCTTTATGCAGCTATGCACCCGACCTAACCCATTCACCCCGTTTCGAGTGTGATGTGTATTATTGTATATGGCGACCATATTATAGTGCAGTATATAGTGTTACTATATTATATATATATATTGTGCCGCAGTATATTGTAAAAAACACGACGGCGGCGGGTACACGCCTCGCCGAGGTATTTATGCTTGGCGCGCGAGGCGAACACGCGTTTGTGCAGATTTTCGTGATTTTTGTAGATCAAAAATAAATTATTACAATATGCGTCTGGACCTGCACTGCGTCCTATATACGCATTTGCGTCTTGTGATGTGCGGAGACTACGGTGCGGATTTCAATGCGAATCGCATTTTTTTTTCTGAATGCATTTGAACGACGCGCCTTCCGAGCACAAAATTCGTTTCATATATTATATCAAAGAATCAAAAAACGAAACTCTCAGTGTGCATTATTTTGCATTTCTAGAACTTTTTTTATTTTTACACCGTTTTCTGACATTTTAAGTGCATTAATTTGAGGTTGACGTCTTTTCTTATTTTCACATATTTTTCATAATGCTATCGGAAAATTTGATAAAATGTATTCTGATTTCGTCCTAAAAGAAAAAAAGTTCTTTACTTTTAAAATGTATTATGGTCTAACAGATTGTACCCGATAAAACGATAAGCTATATTTATAGAAGTCGTAATGTAGGAGTCATTGTCATATATTGCACTGTTTGCACTGTTATGTTTATGTAATGATTAAGGCATTTTTTATTCATTTTTTTTTTTATAAGTGCATTGAATTGTATTTTTTTCATGACATTCGTCTTGTTTTTAGAGCATTTAAATCCACATCGTAATTATTATAATATTATACACTACTGAATACTGATGTGTTTTAATTTATAAGCCATTATTATATCTCGTATTTTTTAGGTTTTTTAAAAAAATTGTCAATGTAAACGTTGTAGATTTTTGTTTTCAATACGATTGTATAGGTCGTACACCACGGCGCATACACCGTGATGGTGTTTTTGATCATTTTTCAAAATTTCAAAAATTTAAATAGAAAACTTTCTTACTTTCAGACGAGTGCAGCTACCTATTAACAGCTAGACGTTTATATATATATACTGTGCGTAGAACGTGAGGTATATAATATGTAGGCCGCATAATAATATAATCGTGGTACATAAAAATTCGAAAACCTGTATCGCTGCCACCGCAACGTGCAATAAGTCTTAATACTCGAGTGTTGTACGCCTAATATGTAATATTATATTATTTTAGGCAATAATTATTTTATTAAATATATATAATCATATATTATGATATTATTATAAGCCTTTTATCTGTAAAATAATAATAATAATAATATTACCGCGATACGTAACCACCTATCTACCTACCTACCTATATAATAATAATAATAATACGATATTAGCTGGCAGCACTTACACGGCACGCGCTTATTAAAATTATATATTTACACGCGTCGTCCGTGCACGTTATTTATGTTTATTTTACTAGCGCATAATATATAGTGTGTGTGTGTGTGTGTGTGAAACATTATCGACTCGACCCCGTCCCCGAGTGAAACCTACTTATACCTAAAATATTATTATTATTATTATTATTATTATTATTATTATTATTATTATTATTATTATTATTGTATTGTGTGTGCGTTTAATACGAGTTTTCCGGTCCGGAAATCGATGAATGACTCTCGGTGTCCCCTGTGATGGGAGGAAAAAAAAGTAAAAACCATAACGAGCCGGGCAGCTGATGACTTTGCGAGCGCGTTATACAAAATATGCTGCCGTACCTTTAAAATATTATAATATCGATGAACCGGAACGACTCTGTGGAGGTAACCGCATACGGCATACGTTCTCGCACGCGCCTTCGTCGATATAGTATTTAATGAAGGTAGGCGGTGTACGTTATTATTGTCTATACTCGCGGGATACAAGTCCAAAGGTGTGTATCGATATAGTTGCTATATAGTCAAAAAGTTTGGGTCGAGTTGGTTATTTTAAACTTTTCAAAACCATATTATACTATATTAATTAGTATATCAGTCATTTTTCAGATTAACTCGATGTGTATACCATATGCGACTAGTTTAATATTATAAGCTGTTGAAATAACTTGACGTTTTTCAATTGATTTAAAATTAATCCATCGAGTTCCAATATCAATTTTAATTGATAATTTTTTGAAATTCATTTTGGTCTTAATGGTTTTATACGCATTAACTATACCGAATTATACACGATAAACATAATTTAATACCTACTTAAGTAATGGTTTAAAACGACTATAATAATGCTTTAAATGTCTGCTATGTGTCATACTAATGTTATATAATATTACGTCGATAGGCACAAAATACTCTTTCCGTGATCTACGTACCTATATAGGTAGTAATTAAAAAAAGTAAATTTACTTTTTTTAAACTGATGATTAAGTTCATATTTTTTTTTTATATCAACTTTAAACTTGACGAGTTAAATGTATTATTTGATGTAACTATACTAATTTTTAACTTGACGGACTCGTGAACATTGATATCGTGTTAGCCTAACTTTGGATAAAAGTATAAAACCGATACCTATATATAGTCTCGGATTAAGACCTTCGGTGCCCCCGTGGTCGACAGCGCACATTTTTGTGCCCCTATTTATTTACAAGGCTCATTTGAAAAAATATTTTTTAATATTTAATTTGTTTTTAAAAGTTGTGTGTATCGCATACAAACTTTTAACATGTTGGCTAAAACCCATCATAATAAGTATTCTACTGTATATATGTATAGGAATAAATATTATAATAATTACACTATATTTTTACTTATCGGATATCAATTCTAATATTAAAAATATGATAGTATAATATGTACAAAAAGTGAAATAACAGAAATTAAATAAAACTCGCGGTGGGTATATAGGATTTATTTTATTTCAAATACGTATAAAATGCAATAGCACATCCGACGGATGAAACCGATTTCGATTAAACGACCGCAGTGCGAGAAGTATACACGGTTTTATGTGAATTACCACACACTCGTATAATAAACTGCTTAATCAAAGTTGAAAAAAAAGACGATATTTAGTGAAAATATTTTAATTCGATATTCTATAATATACGAAAACACCTAAATCCGCGGTCGATTAAGGTTCTGCTAAGTCTACTGCAATGTCTATGCCCTGCAGCCCGTCTGCCCGCCTATAATATAAGCTTAAATTAATGTAAACGACGCGATAGAAGACGCGAGCTCGTCGCGGTTTTCTGTTTTGAAATACCTATTTCGGATTCTTCTCCGTCCGTGTTTTTTAGTTTTGCTCTTCCCGACCGCCGCCGCGTACGTACATAATATTATAATAATATTATCGTTTATAATACATTAGCTGTATTAAAATATACTATTAAAGTATACGAGTATAATAATATAAATAGCATTATAATAATATATATAGTATCGTATTAAAAAACCGCGCGCATTCGCTGCGGCCGAAATCAATTTGTAGATAGAACTAATTACGCGCGCGCGGTATCAACCGCTCGTATACAGGTACTTAAGAGACTCGAGACGGTCGAAACTATAATATATTGATACGACGGGTGGCATAAATTATTATTGTGTTCGGTTTTGTAACAGCCAACAGGTATCTGCTGCTGCAGTGACGATTGATAATCGATTTCGAAGAATATTATATCGTCGTCACGGCCGAGACGATTTATAATAATAATAAAAAAAAAAAACACGAAAAAAAATTTATATTACCCGTAATTTGTTCGACATCGCCGCCGCACTATGTCTATACGATAATAGTAATAATAATATATGTATTTGTAATATTTTTTTGAAGTGTTAACGTCGAATTATATGCTCGCCGAAAACGCCGTCGTTCAACACTGCGATACGCACATAATATATTATTATATATAAGTTATAAAGTCGAGTTTATTATATTATGATATTTTTAGGTATGTAAATCGAGAGCAGCTTTGTACGTATGTATAAACGTTGACGTACATATAATAATAATATATTATATAGTAGTTATACCTATTATTATAGCTGCAGTATTATATATATTTATTTTCGAAAACGTAATATTATAATCGTAAGCCTACTGCCGGAAAAAAAATGGGTAATCATTCATTATTATAATATAATAATAAAATATTAGAACCGAATACAAAATATACCACATGCAATCTATATTAAACGCATAGTATGATAATGATATTATACAACAAAAGTCAAAATGTATGCACGTTTAAAAATAAAATCGAACAACGGTACGTACGTTTTTCTTAATCAGACGTTACCGAAAACAATATAGAAAATTGTAAAAGCACTACAAAGATAATCAGTCATCGTTGGTCAACTATAACAGCTATATAGACTAAAATCATATCAAATATTTATTTAAAAATGAATATGCGTTTTAATCCCAAAGACTGTAAACGAAATATAATAATACGAACAACTGTATATTGAACTAAACTTAAAAAGTACGTAGCCGAAAATATTAATTAAAAGCATAGGAATAAAAATTTACTCAATAAACAATTTATTTATTATTAATAATAATGCGCCATAATCACGTGACATAGATATTCGTGGATTTTACTGTTTACAAAATAAAAACAGAAAATCTACAATAGACGTTTCTCTTAATAAATAATATTATCGAATGCGTAGTATTGCGTATAGTCAAATGATACGTTTATAAACTTTTGTGCTGACTACAAGGTTTGATCACTATAGTCAACGAAATAACTGTAGATAAGGTTTTTAGATGATGTTGTGAATAATCAAATTATTGAGAAACCATCATTATTATTTAATTATTATACGTGTTTAATGAAATGAAACCAATTAATTTTTTTGATTATCTATAACAAAAAGCGAATACTTGATAAAATTGTATCTAAAATTTCAGAAATTATCTACTTTAGAAATCATGCGGAAATTAGAAAATCGAAAAAAATGCTTACTTTATTCTATGACATAAAACGTGTTTTTAAGTTGAACCCATTTTAAATTCTCACAAAAAAGTTAAAACTTTATCGTTTTTATTGAATATAATATACTATACATAATAATATATGAATTATCAAAGAATTAAAGCATTTTTTTTTCATAAAAAATATCGGTAATTACCGATCGTATGAAATTTGTGAAATTTCTGATATAGTTCTAGGTAGTTCGTCTGGATGATGTCCCCTGAAAACAAATTAAGAGTTTTTCTACTAACAATGCATTCGTATATTATTATGTATTATCATTCCAATTATGAATTATTTGTGTGTGCCTTTTTCGAAACATCGCCATTCGTAAAATGTTCGTTTACGGTTCATTCGCTCTGTACGCAAATGAAAATCGTTAATTTTCAAAATCGCATATACAATTCTCTCATAGCAGCGGTATGCACGTGTAGGTAATACCAGCCTCCATTTTATTGTTCTATTTTTGAGTAACACGATTTTGTACCTCACGCAAAGTAAACTGCTTACACGTAAAAGCAAATAGTATATAAAACACACTTTTGTAACTGTTATATCGCATATTATATAATAATATTATAATATTATATGGTGTACACTTAAATAGGGGCTGTATCGCAGTAGTGCAATATAGTAGATGTCAAGGACCCAAGTGATATATATATATATTTCATCATCCTGTACTGTAAATGTTTTTTTTTTTTTTTTACAACTCGACGCAAAACGTTACGTGTGCTCAATAATATCTAATATATGTGTTGCAGGTGACGAGACCAGTGATTCGAGAGTGTCTCGAGAGTTTCTCTTATCTCTGTTTTGCCATCATCGCGCACTCGTATAGTTTAACGAAAGCTCGGCGTACAATACAGAGTGTCCCAGGTCTATTTGACTAATGCAATGACTTTTTTTTCTATTCAATATTTTTTTTTTTTTTTTTTGTAATGATTTGTAGAGCTCTGCGCTATAATTTTTATGTCTTATATTTTATTTTTTACATTATTTTTACAACAAAAATAAATAATTAAAATTTTTTATTTAATATTATTTTTCTAATAATCCAAGATAGCTATTTCATAAATAAGTATATTCAAAAACCATTTTGGCGTTTAAAACTTTTAATTTGGTTAAGTCGTTAATTTTTAAACAATTTTCAAAGTGTGTTGAAATTCAAAATTATTTATTGCTAATCACTATGTTACTGCTGTAAAAGTTATTGCATTAGTCAAATAGGCCTGGGACACCCTGTATATATTTTAATATTTCTCGCGCGCATGTAAATATATTATTACAATATGCCGTGATATAATATATTATACGAGCCCGCAGACGTACCTATCGTATTATTATTATTATTATTATAACATAATAATATTATTGTACAACGACGATTATACCTGAAAAGCTCGACGTACAGCCCGTCTGGGTTACTCCCGCCGTTCGGTTCGATCATTTCCATCTGTGACGGACAACAGTCTTCCTGACCGCCGACGGAGACCAGATATTCTTGGCTCTTGCGACTGGACAGCCAATGGTGGTCGGCTACCTCGTCTTCTATCGACGTGTCTTCTCCGCCCGACCTGAAAAAAAAAACCGCCGTCGGTATTACGACATTTTCATGAAATAATAACGAGCCGGCCGGGATAAAACCGTGTCCGGATGCATATTATCTCGTATATATGACATTGTATACGTACTGCAACAGTCCGCGTGACAATATTGTGTACGACGACGCGGACGCACAAGGCACGACGTTTGTAAGTGTATTATTTATTAATGAAACATAATAATATAACGTACAGCCGGTTCTCGCGTATAATATACCTATATGCGGGACGAATAGTGGTTATCCTCGGGTGAGGATTATATATATATATACGACATACGTATATATACGACGAGGGGGTTACAAAAGTATATAAACGCGTCGGGCATACGGAGCAGAGAGAATAACCGAAAAATTATAACGCAGACAGTTTTTTGAATGACTTTATGCAAATGTCTGACGCGATCACGGTTTAAAAACGCTTTAATGTCTCGTAAAAATCTCGATATTCTCCCGACGTCATGACGTGTATTAGCAGGTACCTGGTAAAATAATATATATATGCATTTTATATTATTTACGTCACCAGTGACTGTGTATATTATATAGTGATATTACTGTATTATAATAATGTGCAGTGAGTATTTCGACCGACGATCGTTTCACGTGGATTACAAAATTTACGCGTATATTATATTATTATATTATTATACCTACAACAACTACTCGTATGAACGTTTTGATTTTGAAGAAAAATACTCGCACGAAATTATATACCTAGTCTACCGACGTATTATTATATACAAGAGGAGCGTATTAGAGGTACCTACCGATATGACGTCCCATACGGGTTATGCAAAGCAGCTTCGTTAAAAGCGGATAAATATATAAAACGGTAATATAATGATAATAATAATAATATTAACCGGTGATTTACGCGACATCATATTATGTAGGTATAGTGTTATCGAGCACGATTTAAGTTATAATATAGAGACCATATATATATAGGTACCTAGTAGCCAAAACGGACGATAATAATTTACGTATAAATAAACAGGTAGGTATCCATTATTATGATCTTTTTTGGTATAAGTATTTGACAGTAATATGTCCCGCGGATACTTAACGACGACTCTTTTTTTTGTTTTTTTTTTTTTTTTACAGATTAAAAATTGATTACCAGTCTTGAGAGTTTTTGTTCAGACTTTTGTTGTTGCTCTGACGATGCGTTTCGTTCAACCAACCCGCGGGTATTGAAGACTCTGAAGCCGAATTTGCAAGCAAAACGCCAATTAATGTGATAAGCACCTGAAATAGAAAATAAAATAGAATCATTAATATTAGCCCGTCGATATTTAAAATATTTGAACGTAAATTCGTGGTATAAACTGTGCGACCACCGCGGTATAGCGGGAATATAGGTATCGCACGTTTCAATAAGATTATAGAGGTTTAACATTTTTAAGATATTTATATACAATAAGTTTCTGCACAGATCATTTGTTTTTATATTTTATAGACTGTTGATACTATTATTATATTGTGTTTGTTCGGTTTAGTTGTTTCCTGACAATTTTTTTCATTAGAAAAATATAAATATTTTAATAATATAATATGGTAAAAAGCGTACAAAAAATAATATTTTACGAGCACGTGAACAGCTCCTCTTAAACTTGTATACAACGAATAAGTTTATAGTCCAGACAATTTTCACATGCGCAGTATAAATGTAACACTAAAATTGTATAAAAATAAGTTATAGCCTATATACTTTGTATGTACTTTGCATCACCTAGAAAAATTATTTTTCCTAACCTCCGTCAACACGGCTTACCGTGTATTTTTAGTTTTTTACCTTGCATATATTATTATCATGCAGATGTAATCCAGAAAAACGGTTCATTACAATCATATATATTATATGGAAACCTTTAAGTTATTATTAACCACATGCCACGAGGCTTAAAAATATTAAACATAAAAAAAAATAGAGCTATCTGCCGCTATCCGAGTACCTGCAGTGTAAACTATCCGATACTATCGGAATAATGAAGTTGTACAGGATTATAATATAATAAATTTTATGACGTTAGCCAATAAAATTCCATATTTATGACTTTTTAACTACATCCTTAGTTTTCTATCACACCTCTATTTCATAAATGTAAACGATTATTTTAAGACTTTATTAAAATATTTATTCAATAAATCAATTATGCGTGTTGTATCGTGAAAACAAAACGAGTTCTTCTTTTGTTTACTTTTGCAGCAAGACACGGGGTAGGTATACTTTAAACGCAAAATAAAAAAATCTTAAATTCTCAGAAAAAAACCCGTAAATCAACAGTCTGTGTAGCAACTAGTTGTCAACCGTCTGCATTAATGGTCACCTAGGTAGTTAACTATTTTGTTGTCTACGATACCACAAACTATTAATTCATGAATAAAATAAAATACGATAATCTTTTCTCTCGGCTGATGATAGACGGCTTTACATATTTAATAGAAATGTATAAAAAATATTAACTGTTATAATATTTCAGTATCGGTTTCTCCCGCCGCCTTCAAAAGAGCTAGGTGCCACGATCTATTCCGACAATATACTAAAAAATATATGTATTAATAACGCGACGACGCTAATTAGTGCGACTATATTATTTCTCTTGAAATTAGCAGATAATATCATGCAAAGTAGTAGTGCTCGTTGAGAGGTCGCCCCCCGTCTTGAATCGTGACCGATGATGATAAATTATCTTTAAAAATAAAATTTTTATTTATAAATTCATATTTTTTGAATTTTTAGATTTATATACTCGCGGTAGGTACTTAAAGACCATATTTTCAAATTCCTTCTTGAGATTTTGTACACTACTCGAGGATTGTCCTGTGGCGATGTTAACTTCTATGTTTCAGACTATAGAAACTCCCCATATTTACTGTAAATTATTTAGTGGAGATTAATTTCTTGAAAGTTTAACCTAGCTAATTCAAAATTCGAACGAGTAGTTTTTCAGTTATTAAAATGTATATATATATAGTATATAAATGATAATATAGCCATTAATAACGGTTTTACAAAAACATAAAATAGATGTAATATCGGATCTAGTATTTATGTGGAACGTTTTCATAAATCATGATCGTCGATGGATTGAAATACATAAATTACTAACATTTTCAAATTACCATAACCCCTTACGAACTTATTATTACCATATGGACCTATTATCCTTAATAGAGGTACACTAAGTTAAATAGCTCAACAACTATTCGTTCGAATTTAGACTTTGATATCTACGGCAAATTTTTCAGGAAAATCATTCGCTAAATAATTTACTGTACAAAAGAGGGGAGGGGTCGTCTTTGAAAAACAAAAAGATCGCAAGAATTTAATAATAATATATTATGCTCCTTAGAAGGTACCTACGTATTATTATATTTAAAAATTCCAAAAATCAGATTACGAATATATAGCTGCATTGTTGAAGAAAAAAGAGGGCGAGCGTGAGCTTGGTAGCATAATCACTCCCCGAAACCATTATTCAACTGCGATTGTATAAAAGCGTAATAAAAATAGATTTAGCGTCGGCTACGTCTCGCACGGTTTTCGTCAAAAACCTATTGCGTTTTAGTCGTTTTTCCGACGTCCGTTCGTATTTTATAAATGCGTATAATAATATATCATATTATATGGTATTAGCGCGTTCACAATGTCCGCCAAACTGCTGCTGCTGCTGCTGCTGCAAAAACCGCACGATATAATATTATTATTATTATGTTTCTATTTGTACAACTGTCGACGTGTGGCGGCAGTCGTTTTATAGAAAACAAAAAAAAAAAAAAATTCATCACAATCGATCGCCGACGTTCGCGCTCGAGCTGCAATACGGCAGGCATATTATATATATTATTATAAATAATAGTAATCTTTTATAATCCCCGTTTCACAATAACCTCCCCTCCGACGGGAAGTATATATTGTCGTCGTGCAATACGCGTATTTATTATTATACATTATATAAAACGTCATCGACACCGCGCTGGCACGAGCTGCAGGACGCGTCAGTGTGCATCCATAATATGTCATTGGCCGGCATATAATATATAATATTTTATATACCTAGGTGTATACTGCGTCAGCGGCGGCGATATTAAATTGCATATTATAGGTAGCGCGGATGAAAAATTACCTATATAGGCGTATTTATAGAAATAAATAATATGCGTGTTGGAATCGAGCCGCCCAAATTATAGTATGTACGTGCAGTGTGTAATAAATTTGATTACGAAAACGCCAAAAACGAAAAAAAAAATAAAAAGGGAAAAAAATCCGGCAGACAGCGAAAGGGCACGGGAAATGGGTATAGAAAATTTCGCGCTTATTCTGATTTACGAGTGGATTTAAAATATTATTATAATCTCTCGTGCCATGATATTATTGTGCCTATACCGCATATACCGGAATAATATATATACCTAATAAATACAATAATATTATATACAGGTAACTGTTATAATCTCCGCGCCACTATTGCAGTCGCGCGTGATAATTCGAGAGCGCCCGTGTGACGGCAGAACATATAATAATATAATATAATATAATATAATATATGTAATATCTCTTCCAAGTTTGTAACAGGCCAACCAAGGTTTTCTTACGCACTCGTATATTATATATTATTATTATTATTATCATTATCATCATTATGTGTATTTAAATTCGAAGGTATACGACTTGCACTTTGCAAACGTTCGTCATAAACCTGGATTTAAAACGCACGAGTAAAAAAAAATAGGCGCGAGCGTATATATAAAGAAAAAAAATAGATATACAGGACGATTCGCCTGCCACGGTCACGCCATTTTTCTCCGACAATATCCAGTTGTACAAAAATTTAGTTTTGGAATTTTCAAGTATACCTTATCTTATACTCGAAGACAATAATATATTTTCAAACTATTGACTCCGTTTTTTGTACTACCAAAGGACGGCCCTGCGGAGATGCGACTTTCTGTTGTGCAGAGGGACAATAATAGGTCCACCATAATAGTGGGTTCGAAAGATGTGGGAGCTATAATGCCGGTTCGAAAATGTTATTAATCTATCAATATTTATAAATTCTAAAAATAGTATCCAACTGCAATACAAATACAAGATACGATATTACATACTATATTTTATATTTTTGTAAAACAATCATTAAGGACTATTTCGTCCTTAGATTAAACATTTTAATAACTAAGAAACTACTCGTTCGAATTGACGGTATCAACATTTTCAATCATATTATCCACTATAAATAATGTACAGCAAAAAAAAAAGGTTCTTATTTGAAAAACAGAATTTTGTATCCCTATACACAAGACTCTGCTCCTTAGGTATATAGTACAACAAATTTCAAGAAATTGAATTATGGTATTTAAGTATTATATTTAAAAATTCTAAAAACCCCGACAAATACATTATTAAAGAAAAAAATGGGAGTCTGTGTGCTCTCCGAATCACTCTGTATACTGTGTAAAGGACCGTCTGAAGTATGTACCTACATATATATATATATATATACCTAAAACGCTTTAAACGACTATATTACATTCGTTGTTGTACTCGCTATATAATAGGTACGTCGTCGTATGTAACGTAATATTATAGATACGTCCGATAATTTTATTATTATGTCTCTTTATTTTTTGAAAAAAAAAAATTATTACTATTATTCTTAAATTTATGTTTAAAATAATAATCGAGTGTATTTTTTTTTCGAATTTCGAAACCTGTTGCATACCTATATACACTACCATTTTTAAATATTATATTCAAATAAATTTTGTACTTATAAAAGTAGAAATTCAATATAATATTATGTATACCTTACAGTGATAATATATTATATGTTTTACATATTATTATTATTATTTTAAAAGCATGCCGTTATACGACTTATGCACCACACGCACTGATTATATTATTATATGTAAAATAATATTATAATCAAAATAATAAACTACTCCATCTCGGCTTCAAAATATATATATTAATCTGATATGGGATCTTTGAAATGTATATCATATGCGTCCTATAAACGTTTTCTACCAGCAGTATATAAAGTTTCACGACATGTTAAAAATGAAAACCCGTCGCGCGGTGTGTAATATTAGTCAATTTTCTTTTTCGCTTAGACTGAATTGAATTTTTTCGAAACCTAACAGTGTGGAGTCGACTTTAAGGCGTACAACCGCGATCAACAGTCGTGGGTTTCAAAAAAAAAGTAACGCATAACCAGCTGGTTTCAACTCAAAATTCGATCAACAATTTATTAGCTGTATAAAATTACAAACTACCGCTAAGATAATTTTATTTATGTCAGGCATATAATATTATATTATGGGTCTTATATTGACAAATTAATGTAATTTAAATGAGAAACCACAAAGTAATATATATAACTTGTAAGTGATCGATAATATCGTTGCCGCTCAATTTGTGTAGGTTAGTAAATTCAGATACAAAATTTGTATAATTTAACGACTTGTCAACTTCACTGTCAACAATGTTACTAAGTGTTTACATCAACACTCATATACTTTATATTATTTTCTATGTGTGCACATAATTTTATATTTGTCGAGGTTAAAATAATATTAACACACTGCAGTGGTAATATACTGTAGCTATATTATATATTGTGTACGATTGGATTTGTTCGTTTAGAGAATTTTTATAAAAAAAAAATGTATAAGTGCGCATTTCGTATATTAATCATTCAATGCAATCACGAAATCCTGTTGAAATGACATCGACCCATTATAGCCATAATATAATATTTATAGAATGGCTGACTCATTCCATAGACACTTGCTAAATAAAATATATAATATGTAAAATCGAAAATCGTTATAAAATGCAAAACTGTCGATTCAACATGTGGTACGACGAAATTCTAATAGTCGTAATTACAATATATAATGATTGATTGTTTAAAAAATATTATATGTTATTATATATTATAATATACTATTGATTGTATAACATTATTTTATTGAATTGAAAAGTATATAATATAGGCTGTCTTATACTTCGAGTTATAAATTTCGGTATTGGTTTTGGGTATAAGTGAAAAATTTAAATAAATATACCATTAATTGAAACCAGAAGTACCATTTTGTACACATCAATAAAAGATAATATATATATATTGTCAAAATTGAATAGTTTAAGTTTTGCCGATAGTATTGCGACGAAAATGATTTATGACGTATACACTCGAATAAGCGGTATTATTTTTTTTATGTATATATATGATGATAATAAAAAAAAAAAACTTTATCAAAAAACTTTTTACTTTGAGTTGTTCAATCTCGATGGACTTTTTCTATTGTCTGTGGTCCTAGACTGCAGCTCCTAGATTGCAGGACTCGACACGACTGTTTGAATAATATATATATATATATATATGTATTATACCGAATAATGGAATACTATACGAATATTTACTGAACAATAAAAGTCGTGTACCGCCTTCGAAATTTATATCGTTTTGAAAGTAAAAACGACGTTTGAAATGTATACAATATAATAATAATAATATTATGTACGATTTTCGTGGGTTTTTCGCGTTTTCTCGGACTCATCGAACTGACACAATAACTATACAAATATATTATTATATATATGTACGGTGCTGCAGTGGAATGAAAACCAGCCCAGACCGCAAATTATGAAGAAAAAAAATAAATCGCGTCATAGATACCTATATAATATGCATGCGCATGCGCACACCGCGTATCTATAATATTACAATATATATTATGGCACAGACGTACAAAATTACGAATTATCGCAATACTTTGCATCATTATAAAATATTATTCGTACGACACAGACGACGATTGAAGTACTCCATGTCTACATACTCATATAGATGGATATATTTTATCACATAATATATAGGTTAGATAAGGCGCGTATTGTATTGGTACCTATATATTATATTATTCAAAAGCGATATCAAATTAATAATAATAATAATAATAATATACGAGAGTACTGCTATATATTATACGATAAATCATGGAAAATAAATAAATAATAATATAATATACGAGAATATAATATTATATCGTTTATGATATATACATTTTGCTCTGATTTGTACGTACTGCGTGTTTAATTTATAAACAATAATTAAGATTTTTAATGCCTTTATATAATATAATATTATACGAGTACTCGCGAAAGCAACTACGCTTGTTTTGTACTTTACGATTGAGGATAGGTCAAGTCTCGTTGTACACTTGTACCTAAATATGTACACATATATTTTGTTTGAACAATAAAAATAAAATAAAATATAAAAATAAATACACGAATAAGTGACTTTTTTTGGGGGGGGGGGCTTGTGCGATGTAATTCGTGTTTTTGAGTTAATAGGCCTATTAGTATATTGTACTAACGTAGCACAAATGCGTATTTTATTTAAATTTAGATAAACTAAAAACGTATTGTTTATGATATTGAAAACGTACATCACGCTGATATATAATAATATATGTTAATTGTTTTTTATTCTTTTCGGTGGTAGACACGCTGCTGCAGTGCCATTACGATAATAAATATCTAAAGCTTTATACAAAAAAAAAAATTGTGGGTAATACGCGCATCCTGGAGGCTGTAATTTAATATATTTAATAAACATAGTTGACGACGTGTTTATTTTTAGAACCTATTTATTCAGTATAATATAACCAACTACTATATATAGGTATACGCGATATCAATCCATAAATTATGCGATTCACGCGTGATTGGCTTGAACACGATTTAAATTATTCGCGTGTTTTTTTCGTAAGTATATAGGTATATTATAATACTATATATACTTATTATAAATAAGCAAAAAATAAACATCATCGATTGAATTGTTTCCAAAACGACCGGGAAACGTGTTTATCCGCCTCTATATTATATTATTATAGAAAAACGTCGTGCGAACAACACTCGCAAAAATAATAATATACAGAGTGATTCGCCGAACGTGCTCTGCACCACAATATTTGTTTCTCTGACATTTTTTTTCAAATTCAAATCCTAATTTATGGAATTTTTAAGTATATAGGTACTTAATAGAATTTGACAACTACTTAATATTAATTGTTTTCAAATGCTTACGTTTTTTATTCACCTAAAATTTTTTAAGGAGTGTCTTGAGGCGAGACATACAAATCTCTTGTTTCAAATGAGAATACAACCATTTTTCATTCTGCTCTTAGACGACTTGAAAATCGTAATTATTATTTCATTACAATTTTTTAATTCGTTAAAACTATTCGAACATAATAAGTAATAATAATAGACTGTGGCGTACACGGGAATGTTTAATGGGGGGCCTAGGTGCAAGGGGTTATAGTTAAAAATAATAATACCTATATTTACATATATAGATGTTACATTTTTATGTGGTGAAAAAAAGTCAAGGGTGGTGGAACATCCCCCGCGTGTAGCGCGCCACTGAGACTAATCATTACATCTAATTTATGTTTTATGTAAAACCGTTAATTAAGGACCATATATAGTTGTACGTATACATCGAGTTTAATACTGTCTATACGGCAGGATCTGCTGGTTCGTCGTACGATTTAGACGAGTGAACAATTAAAAAAAAATTCTTCTGGTTTTAATGATTTAAGGTAAAAAAAAATGGTTGATTATTCTTCTTATTTTTCTTGGAAAAAGAGATCCAAACCGCCGCGGAATACTTTTTAATTAATGGTATAAAAAATTTAAGCGTTCGAAAATACGGTCTGGAAAATCTCGGATTCTGGATAAATTCCAAATATATCATAGGTCAAAACGTGGGTATTAACAGTATACATATATACGTATATGCTTAATGTATCGCCTCTCGCTCTGCAGCTTACATACTATTATTATTATAGTACGCGATCGTATTCGCCACTATCCGATGCAACCACTTGCGGAATCATCGAGTATTATAATAAAGCACATAATATTATATTCTGCAGCCATATACGCGTAGGAACCTAAATCGGCCGCACGAGACGCTTATTCGGATCTTAAATTTTGGCGGGTCATAAACATCGCTGCGGTGGGTACCTACACATTATAGGTACATAGGTATATAACGACAACATCAATATAATGGTATATAATATATATTATTATGGCTACCGACAATCGCGGTGGAATATTATTCGTACGAGACGACGATTCGTGGAGGGGTGGGGGAGGGGGAGTCGGTCCCGACGCAGCTGCGATACAGATCTGTTGTTCTTTGTACAATACAAAATAAACGCGTGTTTTGCGGGGGACACGCGATGCGTATCTCATACACCCGGGAAAATTAATGGGCGCGACAAGACTGGTAATATTAAAATATTTTCATCATCATCGCGACGACCTGCCTGCCAAGCCCTCGGCGAACAATTCTCGTGTCGCGCGTTATGTATATAATATACGTATCTATCCCGACAGACCTCGTGGCTCGTGCAAGTGCCGATAGTTTCGTAGTCCAAGTCACATACAATATAGTATAACCAGACGGCGGCGGCAGCGGCGAGGAGGAGGAGCACCGTTTGTACCGCGGTTCATATTATATTATACTGTTGCGGGTATACCGCGATAGATACTCATATTATGACGTATGTTGCGCCAGCCCGGCCCATTTCGAAATATTGGAAAATGTTTGCACCAATATTTAGCATGATGTAATTAGCATGAATTTGCATGACTAAAATTAGAATTTGCATGATATTGGTTAAACCCAAACTTTGATGAGCTGGGCTGGCGCAACGTTGCGCTATCCCGGCTCAATAGAAAAAATATCGATATCGAATATATAAATATGCCAATATTTATAGCACGCCATTCGCATGAATTTGCACGACTGTCGCCAGAATTCGCACGACATTTTTTTAATGCTAAAAACACACCATCAGAAATTTGAAATTGTCATAAATATATTACTTTAAAATAAATATAATGTTAAAATTGTTCGAACATAATATATATATATATATTGTCGATATTTTATAAAAACAATGAAAGTACAGAGACTTTTTTGAAATTTTATTAATGCACTTTCACTGCATTTATTATACATTTATATTAAAATATCCTGTAGTAAAAAAATCTTCTATATTTTATATATAAAAAAAAAAAAAAATTAAATATAAATTAAATATAATACAGTATTTTGTATAAATGTTTTTAAAACTAGTAAATATGTATACATATATAAATTATTGAAGTACAATCTTTAATAACAGTTTTTTTTATATTGTATAAAATACAAATTCTCAAGGTATACCATTGTTAGCACGTTATTTCAACCCCTCCCAACCGTCTAAACACTGTTTACAGAAACATTGAATATGCAAATAATTAGTACGTAATTAGTATGAATACGTACACAATTTTTTTTTTGATATTTTAAGTTCAAATTTGCACAAAATTAGATATTTAAAATTTTAAACGAAGAATAACTATAATAGTTATTTTGACTTGATTTAAAAATATTATTCGTGGGCACCTAGTTGAAACTTATAAAGTATATTATTACAGCCCGGCTCATCAAATTTTGGGGTTAACCGTTAAACCAATATCATGCAAATTCATGCTAATTACATGCTAAATATTGGTGCAAAAATTTTCCGATATTTCGAAATGGGCCAGGTTGGCGCAACGTACGTCATATTATGATATTGTGATATGTTATATTATATGCAGCACGTCGTCATCGTTTTCCCGATGAGTCGGAAACGTGTACTCGCGGCCCCACGCGAGAGGGTTATTGTCGACGCGGTGGTCGATATTATCCGTCGTCGTATATATTATTGCAACAATATATCATGTTCGTAATGTATAGCCAGCATGTAGTGGCGAAAAGGAAATGTGACAGAAACGAAAATAATAAAACAAAAAATTGTATACGGATTTTTGTTTTTGTTTTTTTTTTTTCAGCCACCTGTTTGTAGAAGAATCCGCGCGGTTCTTGGATGTCGTCCAAAAACAGCAACCGAACATTTACAACACGTGATTCACTCTCTCTATCTCTTTTTCACGCTCTCTCTCTTTAAATCTCCATCTCTTATCCTTATATATATATATATATATATATATATATGTATATGGTGTATAACGAAGGTACACGACTTATTATTTTTATTGTGCATATACTCGCATATTATAATATACGCGTTATATATAGTAAATATTCCGTGTATACCCGACAGCAGCTTCTGACCTGTGCGGTGGAAAAATCGTATAATATATTAAAACTGTGAGTCACACGCGTGCCACTATTATAATTTAATAGGTATACAGGGTGATCAAGGCTTGTGCGCCCCCCGTGTTTGTCTTTAATATACCTAATGAATTCTAAATTCCGATTTTCTAAGTGCATACAAAGGATTAAAATATATTTTCAAAATATTTTTATGCCATTTGAGAAGTGTCCTGTGACAGTACAAACCATTTTTTTTCAGATAAGAACCTCCTTTTCTGTTGTAAAATGTTATGGCGATGTTTTATTTAGAAAATATTGTAATGCATGGTATAAAATAATCAAAAGTCAAGCAAGTCTAATTTCTGACTAGAATCTAGTACTGCGTCCTGCTTGATAATAGTTTTAAAAGCTATTTCTGCGCTAATTAGTTTATTAAAATGTTTTATAATTTGTAAACATTTTCCAAGTATAATAAGTTTAATATACTAGACTGATAATCTTACATCGGTTTATATTTGAAGTAAAACATACAATTTAATAACTCAGGAATTACTCGTTAAAATTTCGATTTAGTTGTTTAATCATCTGATTTACAATTTATACTAAAAAAAGGTGATTTTGATTCGAAAAAACAAAGTTTGTATCACCACATAATACAATTAAACATAGTAAAAAAATGCAAGTATTGAAAATAACTGTCATGAAGAGTACCGACCAAATATTTAAAAGTTCCATTAAAATCAGAATTTGAAAAATTCATTATAAAAGATAAAAAGTTAGATGAGCATGCTTGGAGAGTAGTTTTTAAGTTAATAAACGTATCTTGCTAGACACTCAAACATGGAGCCTCGACATACCGATTTGTACATACAAAAAAGAACCGGACAAGCGACGTGGGACCGTATTCGGCCCGCTTAGGTGTCGATAAACATACTTCGTATTTCGTAATGACGAATAGCTAGACGCTCGATTGCAAAAATAATAATTACCTCCACACCGTCCAAATCGTCGCGCCTCATCAAAACTCCACACCTCCAAGCGTTATTTAAGTCCAATTACCTTCTCTCTGTCATCCCCAACACCAATATATCTTATATATCTCATTCTTATTTATTTATTATTTATTTATATCTAAAATATATATACCTACGAGTATATATTACACACCGCGGGCGAGACCACCGTTTCCACTGGTGGATTTATAAAAGCATAAAATATATGTAATATATTGGAGCTAATATTTATTTATTTTTTTTGCTTGGACAGTTTTTACAAATAATTACAAATATTTTGCAAATAATTATAAAAATATATTAATAGATTAATACTTGGACCTGCTTTGTCCGTCCCTAATACAAAACGTTAAATATCTCAAAAGCCGCTAGTTCAAATTTCGATTTAGACGTATCAAGACGCGTATATCAATACGTTTTCAAAAGGTTGTCTAATCAACCATATTTACAGGAAAACAGCGTTCATATTAATTTGGAAAAAAGAATATAGTTCGTATCGCCACGCTGTCATCACGAGACGCTTCCACAATCCAAGCATATTTTGTAAACGGCCCTCTAGTATATATTTTATTAAAAATAAATCCGAAAATCATAATTCGAACGAAATCGTTGGGAAAGAAATTCGGATCGAGCACCGTGGTCGGTGAATCCCCCTGTGTTTTATACCGCTGACGCACGTGTTTGAATATAATATATACCTACACGCACCATTCGAATTCTCATGTCTGTTGCCGCCAAAGTGCGAAATGCGAATTAATAATGAGCCGCTTATTGCGTACACGGCGTTAATATATTATTTTTAAAGTAGGTAGGTTTGGACAACAGGTGGGCATGGTTATAAGTAGGTACCATCGATTACAATTTGTGTCGATGAAAATTGGCCGAACCTCGAGCGGCACATGACTATACGCGCTCGTGATATTATAATATACCACCGACATAGGCGCGTATATTATATTATTATTATTATTATTAATATATAATATGAAACGCGTTGAGTATATGGTCGAGTAAAAAATTTGGCAATATTCCACGGACGACGGTAGAATATTATAATATTATGCTCTCTTAGAAAACGCACAGTTTAGTAGATTGTCGAACAATTTGCAGACGTACCTAATAATATATATGATATGGGTATAGGTATAATAATGGAGGCACCTCGGTGGGGTGTTTTCCGAGCATCGCGCGCCACTCCTATATCATATCATAATAATATATAGTCCTTAAATATCTATGTAAATAGATAATATATACGCAAACGGTGTTACGTACCTTCCTATATATAGTCCATGCCGACCGAACGGGTTTCGTCCTGCAGCGCAGGAAACGGTTATAATAATAATATATATGGTCATTGTTTAGAGTAGAAAATATTATAACGTTTAAAATATTAACGCACAAAAATAATAAACCAATGCCCAAAACGCCCAAATACGAACTGACAAGACACGTAAAACGCTGTTAGGTACATTTATTTATTAGAATAAACGCCATTATTTTTGATTATAATTTATGGTAGTCGATGTGAAACACTGAAAAATTAAACGTTGACCGCGATCTGTGTTAGCGTTAGTCCAAACACGATATAAATTCAAACTCAAATTATTTTCTTCAAATTTACGTACAATATTTATACCTATATACAATACACACACACACACACACACACACACACACGGGTCACACTGAAATTCCTATAAAGGTAAACACTCGTTTTTTTCGAAAAGTATTAACGTTTGTGAAAATATTTTTGTCGGATATAATAAAATCTTCTGTCCATACAAAACTGTATTATAAATATTATTAATGACCATATCATATTATTATCTTTGATCTGATCTGATCTGTAATGGTGTGAATATACCGACCTGTTATTATAATATGTATTTTTTTATACGTAATATATATGAAATAAGTTCAGAAAGTTTTTTTTCAAAAAATAATTTATTACGGATTCAGTACCTATAAAATATAACACTATATTATAAGTGACAATCTAATTTTCATTTCAAAACGAATGGCCTAAATTAAACTCATTAAAAATCGATAGACATTGACATTTAAAAAAAAGGCACGCACTGTTTATGTAAGCATTGGGACCGCAGGCATCATAATATGTAATAAAGAAGTGTGTGGCGACTTTCAAATCGTTCGCACTCGCACCTTATATTATTTATTTATTTATTTATTTAACGCCATACGGCAATACATTCAAAGATACATTGTAGTGTAAAGTAAATTAATGACAAAATATTATACTCGCACTTACTTTATTAGTTCTTTTAATATATACAGTTAGCAGAAAAATGTTTTATTGATATTTCGAATTTAAAAAAAAAATAAATCTTTTTAGATACGATTTTAGGCGAAACTTACAGTTTGTTATAGTTTAGGGATACGATCGAGGAAAACAATAACTGTTATCTGCAATTGGTAACTTTTGATTAAATATCTACTTACACTATAGTGCTGCGAGGTAGTTATACTATCGAGGTAAGTACTCTACGAAAATAATAGATGTCGAATAATAATAATAATAATATACCCTTGGCCATTGTAGTAAATCATAATAAGCTTTTATGATTTATTACATTACACATTTTAAGTAGGTAGATATAAGTACTAGGTAGGTCATGCGATACCAGTCAAATTTTTCATGTTTTTTTTTTTTTATTTGCTTGTTGTTTATATATAGAAATGGTAATAATGTATAAAAAAATAGTTATGAAATACATATTTTATTTTACCATTTAAAACGAAAAATGTTCAACCGTTATAACCAATAATCCAATTATCTGGCCGTGAAATGATCGGGCGGGATACTTTTCGGCCAAAATGAACCTTTCCCTTTTCGGCCATTCCGAAATGACCGTTTTTGGCCAGTACACTATTTTGGTCACCAATGACACCAATGAAATATTCTTTTCACGTTTTTTTCTGTTAAACTACCAATTTATATGATAAATTAAGTAAAAATTATGAAAAATAAAAGTTACATTATATTATCAATTTACACAATATATATAAAATTATAGAGATACTTATTTCATTTTTATTTAAAATAAAAATAAAAATATTATGGAAAATCCAGCATCTATAGGCTAACGGTAGATAAAACGAATAGCTACTAACTAGGATGAATATACAATATCTTTCATTGTTATCTTCGTTCGTCGTCAAGATAAAAACCAAATCAATAATATTACGAACTATGAACTATATGAACTATAACACGTATAGAATTTATTAAACGTATGTGTTATAACTATAAAAAAATTAAAAATCCACATAATTTTATATTTATTGTGTAAATTAATAAAATAATATAACTTTTATTTTTTATACTTTTTAACTTAATTCAATATATTATAAATTAATAATTGACAATTGTTATTATTATTTTATACAGTCCATTCAAAAAAGTAGTTTTTTGGTAGTTTAACAAAAATGAAACGTGAAAAGAATATTTCATTGGTGATCAAAATAGTGTACTGGCCGAAAACGATAATTTCAGAATGGCCGAAAAGGGAAAGGATCATTTTGCCCGAAAACGGTGCCGCCCAAATGATCTCTTGAGGGAAACAACACTAACCAGACGGCGCACTAACTTTTTCAAGAACACTGACATTCACTCCAGATTACATCCACTAAAACCTATATAATATACCTACGTATTTAATATTCGGTCGATTCCAAATAATAATAATTACTCTGATAGTCTGATCAACACATTAATCGGTACCGCTTTTGGAGAGCGAAGAAATTAATATTGATTAATATCGCCGCCGTGTAATATAGCAACGAGCTCCTAAATCAATCATAGGTCGATTAATATAATATAATATAATATTATATCATTGTCTAGACGTCGAAGCGTTTTCTCTACGCGTTATTATAATAATTGTTTGACTATAATATTAATATATAGGCTGCTCTATACGTCCTATATTATTTGTATACGGACTTATCGCTAGAGCTCGAAACGACGAGATGCATTCGAGATCGCCGACGCTATAAAAACACATCGAATTGTTTTGATTTAATAACGAACGGAAATTAAACTTACCGCAATTAAGCTTTGTAACCGGTCAATTAGCATAGTCTTCGCGATGCCTTTGGCTGAATCGACGGTGTCCTTCGCAGCGTAAAATCTACGAAGGCCCGTCTCCCGCCACTGACAGCCCCATGGCGGCACCTGCAACAGTTTTATTTTTCAATTAAGTACGAAACAATTATTATTATCTATCACGGTTCGGTATCGACAGGTTTTGTTCGTTTTTTTTTTTTTACAATTTATTAACACTCGTATAATATATATTACGATAAAGGGCTGGTGGGGTGTGGGGAGGGGCGACGGGGTACGAGAGGAAATTATAGCGAACGTTTTTCATTTGCATTTTAACTATACATATATGATATATATATATATATATAGGTAATAGGACTTGGTGTATTTATATATACATACGAATCGTAACAGTGAAAGGTTGAGGCGGCGGCGCACTGTCTTATAATATACATTTTATAATAACAACAATTAAAAAACGAAACGAAACGAAACGAAAAACAAACACTATTGTTCGTTATCGAAAGTATCGGACGATGAGTCTTATTATTACCGTCGCGAGCCGTTTTCGTCCCTAATTATACAATTGCAGGAATTCCGAACGAGCAATTAAAATGTGTTTTTAAAAAACGTGGCTCATCGGTGCATACGGGATTAGTCTTAATAATATGCATTCGAACCTAAATCAATCCACACACGGTGTATATAGTCACTATATAATAAATTTGAATATTTGAATAATACGACTGCGCTGCAGCCTGTGATACCCACGTCCTTTAATTTATTATAACCCGCACCGGCGATGTAGGTAATTTAAACTGTATTATAATCGTATACATAGGTACCTGTGTATATATTGTTAATGAAGAACATTACCGACTTCGGTGAATATATATACCAGCCGATATATATATATATATATATATATTATAATATTAGATTCTATATACGCGAGTATACCTAAATTTTAGAAAAGAATTATTAACCATGCCTACATAACTAATGAAATACGTTTTTTGATCTACAGAGGCTGGATTTCTTTTTGTAAACCGTTTCGCTGCGATATTACAATAATGTGTCTAATTAATCAAGTCCTACATGCGCGGGATCGTGGTGAAATATACGGTTATGTAAATATTGCCATTCGTTTTATGTAAAACAGTTATAACAAAATTTGAGAAAAAGATTATAAGAAGGTTATAATATTCGTATAATATGTAGTAACATATTTTACTATTAATCAACTGCACACACACACATATATGTATATATATATTTAGAGTTATCGGTTTGATTAGCATTTATTTTTTCACCGTGTTGAATTTAAAGTATTCGTTCAAGGTGCAAAACTACCTAAAATCGTATTCGATATAAATGTTGTAAATCTTAACATACAATCGAAAGTACACGATCTATAGAACTCGCCAAAATAAATTTAAAAGACGTCGCTCAGAACTATAAATAAAACCAGCTCAACCGTACGAATAAGTGGCACTTCAATAATACGAAGTCGTACTCTGAAAATCTCGCATTGTCTTATCTGTGAGAAATAACCGCAATAAAATCATAAAACCGCAAGTCGGGCAGTGGTTAAACGATCAAAAAAAAAAAAAAAAATACGATTGAAACCACGTAAAAATATGAGGAAACAATATCCACAATGTTTATTATCTCGTCTAGCCAATTGTGTATTGTATAATAATAATAATAAAATATATATACTATATTAGAAACACGACGATACTCTTTTAAAATCGATTTTCTTCGCCGTCCCGCATCGGGAGACATAAAGTACGACTTTCGCGATGACCAAATCATATAACTCCGCGAGAGATTTTCTAACATAACATCATCATACTATAATGATAATATAATATTTCATATACATACAAGCGATACACCTAAAAGTACGTTATTACTTATTGCCGGAATATATATTATAATATCGTATACCAACGAGAATGAATAATACATAATATTTTCCTATTGAGAATATTTATATATCACAAGTTGATTCATTGGTCGGTTGGTTATAAACCTATTTATATTTAACAACAATAATAATAATAATAATAATAATAATATAATATAATCGAACACGATGGCGTACGAATAGGCTACCTGCTATAATATATTTTATAACTAATGGCCGTACAAATTATGTGTTTTTCGAACAGCTCGTATTATATGGGTGCACACAATAATGTAACAGCAGACTACGACGTGAGGCGACGTAACGTTTTTTTATGCATTAGAATTTAAAATAAATTTTTTCAAATATTTTATTGTGTCGAAATCGCGCGCGTTCCCGTAGTAATAATAATAATATGTCATTCGTCTTATATAATATAATATTATATTATTTTACCGCGAGAAAAAAAAAAAAAAAACCACGTCCGTTATTTTTAATTGTCGTTTTGGGCGAACGGACGGCGGAACATCGGTGGTGAATAATAATAATAATAATTTATAATATTATATAATACTCGGAGTACGCAGCTCGGTCTCCGCCGTTATCAAACGACCCGTATAAATCGACCGAACACGATAGGAATGCCACACACAACGCCGCGATGCCGTTTGCCGCGTATATATTATAATTTTTATTTCGATTTTATCGTTTTTTTTTTTTTTTTTTTTCCTGTAGCCAAAAACACGTATACCTAATACTCTACCTCGCATTATAATATTATAATAATATAATAAGAAGAAAAGGATTTAATTAAATCAGCACCAAAATAATTGGAGTTGCAGTCTTATGCAGCGATACTGCAGCAGCAGTGCATACGGTACAGCTGCAATAGTAGCAGTAGTAGTAAGTAGTAGGTTGGTAGGTAGGTAGGTAGGTAGGTAGGTAGGTAGGTAATAAAAAAGAAATACAATTATTAGTTAAATACAATAATAATAATATGTCGTTTTTTTTTTTTTTTAGTTTACACGAATTGTACAAGTCAATTATATTGCGTTTATATAAGAAATTTACATTTTTTCAAAAGCGGTTATACGTGGAAAATATGAATACAACATATTATTATACCTCTATGTAAGTGAAAGAAAAACATATATGTAATGTAAAATAAGCAGACTACCATACATATCTGATGCGCGTGTTATCTCGCTGATCGATTGTGATGCAAACCAGTTTTTTTTATGTATACGCACTTATACTGCGCGTATCCGTAAATCGGAAACATGAATGGAAGTGTATATACGTTTATATGAACCTATATAGCATAATATAATAATATGTAATGTACTAATAACGCAGAGATAAAAATAAATAAAACAGTATATTATAGGTATATAGGTATTTACAGGTACATATATTATAAACTGTGCAAGATGGGTGCGTATATTACTAAATTATGCACATGGTAATATGTATATAATGCAGAAATGTACACAAAAAAAAAACATGAAAATAAGTCATTACGAGTACCGTCCTTAATCATCCTGCTTGTATGACATGGTTACCGTCCATCGTGTAATAACCGTACACCTATATATTATATAAGACCACTGACCAACTCTCACGTATACATATGGTTACGAGGCTTGGACGACGACCAAACGGACAGAGAGAAGCTCGAGAACAAGATTTGGAGGAAACTATATTATATGATGTAAGCCCATCGCATCAACCGGCGAAGGAGATCGAACAATGTGCGATATGATGGAACTATAGCACCAAAGGATTTCAGACCACACAATAGGAGAAAACGAAACAGTTAAGGCGGCGATGGTGGAATGAACATACCTGAAGGAAGTATAGACCTAGTGGAAGACCAAAGAAACGGCGAATTGACATGGCAGAAGAACACACTTGGAAAGTCTCGGAGTTGATAGAGACAGTCGAAGTGCAGCGTGTAGTAACGGCGGCGAGAATTCTTTGAATGCAATCGTGCCAGTAGAGAAAGAAGATGACGACATGATAAAAGAAGAAGATATATGATAATACGCAGACGAACTCGGTTAACTCGAACTTTTTTAACTACGAATCGTCAATACCTCGAACTTTTTCCCCGGACCCTAGATTTACCCATTTATTTAACTCGAATTCTTGGATATAACTCGAACTTTTTGGCCGGTCCCTTCGACTTTGAATTAACCAAATCCGACTGTATATTTTATCATAATATCGCCGCAGTGATCAGCGCGGTTCTAAGACATACACTAACTGTGGTAATAGGACTGTTTAATTGTGGTCCACGACACTCTTGCCGGGGGGCAGTGGCGTATTTAGGAATTGTTTATAAGGGAAGGGATAAGGCATTTAACGATGTGCGCACAAGTAGGGGGCTCCCATTTAAGATCTCGATATTTTCTCACTATGTATTGTAAGTAAACGATTAAACCTATATAACTTTAAATGTATATAAAAAAGTGATGTCCCCATATGTATCTTTAATCGTTTTCAACTACTATTAAATCAACTTATGAGGAACCTAGTAAATTTAAATGTTCAAGATTTTTTAACCATTACAAAAACAGTTCAATCGATATATTTTATAGAAAAAACATTTTAAAAAATCGAAAATTTCTTACGTCTACAATCAGTTTTGAAAGAGACAAAATATTTTTAAAATGCTCTGGTGCATATATGTATATGAAATGATAGTTTCAACATTTGATGACAATTTCAAGGTTAATTTTCAAATCTTAGGTCTAATCAGCAATTTCTTTTAATTTTCACTAAAAAATACATTCCAGGGGAGATGTATCCCCCCTCCTCCCCTCATCACGTAAACACGCCGCTAGCCGGGTGTCTACGGCGCTATCAGTCTTTCCGCGGTCACGGACGATTGCAGCGGTTACGATAACACGAGACATTATTTTATAAAAACAAAAAAACCAAAGGTTATTCGAAAGAAAATGTGTACCTTAGGGATAGGAGTCCGTGGTTTGAAAAACTCTTTCGTCGGAGGTCCGCGTATACTTCGAACGTTTAAGAACCATAGACGATCATATTATATCATTCAAATTGTATACGGCTGTAGTGCACCGGATAGTTACTACTTATAACAACTACGATAAGCACTTTACCGGTAGCGGCGTGTATACTGTATATTATACAGTATTTTGAGCGACGAAAGTTACTATTGTTTGAGCGTTTATTTAATTTTTGCGATTATTCTTACGGCCGAAAAGCATTCATAATTACCATTATTATTGAATGACGTATATTATAATAATACGCCGGAAGACGTTAATATTATATTATGTTAGGTCCGTATGTACCGCGTGAGAATCAAACAAGACTATTTCGATATTATTAATGGACAGAAACGTAGTAAAGAAGCGTCCACTTGAAACGCGGTGTGCCTAGGCACTCAGCTATGCGTAGTATTAAAAATACTATAAATCAGAGTCGGTCGCACTACATATAATATTAATATTATAATCAGTGAATAATCAAGTGTTGCGGCGTGAAAATGAGAATGATTCGTCGACTGTGATTATACCGCTACATCACGCGTACCTGGTGCGAGGTATAAGAATATTACGCGTGTCGTATTATTATTATTATTATTATTATTATTATTATACAGGTGTGGTTGTCAAATTGAATACCTACATAAATATCGACGAACAAATATCGAGACTAAAAAAGGCAAAAATAGAACTATATTAATATAATAGTCGGTATAATCGCTGCAAGACTCGTAATCGGATCGAATCGGCACATAAAAATCCGAACGGGTAGGGCTGCAAGGATAGAAGAAAAAACATTCGAAACCGATCACAAAATCTAATATTATTATGTTTTATCGTCAACGCGCATAATACGACTACTGCCGAGGCAGCTGTTATAGTATAGGTACTACTATTATAGGTACAGACTACAGTAATAAAATGCTATGCAAATATTTTAAACATATATATAATACATTTTCATGCATTTATTTTTTTTATCGATTTATTTGGCACCGATGTTAGGTCAGGTTATATTATATTATATTTTATGTATATAAAAAAAAAATGAGTTTTATATTCTTACACGTTGTTCGTATACGTTATGGGTACATACTATTATGAGTACATGCAATTATTATAATATTTACAACTAGCTGCGAGCACTCATGTTTGCCGGCTACTGATACGTAAAATATAATATATTGTTCACCGTCCATAAAGTTATACATCGTAGGTAGGTACTCTATATTATATTATGTTATAATAAATTTATATTTAATGATTGTGTTCGACAATCTTTCGCACGATAAAAAATAAACAGTGAACAGTATATGTGCGGACGGTTATTATTTTTTTCGATTTAGATATTTTTAGTAGGACGTCTCGAGTTTGAATGTATATACATAAACGATAACGGATAAATAATAGATTTATAGTAGGTGTGTATATAGAGTGATTCAGCGCCATTTTTTCTTTTTATAGTGAATTTATTCGAATTCTGATTTTTTGAATTTTGCAATACAATATTAAAGAACACATTTTTAAATTCTCGAGACTTTTATGCGAAAGGAATAGGACACTCCTTATATAGTCTTGTGCGCGATACAAACTTCTGTTTATCAAATAAGATTCCCTTTTTTTATTGTAAATTATCAAGTGGATAGTTTTTTTGAAAAATGTGATGTACCTGATTTAAAATTATGGTACTATTTAAGTCCTTAAAAATAAACTTACAAAAATATAAAATAGATGTAATAAATAATAATGTATCTTTAGGTGTATAGCTGATCGCCTGAAGTAAACTTTGATTTTTTTTTTGCATGGCTTAATAAATTGGGACTATCACTCAAACTCTACAAGTGTCAGATTTTTTATACCTCTGCTAAGATCAATAATCTCCTGTAGTGTTTTCCTATCGCTTTGGTACTAGTAACTGATTTTGACACTGACCTTGGCTTCAAATTTAGCCATAGGCCACATCCTAGTCCACACGTAGAATACGTTTTCTTATAGGGCATTCGAAACACTAGATTTTGACTTTTGTTATGAGGTTTTCTGAAGTCTTTCACAGCCCAGTACTTAAATATTGTTGTGTCGTCCGGCTGGTTACGATTCGATGGAGCTACAGAGCGAGTCCTGCTTAAGTTTTTGCGTTTTTCCAATAATTGAGTGCTAAAAATTACTATTGTCCGCCACATGACTACTTCGGTAGCTGTTATACGTACTAGGCCGATCGTCTTTATCTCAACCCGATCCAATCGCACGTTTCTACATCCCACTAATAATTACTCGGCAGACGAGCCAAGAGCCCGTTAAACGCCAAACCCGAATTTAACTTTTTAATGATAATAATTTTGTATGGTTTTTTGATATTGTACTTACATTATTATGTTTAGTCAAATGTAAATATAAATTGTACGTATCTGTAGGAAAAGCCTAAAATATATAAAATAAATACATTTAGAATTTAGTATTTACTGTACTCGGACCGTGTTTACATACCTATTATAAATATTGATCGCTAAAATTAACAAATTACTTTTATACATAGCCCCGCATATCTTCCAAACCCATTCATAATATGGACCTTAATACACAGCAATGTAAAATAACTCAAAAACTATACTCGTTCGAATTTTGATTTTGATACGTCAAAATGTTTAGAAAAATGATCGGCAAAGTAATTTAAGTAGAAAAGTGAGAGTTCTGATTTGAAAAACAGAAGTTAGTATCTCCACAGCACACTCCTACCTAAGTAGTTTAAAAAAAAAAAATCAACAATTTTTAAGTATAATCTTTAAATATATTTAAAAATTCCAATTATATTAGATTTTAACAACACGTCATTATTAATGAAGAAAACAATGTGGGTGAGAATACTCGGTGAATCATGCTGTATAATAATAAAATATTAGGTATGGTATACTGAAACTCTTCTGGGCCCTTATTGTTTGGTCAGGAATAAAATGTAAATAAAAGTATACCCATGAAATAATTCGACTTAAATTCATAATATATAGATATACGTTCGTGCGTATACGGTTTGGAAAGTATCGTCTCACCGTGGCCTATCGCTGTACAATATTTGGTATTTGGTATTGTTCACAATTTTTATTTTTTTTTTTGTCTAATCCCTAAACAAGTATTTTTTGACACTGCAATGCTCGTACAATCGTATTATTAGCTGCACTGCAGGACGCGGCGGGTGTCATACGGTTTTAATACTTATCGGGCGATTATTACGTTGCATTACTCCTCCCGCGGCGTGTAATATTTTATTAAGTTTTCCCGAATACTAATAATAATAATAATAATAATAATATAACCGATCGAAATCCGATTTCGTAATACCCGAACCCGCGACGATGCGACGAGAACGAGTTTGTCCGCGCGGTCAGACGAAACCAACACATCATATTATTATTATAATGTACAACGACTCTGCAGCAGCTATTATACAGGCTAACCCACATTATTGTATATATAGGTACGTGCAGTATACTATGGGCACATTAAAATATAAAATAATAATATTATAGGTACCTGCGATATATTTTACGCGTATTCTCTATATTATGCTGCAGCAGAGTTGCCGCGTCCATAAATTATTATCGTACGCGGTATTATCGTCCGAAGTATCTCTCGCACACGTATAGGTATAATATAATATACGTCTTAAATATAATAACATAATATACCTATTATAATGTTATGCGCCGGGTAATAGCGGTATACACGTTCGCGTGTATTATATTATAATATAGAGTGCGCGTGTCCGCCGTCATCCCATCCGCCGCCGCCGCCGACCATTAGCTCGAATTACGCTTATATCAATATATTATTATTATTATTATAATATTATTACCAGTGCGATTCGATTCGTTCGAGTAATAATAAAATATAAATCGCTATATCATAAACATCGAACACACATAAACTGCAGTCGTTATATGAGACGAGCACACGCGCACACACACGCTCCTCGTTCGTATATTATAATGTTATAGCAGCCAGCCCTCCGGAGCACGACGTAATTATAAATCGCGTTGACATAAAAAAAAAAAGATAAAAAAAAAATAGCAGAATTTCGTCAGCGCTCGTAAAGTGCTTCGAATTCAGACCTCACCGGCCGGCGGTAGCTGGTAACGTCATCGCGGAGAAGAAATTTCGCCGTAACGCCCAAGACGACTATTGCTATTATAATAATATAATATGCTCTCATAATAATATATATATAATACTATCTGTCGTGCCAAATATTTGTTTATTTTATAAATGTATTCGTGAAAAAACGCATATTGTGCAATATTTCCGCTAGGTAATTGTAAGAATTCGTAACAGTAACGCATTATAATATGGTATGTATAATGTACCAATGGCAAATACGTGTAAAAATATTTCCGAAAACTAAATTGTGTGAGCCACCGCCCTTCAGCGTTATTTATAATATAAGGGTTGATAAAATACTCTATAAACACCCACCTGTTCTCGAAGGATCTAGATTACGTCTTATCTTTAGCCGTTATTGATATAATAACATATTTTATATATTATAATATAATTTTATTGGCTCGGTATAGTTTTTGAGTCTCTGGCTATCAGACATAGACAAACATCCATTTTTATATAATAATATTATACACAATAGCTGCGAGTTAGACCATATATTATTATTGTAGCTCATATTTTTTGTTTTTCTTGTCTTCTATTTATATTATGTATACTTTTAAATAGACAGAATAAGTTATATTATTTTACTTATACTATTATTATTATTATTAAAATACCATAATATGTAATACCTTATAACTTATAAATTGTATATTTGCCACAATATTATGTAAATTGAATAAAATTATATACCTACCCACTCGCGTCCCATATACGAACTCCCTGATCAGAAGATGTGTATAAAAAATTTAAATATAATATTATGTCATACCGATTTATTATAATATAATTAACTAACTACCTAAATATTATAAATTATACTGCGAGTGTGGACAACAATAACCTAATCATTCGGGGAATACCGGGACGGTCATAACTCATTACTGCAGTATACAGGGTGTCCCAGGTCTATTTAACTAATGCAATAACTTTTTTTCTATTCAATACTTTTAAGTTTTTTTTTTTTTGTAATGATTTGTAGAGCTCTGCGCTATAATTTGTATATCTTATATTTTATTTTATTTTTTTACAACAAAAATAAATAATTTAAATTTTGTATTTAATATTTTTCTAATCACTATTGCTGCTGTAAAAGTTATTGCATTAGTCAAATACACCTGGGACACCCTGTATAGGTCGTTCACACGTACGCAGATATTTTTTACGTTTTTTAATATTATTTTTGGCGATCCAATTTAAGTTTTCTAAGACGTGCACTCATTACACATTAAAACCTTCCCCGAGACTTGGCCAATCCATTGTTAAAACATTTACTCAAATCCAGTATGATGAGTACTTTTCAAGATATACGCGCGTACATACAAAAAAGGACTTATATTTTATAATATTACGCACACATACTCGGCCTGAATAAATAATCGCGTGTTATCACGAATTCAATAGCGACGATGCCATCATAAGCGTATAATTGGAGGCAAAGGGGAAAGGATATGCTAAACAGCCTTTAAAAAAAAATATTGTTTCTAGTGCTTATTTTTATAACACATTTTAAGGTTTCTAAACGAGCATGTCGAGCTCTGCATTATTCTATACTCTATTTGGGTTTTTTGTCCTTACGATTTAGGTAACCTTTTAGTTATTAGATATACTGTTCAACAGTCTAAAGTTTATTTTGATGATATTTTTTTTTAATTCCCCGCCATGTATCGTTAAACCAGTTTTGGATACATATATATATTACAACGCGGTGCGTATTGAAATCGTCGTAATTTGTCGAGTATTTCATTTCCCACGTGCCGTACGAATATAAGTTTTAATTTTCAATTAAGTTTTCCGCAGATTCGTAATAGACCAAATGTACCTATATGGACGTCTGCCTATTGAGTGGTCGTTTTTAGAGACCACAATATACATAATTTTATCGGTCGAATTTGCATATAATCGAAAACACGCGTTTTCAGTGACAGCTATAGCTCGCACTATAACATTATGTATATTATATTTTAAATATAAATGAGTCTCGCACATCCACTGATTCCACTGCCTATATACATAATATATAATATGTTGTCCTATATATACTTATATAGTTTATTCGATATTTTCATTACGTGGCCCCGCCGCCGCCGTTTGGTTCCATTTACCAAAAGTGTTCACGTCGTGAAATTGTCATCGTCGTCCACTTAACGAAATACCTACTTAAAAATATGGAATACGTTTAAAATTGATGGCTGTTGTCGATGACTGTAATATTATTATGTTATTGTTTCTACTTATTTTGATAATAATATTATACATATTATAAAAAAAAAAAATAGTAACGACTCTACTCTAACATAATACTATCATCCACGCATATGAATAATTATAACAATAAAAAAATAATATTTATTGCGTCATTCTTATACCCGAATGAATTCGAAATGTATGCGTACGTGGAGTATGACAAGAGACAAGCGAGTGTTGAAATAATAATAATGACCATTCATAGGCTTATGGTATACTGAATTCGATTCCTTTATAGTTCGTTAAAATATATAACTCCCATCCACTTCACGAAAAGTCGATAATATATATTAATTAATGTGTTTTTATATTTTATGTTTTCGTTAAAATATGCTGTCCATGTAATTTTACCATAGCGATTTCCACGAAAACATCGAATACCCACCACACATCTGCAATAATATAGTCGGTGTGATATTATTTTATAAAAAAAATATTAAAATTAAAATAAACATAATTTGTTTTGTATATTATATATAGTAGTATAATATTGTGCGTAGGTATACTATTATTATCTATACTTGTGCAATTTTACATCAACAAAAATCAATAGCTAATATATTTCGCATAAAAATCATTGAACCGTACACGGTTTTGGCATTGAAATTCAACTAAATAATTTGATAAATAATACATAATAATATGTATATACAGATGACAGACAATAGCGAAAAAATCTTAAACGGTTTCGTTGTCTTATCTGACAGCAAAATGAAATGCTTTATGATAATATTATTGTGTCGATTTATTCGTATTATATTGACAAGCCAAAATAATATCGATTTAATCAGATTGAATATATATCATCAGCGATTGGCTGCAGTCGATACAATATTTCGTTTTGGACATATACATATACAGTGTGTCCCAGGTCTATTTGACTAATGCAATAACCTTTTTTTCGATTCAATATTTTAAAGTTTTTTTTTTTTTTTGTAATGATTTGTAGAGCTCTGCGCTATAATTTGTATATCTTATATTTTATTTTATTTTTTTACAACAAAAATAAATAACTTAAATTTTGTGCTTAATATTTTTCTAATAATCCAAGATAGCTATTTCATAAAAAAAAGTATTTAAAAACCATTTTGGCGTTTAAAACTTTTAATTTGGTTAAGTCGTTAATTTTTAAACAATTTTCAAAGTGTGTTAAAATTCAATATTATTTCTTGCTAATCACTATGTTACCTACTGCTGTAAAAGTTATTGCATTAGTCAAATAGGCCTGGGACACCCTGTATATATTATAATATGGTTATTTTGTCTGTGCACACTGTACATTAATAATAATAATAATAATATTGTAGTTTGAAAGTTTTATTTAAAACGACCGAGTCCGAATCCAACGAATACGCTTTGATTGACGTTTTCGACTCGCAATAATATTCTCGATAAAGTATATTTTTCAACTCGGTCTTAGCATTCCGTTCATTCGTAATAAGTGGTAATAAATATTATACATCTTTCGTTAAGACAAGACTTGCCGATAACATCGTCGTTTCCGGCCACCGTAAGATTATCTTGCTATAACTTTCCAATATAATAATATTATTATCTATAATAATGCAATACGCATCACAAGCGTATCGGATATAATAGACTTTTGGTCTCGAAATAAAAATAAAAATGGCAACTTTTGTTCTCTCAACAAACAAAATACATACCATGTAGGTATACGATGCAGCGTATATTATAGCAATAACACATTTGAACATAATACATAAAGCGTGTTATCCAGACGTATCTAATAGTATTTTAAAAATAATGCATTTAACATATTTTATTAGATTAAAATATATATTACACTTTCGCTAAACCTCTGTCGTATATTATATTAAGCTATTATAAGCTCAACGATTGAGATTGTACGTTTGTATAATAATTATAATATGTAAACACACTCGACACAAATCCAATTTTGACATTTTACATACTACTATATTTGTTGAATAATTTATTATTCAATATAAATATATACATTGTATACTACAAATATTACAGATATAATTATATATCTGCTACTGATGAGAGCGATTTAGTATCCATTTAATTGGTTTACATTTATATAGATATATTATGCACTGTGTGTATGATTAAAATTCCTCATAATATTATAATATGTATGTAAGCATTTAAAAATATATTGGCACTTACTACGCACTTTAATCGTTGTAAACACACACACTCCCTCATAAATGATATACATATATTTATGATATATTATCGGCGACCTATCTAAAGCTTTAAAAGCATAATAATATTATAAGATTAAAAAGTCAAACATACATTTTATATTATCTATATAATAGCGGCAAACTAGTATAGTGCGAATTACACATTATATTATACAGGGCGATTCGTACCAAGTATGCTCACCCCATTTTTTCTTCACTAATGCATTTATTCAAAATCTGATTTTTAGAATTTTTAAATTTACCTAAAGACTATATTTTTAAATTCTTGAGATTTTCGGTATTTAAGAGGTATCCTTATTGATTTTATATTTTAATAAAAATGCTGTAAAGATACAAACTTTTGTTTTTCAAATGAGAACCTCCTTTTCCTATTGTAAATTGTTTAGCGGATAATTTTTCTGAACGTTTTGATGTACTTACATAATTCAAAATTCGAACGAGTAGTTTTTAAGTTATATTTAACTTTATGTACCTATTAAGAGAAATAGGTCCATGATAATAATTGGTTTGGAAGATTTGTGGGCTACAGTGATTTAGACAAATTTAGTAATTAATATCTATCCACATAAATAATTTTTAAAAATGGTAAAAGTATAATAAATACTAGATCTAATATAACATAATATTTTATATTTTTGTAAAACCTTTTTTAAGGATTATATTATCTTTAATGTAAACATTTTAATTTCTAAGAAACTACTCGTTCAAATAGTTAAGTAGGTATAAATCACCATTTTCAAAAAAATTATCAGCTTAAAAATTTAAAATAAAAAAGTAGGAATCTTATTTGGAAAACAAAAGTGTGTATCTCCACAGAACACTCCTTAAATAATACAAAAAAAATCCAATAATTTTAAAACAGGTTTTGAGTATATTATCTAAAAATCGCAGAAATCATAAACTGAATAAATATATTATTAAAGCTATAAATGGGGGTGAGCATGCTTGGTTAATCACTCTGTATAAGTAAACAACCAATCATTACTGCAGTCAATAATATTGTCAATCAGAATAATATGTATAGTATTATGTAGATGTAATTTGTAGGAGATATTTTGTTTGAACATTTGTAGATAATTTTTACTTGAAATTAAAACGAGTGTCGCGATATTAGAATTTACAAATACAAATAGTGTATATGGCCGTATAATATATTAACATATACAAATTTCTTAGAAAACCCATCTTGTCGGCTTTTATAGCCATCCGCAGTGGCCAAATTCAAAATCAATTATTCAAATTTATTACAGGAACCTATATATTGAATTTCATTTCGGATTATTTAAAACAATTTTTATGTATAAATTAATACATACTACATAGTTAAATAATAATTAAATTAAAAATACTAATAATCGAAACGTGTTTATGCTTTGTAAGCCATTACGCTGTACGTATACTGTATAGCCATAAATTATATATTTGGTATGGTTAAATTTATTCTAGGACATTTAATTTATTGACATTTTTTCTTCTTATTTTGTAACGAACCGATAATTATATGTATATATAAATAATATAACTTAAATATTTACCACACAGTTTAGGTATGTATAATAATACTATGTTAATAATAATAAATTCATTTATCGTATGGATAATATATTAAAATTACCAAGTTTGATTCGATGACATTACAATATATATATATATATATATATGCCAAATGTTTCCTTAGATCAATGCTGATACGGAGATATTATTATACTATAACATATTACCATGTTGTTTTAACAAAAAGAACAAATAACGTCATCAAAAGCAAAATATTACGATGTCTCGGTGCAAAGCAAATTGTACAATAATAATAATTATTATATTGTAATACAATCTCATATTCACACGGACGCAAAACGGCCGAGCCGACAATACAATAATATTATAATAATATACAAAGACCCGACTGGAATTCATTTTAAATAAAACCTGCCCTGCCCGAATATCGTTTAGGTTGGCCCGAAACCGGCGCACACGATGTGCACAATTACATAATAATTATACGAGCTCGGGCAATAATATATAATGCAATTATATTTTCAGAGTTGAGCATAAAGTGCGATGAATTTATCTGGATAAATAATTAATAATTGTCTTTTATCTTATCTAGATCGGTTTTAAAAGTTTCATATGATGTGCCATCTTAGATAATTAATAATAATCGCTTCATATAAACTAAATCGCATATTGATAAAAAAAAAAAAAGTTCTTAAATATTCAAATAATTGACGATTTTTTACTGGTAATTTTGTACCCGAATATCGTTTAGGTTGGCCCGAAACCGGCGCACACGATGTGCACAATTACATAATAATTATACGAGCTCGGGCAATAATATATTATAATGCAATTATATTTTCAGAGTTGAGCATATAGTGCGATGAATTTACCTGGATAAATAATTAATAATTGTCTTTTATCTAGTTAGATCGATTTTAAAAGTTTAATATGATGTGCCATCTTAGATAATTAATAATCGCGTTATCTATACTAAATCGCATATTGATAGAAAAATAAGTTCTTAAATTCTAATAATAATTGACGATTTTTTACTGCAGGTAATTTTGCATATACCTATACCTAGGTATAGTAAGGTTAAAAGTATTGTATTGATTTTTGTGTAATTAAAAATCACTATGAAATAGAAAAAAAATCATCTTTCTATTTATCTAAATAAATTTCAATTATCTTTATCTTTATCTAGATAAATATTTAATTATCTTTAACTATCTCTAGCTAGCTCAACAATAATATATACACCTACCTACAACTGCTGCAGTAATACGCGTAAGAATGCGTGCAGTTTGATAATAATATATAATTAAAACAGAGTGATATTGAATATTGAGTGCCAAATATTGAATTGATTCTCACCAATATTTTATGGGTTATCGGAGTTGAGTCCCGTCGTCGTGCAGGAGACGTCCATCACGTTGAAGTTGGCTGAGAGTGTCCCAACAAAAAATGTGAGTGCTTGTTTACACTGTTTTTTTTTTTATTTTAAATAAAAAAGAGAATACGAATAAAAAAGTTAATTAATTAAAAAAATATTAAAAATAATAATAGAAATAATCATTAGATATTGTATTATATACGTAGTATAATATGTTAACATTTAGAAATAATAATTATGCGTAACATGTTTAGCTGCTGGGAAAAATGTTAATGACCGATTCGAAGATATTAAGATAATAAACTGGACTCAATTCAAACGCATAAAAATAGCATGGACTCAATTCAACGTTATATCCAATTATACATTTCAAAATGCACTTAATAATGTACTATAGGCACAATTAATATAGGCGTTTGTAAACGGATATATTTTGAAATCGTGTTATATAAATTCGAGTTTATAAACACATATAATATTATTATATTTAAATACTCGGTGTGATAGTCAAATGCGAAACGAATATTAAAAAAAAAAAAGACGTAGGCGCTCGTCGGCGCAGTATATAATATGATAATGCTCGTGTTCGAAATGTTCCAGTCTCACTCCAGCCACACGTATACTAAATATAATATATTATAATTACATTATAATATATTATTATGTCTAATTAAAAAATTTTCAAAACCGAAGAATAGATATACCTCTTTATACATTTTTTAAAATAATTAAATTAGATGCAAGTATTCGTATATAACGGTACACGACGAACATAAGCCTATTCATATTATATGATTAGGCGATTTTGATTCGACGTGATTATAGGGTAAATATGTTAATTTTTTGTTTTAGGCCCAAAACAATAACGACTCCGAAAAATAAACCATAATTTTTATTAAAATATGTACATAACCTGCGCCTACTTACCTACCTACCTACCTACTATATAATATATTATTGTTTATTTTTATATATCGTTTTATATATACTTTGCAGCAGACTCCGGTATATGCGATTTCAAGATGAATTGTTTGAAGTGCGCCTGATACTATAGGTAGGTATACTTATATATATCAGCCGAGAAATTTCGAGTTTTTTTATGGTAAAAGGTACCATATAAAAAATCAAATATCTTGTTCTCGGTCGTGCGTGCATGTGTGTGTGTGTGTGTGTTTAAAGAAAAATAAATGTAATTTATTCAGGATCTGCTTAATAGAGAATTCCACGATCGGAATGATTTCGCCGAATAGGCCATAATATGTCGTTTAACATAAAGACGTAATCCGTATAATATGAATTAAGAGCTTACTTCACATTTGCGCACTATTAATACAGACACGACGACTGTACACATAAAATAATAATAATAATAATCGTACTGACTCGATAGACATATTATCATTATCCTGCACACAGCGCCCACTCGCAAACAATATAATATATATTATACATATTTAGAGACTAATGATGCATTGGTATTTTTTTCACATATTTTTTCACGGATAAACACAATATAATATATTTATACGTAATATTTGAACGATGCGTTCGTATAATATTATTTCTCGTGCTTATATGCAATAAACATTTAAGTTTTTAAAACAGTTATGACCACATATATTATAATATAGTAACTATTAGCTTATTACGTCTTCGGTTATGATATAGCTCGGCGAGATAAACTCTAAAAAAAAATTTGAAAAATATGGAACCGAACAAATAAACCATATACGACATTTGGGCCTGCACGAGATATACTATGAAATATAAAATATAAGAACACCCGGGAACTCGATCTGCTGTATGGTGGTAATTTATGTATGCGAGACGTGTACGCCTCATATATTCAGTAATACGATAGGTTGCGCACAAATGTTTTAAAAATATCATTATGATGATTAGTTATAATAATAAGACACGCAATGGCAAAAATGTTCAAGTCACTGCGAATAATTTTTTTTGAAATACAACAAAATAATTAAAACCGTTATTTTTTGTTTGAATATGCAACTTTATCAACATTTGAGCTTGTCTAAATAAAAAAAAAAAAATGTTGATACATGCCTATGTACTTTTGAAGTTTCTCTAGGGACAACTTAAGAGAAAACTTGTATTACATTTTTAAGCTTTTTGACACATCATACAATTTTATCAACATTTATAGAAATAAAAACTAGATCAAATAATCAAATCAAATACGTATATCATCAAATTGCTGGAAAAGAGCATTGCAAAAATATTAAAAATTATCTACATTTTCCTAGAAAATGATAATATAAAATATATTTAGTGAAAATCCGAGCGCACGGCAGTGCGCCAGCCCAAGTTACATCAATGCCAGTGTATCTTTACACGAACCAATTCACCCTTTTTTTCTAACCCATATATTATCTCTGTTTCCTCTTAAGATAAACTTTTGAAATTTAAAACACAGATTAACATTTTATTTGTATTGTTTAACACTTGGTCAGTTTCTGAATGAGGAATAAAACATCATTATCGAATGTGCTCACTTATATGACTTACGAGGGTGATGGGGAGAAGAAGATTCAGAAAAAAGTAAAAGGTTTAGATTTCTTCTCAAAAAAGACAGCGAATCATAGTAAGTAGTGGTATCTACATTGCGGCCAAGTCTAGTTTATTCCTCATTCAGAAACTGACCAAGTGTTAAACAATACAAATAAAAGAGAAGTGTTGCTCTTTAATGTAGGAGTGCATTGAGGTTATGAATTAAAAAATAGCAGACTTGGCCACAATGTAGATTTCACTACTTTGATAGGCCGACTTTTTTGGGAGGGAGTTTGGAACTTGGCCTTTTTTCACTGTTATGTTTTTGTTGGGGATTTAACTTACTGCGATTGTTTGTTTTTGAATAAGGTGCAATAAAATAACAAAGTCGATTTTGTCAAAAATTATTGGTATAAAATATATTATTCCCTTTTTTCAGTGATTTTTTTTTTTTAGTTTTTCCCGATTATTATCAAAGTACTCACTGGCAATTTGATAGCTTTGACCCCCTCCTCGAGCCAGATTCAATTCACTATACCAGAAACCACTCTCGAAGTGAAAATTTGAATTATCTGAAAGTCACTTTACTGCATATTATAGTACCTATGTATAATATATTATGCTCGATTGGGCTGCTAACATTTTATATCTCGGCTACTCACTTTTATGTATATACGAATAATACTCGCACTTAACAGTTTCCGATTTAGTGATAGAATAACCATCAACATATTTTAATAATATAATCTCTGGACGAAATGAATTCTATTTCGAGAACTGGATAAGTTCATAATATATATTTTGTGTAAGTATACCTACGTATATATTTGTTGTATTTTAGTGTGTGTGCGCGCATACAATTGCATTTACATTAAGTAGGTACTTATGAAAAACGAGTTTACAGTAATTTATACTCCACATAAAATAAGTTCGATTAGATTGTACAGCAGGATGCATCGCGGACCATTCATTTTAATGTTGAACCGCATTTAAATATGTCAAATCTTTATTTATATTACTATGCAAAACGTATTATGTTCTTCTCGACTAATTCAGATTATATACGGAGAAAGAGAAATAATAAAACGGTAAGCGTTTAAAATGCGTTTGATCTCGATGTTTTATATATATTATAAATCATTTTAGATTTTGAACTGAGCTGCAGTTTACATCGTTGATAATGTCTCTCTCGTAAAACGACTCGGGACAAGATCGGTGGCACGATACAGTAGTCACCTATATCTAGTTTAGAAATTGAACATAAAACATTAAACTTTAGACCGCTCGTATAGTAATTTATCGACCGTCTCTCGGCGGTTTTCGAAAACTTTGCGAAAAACAAAATGGTATAATATGTATAGAAACGGAACGAATAATCTCGACAGTGTTTGCAGTGCGAATCGGATTCCGTTTTAGAATAATATTTATATATTGTCTTTCGAAAACCACAATACAACGTCGAGTCAAAATAAATCAAAAAGATTATAACATTGCGCACCGTCTCGACTCGTCTGTCTCATCCTATATTATAATATAGTCGCACTTCGTCCTCTACCCACGGTGCATGATGATTTGCACGTGAAGTGCAGTGGAAGGGTGCAGCAGCAGTGGGTCATCTCAAATATTCAAACTCTCGACTGTTTATTATTAATGCGCCACACGCCGCCGCCGCCGCCGTCATTATAATATTATAGGTCGACACGCGGTGGTCATTACGTCGTGAAACGTTTCCGGAATCGTCCGGCTTCGGCTTTCCGCAATCAGCTAACGCACCGTATTATGTTTTTTGTTTTCGACAACCTGTACGATGACGTTGACTGATGCAACTGCACGCCGCCGCTGCTGCAGCGATATCACAATAATAATACTATACCACTGTATATATACGAACGCTGCACTGCGCGGTGAGAATAATATTCGATACGTGTAAAGGTATATCTATATAAGGTATAGGTACGTATTAATAATATAATTTTTGTCTTTAACGCTGTGTGCAGTTGAAGTGCCCGAGCTCGTGCAGATGTGTGCAAGTTATTAATTATTATTATTATTATTATTATTATTATTATTATTATATAATAGACCGTCGGCAAGTGTTTGCATAACCGGCTCTAATTATTTTATTCGTAAGGCCAAAGCGATCGCGTCGGGAGCGCGAATACGATATCAGTGCCGCGCAGCAAAGGTATATAGACATACCTACCTACCTACCGTGGTACCTACCTACCAACTTATATATTTTGCAGTCTATTGGCAGCTTGACTAGCGATTATCTGTCCTAATAATAAGAAGTGCTCGACCGGTTCAATGGCTAAATGAGTATAATATTAGTATCACTTCCTGCACACCCCCTACTACGGCTTCATGACGTCGTTACGAATCACTATATTGCGGACTAAAATACTTGTATAAATAATAATATTATTATTATCTTCGCCTTTTTACCTGCAAGGAAATCCGCCTATATATGGATAAGCAGATCTTGAAGAGGCCCCTAGTGCGAATATTAGCGATTAGCCCCCCTCTCCCTACCTTTATACTATCTCAATATAAAAAAATATTATTTATTTATACTTGACATGATGATGTTTAAAAACACTATTTAGTGTTATCTATGTCATCGGGTAAATTTTGCTTATTTTATTGAACTCATGTAATATCATCACTTTTATTGTAATCATTTATCGAAATCACATGTCTTATAACATCATCACGTCAAAACACGATAAATATAACAATATCTTTTAAAAAACCAATTTTTATCACCAATAGGCTATTATATATTAAATACATGTCGATGACGGTCGATTTAAGTTAAATATTTAATGCTTCAGCCCCTCCCCCCACAAATATTTTATCACTCTATAAGCCTGTACACATATATATATATATATAGTCACGACGAACTGCCCGACGAAGTCCGCCTCTCTGTATCATAACATATAACGTGCACGCATAATATCATTATACATATTATAAGATTATTATATATTATGTTGTTATAATATATATGTATATTATAATATTATACGTCTCTCGCCGCGAGTGAGACATAACAATAAAATGTTATCCTTATCAAACTGTACACATCGTCCGCCCGCCGCAAACGATATAGCGCAGACGCGCACGTGTCTTCGGCGACTGTTCCCGAATCAAGGACGAGCCGCTCTTTGGCCCGGTCAAAGGAAATCTCCCGAGTCTCCCGAGTCTCTGACCTCATATATATATAATATATGTGTGTGTGTGTGTGTGTGTGTGTGTGATGCTTACGCGATATATTATAATATACTATTCTACAGGTGGTATATATTATAATATATCACGCGAGTGCGCACATTAGTTATAGCCACCTGTAATATTATTATATTTTATTGTTTGAACGCTGCGTTTTGCCGTTAAGCCGCGTGCGCGCGCTAATAATAATAATAATAATAATAATAATAATAATAATATATAATATCGGTCCACGGTTTTATAATTTAAATACTATCGTGTCGATTATGTAAATCGCTCGGAACAATTGATCGTGTTAATATGTATATTTATTTTTATTGCGATCGTGTGATACACCTATGATAAATAATGCGTTTTTGAATTTTGGTAACCCGAACGCTTTCTAAGAGTATATTATAATATCTACACAGTAAAACCCGACAAACAAATGATAAAAAAAGAAAGTTTTTCTTATAATAAACATCTGTGTCGAAACACGCGCTATAATTAACTGAACAGTTAGTGTCAATTATTAAATGTATTTTTTGATTATTCGTGTTTTATGGTAAACACGAGTTCTCAATAAATATAAGTAGGCAGTTGTAGTGAGTAGGTACCTGTACTAATAATTTCAGAGATAATGGTTTTTAACACTACTAAAATAATATATTATTTTTTCTAAACGGCTAAAACAGTTCTCAGAAGTTATAATAATCATATTATTGACGTTAAACACGCCATACAAATTATGCACCGCCTATTCTACATTAAAAAAAAGTCTTTTTTTAAATTCATTGTCATTCATATAAGCTTATAATATTTAAAATTTATTTAACACCATTGATATAAATGATACTTTGCAATAAGAG